>CM053785.1:366710952-366978452 GCA_028749045.1 Cupressus sempervirens
TGGCTTGCAGTGGGGGCTGGGGCCCTAAGAGGCTGCCAGGGTAACTCATTGTAAGTTGTTTTAATAAGTGAAAACATTACACCTAATACTGACTTAAATGAACCTAATAAGATAATTGTTTGTTCTCAGCCATGCCTCGAGTGCTAGTACAGACTAGGATGGGAGTAGAGAGAATGCTTGGTTGCGACCTTACATTCCGTAGTATGCCTCATCTGTATGAGAGGATACTAGTGGCCACATAGGGATCACTAAGGGGCTGAGGTCTATTGGGAGACTACCAGGGTAACTCTAGTGTGATCCGTGCGATGACACTTTCTCGCTTGCATAGTAGGTTTCCTACATGTCTTTGTGTGCCTCTGAGATTAGATATCGATTTGTGTTGGAACTTTTGAGTTAGTATACTTTTAGGATTCCTAGACTTAGAGAGTATTTGTGCTATGTGATTTGATAGCCTGCTTGGGGACTTGAGATTATCTCCTCAGCGCAGAGGGAGTGGGCCGTTTAGGTTTCATGTGGTTGGGTGGTAGTGCTTATTCACTCTTATCATTTGAAATTCGTTTGAGACACCGTGGCTAATGCATTCTTTGTTGGCATCTATTTTCATTCTATTCATAGATTATGATGGTGGACACGTATCCTTATATTGATGATTAACATATGGTAGATGATGTTATTTACTTGTCTTATGCTTTACTTTGCATGATTAGAATTCTTTCTACATATGTTGTAGTATGTTTTAGGAGTGATGTCCCTACTATGATAATACCGATGATCTCTTCTGTGACTTGGGATGTTACGCATGGAGGGATGCCTAGGGTCCATGATGGTCTAATGATGCTATTTATGGTTGGGAGAAACCGTGCACTTAGTTAGTTATGTTGTTATTTATGGTTATCTATTACGATGGATGTTTATATCTTTTATGATGATGTATCATGTATGACATGTGGTTTCATTTACTTTATTGCATCATGGATTAGAATAGGATGATGTAATTTATTTCACATATGTATATTCTTTTAAGCCTTTCATACCATATGGCATGTATAGTGGATGATTGAGCATTCTGAAATGTAGTTTATTAAGGGACATTTGGAACAAAGTATATTGGTTAAAGAATGTTGGACTTATCATTATTATTTTATGTGGATGTAGTATTAGATGGAATCATTAATAGTTAATTAGATGTGATTCAACGTTAAGGGATCCATAAAGAATGTAACTTGTTATGTATGTTTACTTTCACTTGAATTGTTGCTATTGCTTCCGTTGATATGTGTATGGTTTAACTTTCATGATTTTAAAAAAAAAAGTGCTACCAAACTTAGTGAAACTTTAGGTTAATTCTTTGAATCCCTTGGCGGGGCGTTACACAAACCAAATTGACCCTAAGAGTCACTAAATACCACAAGGTAGTGATCTTTGATGGGGCATATCTTAGAGCTCATGAAAGGTATGGATGTGATTGCAAGTTCTATAAGATGGTGTTTGTGAGACCTATAGTAACCTCTCTTTCTTTTTGGACATCAGATTCTATTTTGATTTTGCAGCCCCATCTCAGGTGATGTTGAAACTTATAGTGTTGGCCAATACAAAGTTGCCAACTAGAAAATTTCTCTCATCATTCATTATGAGATCAAACTATCTATTCTATTAGGTCTTTTTGGTTAGGTATACCCTATCCCCAAGATCATCCCATCTTTTTGAGCACTCAAATGTTCTCGAGCATGCCAAATCGAATTGACCCTAAGGATCACTACATGCCATAGGGCGGTGATCTTTGATGAGAAATATCTTAGAGCTTGTGCAAGGTATGGATGTGATTTTGGGTGTAACAAGATGATGTTTCCAAGACCTAAAATAACCTCTCTCACTTTTTGGAGATCAAATTCTATTTTGATTTTATGACCTCATCTCGGGTGATGCTACAACTTGTAGTGTTGGCTAGTACAAAGTTGCTAACTCTCGAATCTCTGTCACCATTTATCATGAGATTGAACTATCTATTTTGTTAGCTTTGGGTGGCTAGGTAAACCCTAGCCTCAATATTTTTCTATCCCATTGAGCACTCAAGCATTTTTGGGCACACCAAACTGAATTGACCCTATGAGTCACTAAATGCCATAGGGTAGCAATCTTTGATGGAGTGTATCTTAGAGCTTGTATGAGGTATGGATGCCATTTTGGGTGCTACAGGGTCATGTTTTCAACACTTGCAATAATCTCTATCACTTTTTGGAGATTGCATTCTATTTTGATTTTGTGACCCCATCTCGGGTGATGCTGAAACTTGTGGTGCAAGGTACCTAGGTGGCAACTGGATATGTCATCTCATCTAATTATGGGGAATCATGATAGAAGGTAAAGGGGTGATCACAAACCTCATTTTGAACATGTTATTTTTTTTATGGTAATAAGGTAATCCTTGTTTGTAAGGTCAAGGAACTTGAGGTCACATAGGTCCTAGAAGTCATACATGAATGAACATATAATATATTATGATAACCAATAATGGCATACATGAACAAAAATATAATATATTATGATAACCAATAATGTCATACATGAACAAACATATAATATATTATGATAACCAATAATTTCATACATGAACAAACATATCATATATTAATCAATAATTTCATAAGTCTAATAATGTCATGCATCAAATATACGTCATACATCAAATATAAAATGTCATATATACATCAAATGTATGTTGAATATGTCCACTAACATAAAATCGAAGATATATGTCCACTAATGCTTATACATGTGTGTCTATCCCTATATCTTCTTCTTCCCATGAAGGGAAGGAAACAAATCCCTAGAGGTCTTTGGTCATTGCATGGAGGGAGATGATGGGTATGATGGGGTCTTCCTCACACACTCGCTCATCCTCTTGTTTAGGCTCTTCTATAATTGAAGCTGATATAAACAAAGTAGATATGAATCAATAATAATTATACTTTGAAATTAAATATATGTACCCACAAAATTAATTATTTTCTTACTGCCATCAAATAGTCACTTTGTACATCCACCTCAAAGGCTCATAGATGATCAAGTTTAACAAGGCCCTACAAAAATTAAATCAATATAATCACTTATAAATAACATTTGAAATTTCAATACTCACTATTATAAACAACAACTAAAACTAAGAAAATTCTTTCATACCTCAGTTAATGGCTATGAACTAGCCATCGTAGTAGCAACTCCACGATTAATGGACTGGTGAAAATGAGGAGTCTCAGACATCAACAACTAAATGTCATATAATAAAATTTACATGTAACATGAAACATGAAACTAATATAATCAAATGAATTAAATTAACATGAAATAAATGTACCTCTATGAAGCTCATATCATGCTTAGGCTTAGAGTCCCTTGTGAATGTTGATGGTCTAGTAGAGAACTGATGCACATGGATAATTTTTTTTATATCAATCCTTCATATGATTACTTAATAAATATATGTATTAATTTAAATGATTAAATTGATACATACCTCTTGACTCATCGACTGGACATAAAATGGGGCTGGGGAATCTATACTAGGGTCATTAACATTCTTACCCTAAATTTTGAACAATGTCGAGGCATTCCAATTAATTAGTCATTCACTGTACATACAAAATGTGATCAAATTAGTTTAGTATAATTGTAATTTACCTGTGTGTCAATTCCAAATGAGTCACATAGGAACTCATTAGTGACTAGCCCATCATCCATACTATCTCCAACATGACTAAAAATTGTGCATAAGGATCCACATGATGTGCACATGTGATCATAACACAAAAAAGGCTCTTCCTCAACTAATGGACTAGTGCAATGAATGAGGGTCTATGTTAAAGCTTTGATAGTCCCTAGAGTACTGGTCTCTACATGTTCCTTTACAACTGAAGGAATAATCATATGTTCACCCTATCACTTTACAATAGGTGCCGTAACTACATTAGGGTCACAACATGCCCTCGAGCTCTCAAATGATTACCCCCCACCTCTACCTTGAGATTCTAACATATCAAAATAATTGGGGATCTCTCCAAGGAAAAATTCACAATACAAATTCTTTAAGAAATACATTGGAACCTCATGATTATTACAGGGAGGGGAATCAAAGACCATCCACCATCTATCCCAAAATTTATTTCTAATATCTTCATGTATGCACCAATGGATGGGGAACCTTTTAGTTGTATGTTTAACAGTGTCTTATTCTCTAGGATTTTTAAACAATGCACAAATGCTACCTTTTTCTATTTCCTTTTTTCTTACATCTTTATATGATAATTTATTTGCATAATATCTTCTTTGTTCTTTCCTCTTAACATGCCAAATATCCAACTGACTACTAACAGAAGCTACATGGCTTATAATGGACTCATGGAAGGATGAGTCCTCATAGGATTGGTTTTTCCACAAGCTTTCAACCTACCAATTATTTCTTCTAATTCATTTTTCCCTCTTTCTATTTCATTCATTATGTTGTCTTGGGTGCCAAGAGGAGGTCTTTCAATCAGTGGAGGTTGCAAAATTTCTTGCTCTTCTTGTGGAGGGTTTTGATTTACCTCTTATGGAGGGTTTTCATTTTTCTTTTGTTGATGAGGCTGGGGATTTGGCAATTGATTATTCACATTTCTTGATAAGAAACCAATTGCATTCTAAATAAATAAACAAATTTAAAGTTTAAAAAAAAAAAAAAAAAACCTACAAAACAATGTAAAAACATATCAAACAATGCAAAAATATATTAAAAAAAAACAAAAAAAAGAGTAGAAAACATACTAAACATATTAAGTCATCCCGATCTTGATCTTCGGTGATAAAGAGGAATTTTGAGGAGGTGGGTGAGAAAATTCTTCAAGTTTTACAAACTACATGCACACTATTGAGGAGAAAGAAGGCACCAATAAAAAGAAATGAAATAGGTTGCGGGTTTGCAGCCCATATATTAAAACTTGTGATTTTAAAAAGCACATACGCACTATAGCACACATGCACACATGCACTGTGCTTTTAGAATTTAAAAAGTTTTTTGTTGTGTGTCATGTTTTTGGCACCACAACTTGGTGCATCAACCCTCATTGAATATGTTTATCTTTTTGACCTTCTACTTCTTTCCTTTAAATTTATGGGAACTTCTCATTGAATCCTTACCTTATATTGGTTTAAAAAATTAATTCATGCATTAAATACGCTAACTCATCAATCATTATCTTTAACATGTTTTCATTGTTTAATAAATTCAACTGTGTTGGCCTTAAATCTTGATTCTTTCTCAAGTTGGTAATATGTTGATGCCTGGTCATCACTAGACAGATTAGTTACTATTGATTTGTCTCACTCAGCTTACATTGGCTTTCTCATCCATCTCTGTGCTCAAAAATTACTTTAGTTTTCCTTCATCTCACTCAGTCATTACACTAGTAGAATTTTTGGAAATAAATGACTACATGACTAAAAAATTTAGTCACAAGACTAAAAGTTTTAGTCATGTGACTAATAGTGATCAAAGTATAGCAATATTTAGCAATTTATAAGTGACAAAATATATGACTAATTTGGTCATTGTGTAAAATCACAAGATTAGATAAAGATAAGTGACTAAATAAATGATCAAATATATGACTAAAAAATTGGTCACCCAAAAAAATGAATGATCAATGATTTTTTTATCATATTAATACATTATTCAACTTTCTCAATCTCCTGTTATTCTTTATTTTTGAAGTTATCATAACTCATAAATTCCTTTATTTCACTTTATTAATCTCTTAGGCACACACATTGCAAAAAAAATGTGTGATTACTAGTTTACATTATTGTAATGTCTCCTTAACTCATAATTTGTGGTTATGGGGTGCAATAGTAGATGATTTTTGTGCTAAATTGATAAGTTTTGAATAGGGTATGGGATTCAACCATCAAAGTATAATCCAAATTTGGTTTATATGCGATGTTTTTGTTTTGAATGCTCTCATAGACATGTCCACAAAATATGGGTGGATAGACAAGGCACATGACCTATTTCAAAAAATACCTCAAAGAAATGTGGTTTCATGGAATATCATGATTGTAGGATACATGAAATTTTTTATTCTTGGCAAAGGCCTTTGAGGTTTTGGAAAGGAATGTTTGGAAGACATGTGGTGTCATAGAATACAATTGTTGAGGGATACACTCAAAATGGATTTCTGGACAAGTTGTGCACACACTTAAGCAAATGCAATTTGTTGGTCTAAAGCCAAATTACACATCTTTTTCTAGCATCCTTCTAGTTTGTTGCAAAATGGGAGCTCTAGAACATGGTATGAATATTCTTTATATGATAATATAAAGTGGAGATTATCTAGATTTCATAGTAGCCAGTGCCTTGGTGGACATGTATGCAAAATTTGGAAGAATATGAAAGACAAGGAAAGTGTTTGAAAAAATTAATGAAAGAGACACTTTCTCTTGGAATAATGTAATGGTTACATGATATACAAAAAGTGGACCTATTACGAAGCTTTAAGCATTTTCAAATAATGCCATAGCCAAATCTATTTTAATAGAATACTTTAAATTGTTTTTAAGAATGCTATATTAGTCACCCTATAAAAATTGACTAAATGAATGATTATTACTCCTTTATACTAAATTTTGATAATATCATAGACTTAAATACTTAGAAGTTGAATTTAACTAGTAATGCTTGTTTGCCAATATCTCTAAATGGTAGTAACTATTCCCATGAGAAGGTTGAGAAATTCATCAAAGCATTTTGCAATTATAAGCAATATAGAGGTGCATAATCAAAATAGGCATGGTTACCAAGGTAAAGTGTTTCAAATTCATTAACCAATGTTTCATGAGTGGTGGCTCACATAAACCCATATCTCATGAGAATGAATGGAACACCACTTGGAATTCATTAGATGTAGGTGATCCTCATAAATCCATGTGTATGCTCTACATACAAGATTGCAAGATTATCTTATAAAATCTATTATTATAAATAGTTGATATTGAAACTATAAATTAATAGATGTGATGATTATAATTTATTAAATTATATAAAACATTAAAAAAAAAATTATAGGGAAAAATATTATTTTTAAAGAATATTAATTAAATTTATATATACATATTATTAAGTTAAAATATTATTAAATTAATTAATCAAATTTTTATTATATATTGTATTACTCGTTATTTCTAATCGAACCATACTTTTTAATTAAATAACCCTATATTTTTAATTAAATAATTAATTATTTTAAATAGTTAATAAAAAAAATTATTATTTAAATTATTAATTTATTTAGGACATTTTATTTATGATTAAAAATTACATGTAAAAAAACTTATAAATAAATTTAATTTATAATTACAATAAACTTATGATTAAATTTTAATATTATATCAATTGTATATTTTAAATTTTACCAAATTATATAGGAAATGCCTTGGCTAAGAGTATCTAAGAGAGATGGATGGCCTCTCGATTCCATAAAATGTCGAAAGGCTTTTCTAGATAGTTCCTGCCATAGCAGAGAACTATAGCCGAGGTCAAATTCTTTAAATGGTAATTAAACTTCTCTCTATTAGCCAATCAGATTGCTTTTATAAATTGTATATCCCTCATTTCTAATGTTCATTGTCCAAAAGTTGCAATTTTTTTTTATGAATGACTTTATGAGAAACAATTTTGGCAGGATCTCATTCGCTTTGCATATGGTCGCAAAGGTTGTTACTACTATCAATGCTAGAGAAGGCACGTTTACAAAGGTCATTCTTGCAAGGGATAAGCACTATTGGCACCTAATATTTATCATTCTTATGTTTTGTTTTGCCACGAGTGCATCATTCCTGGGGCTATGGCGAGAAGGCCAACACCAACTGTGAAGGACTGAGAAACCAATCGGTAATTAGGGCTTTTGTCGCCTTATGCAAAGCACTTGATTTTTCTAATGTTGGAAGGTTCGTGCTAATTTTCCATTATAGGTGTACATGTCATTTTCATGCATGTCTAAATTAACCCTTGTCCTATACTTATTTAAAGTAAGTTTGGGGTTGCCCAGTATTCACAGCTATTGTGAATATGATTTAAATGTTATTTTGTATGTTTATTTTTGTATCATTGAGCTCTATTTTAGGCAATTCTCACAATGTTTTGGTGTTTTGGATTTTTTTAAAGACCTCGTTGAAAAAGTAGTTTATTACAGGATGTGTATTTCCATGCCCACCCCTCATTCTGAAAAAGGTCCATTTTAGTTATGATTTTCTTAAATGACTTGGGCATAATTAACGCCTATATTGAGGTGTGCTTTAATTGGGTGCAATAGAGTTGTTGGCGTGGCTCTGAAAGAATTTTTAGTGCAAGGTATACATCATAATTTCCAACAAGAGGATGTAGATTTCACAGGTTAGATGTGTTTAAAAACTTCTTTCGTACAAACTTATCTCCCCTATTATTTAGGAGGCTACTGAGATCACGAGTTGAAAAATATAGGCTTGCTATGCATGGCTACATTATGCTGATGTGATGTAATAGGCCCTAGGCTAATTTCTAATGTTTAAATTTTACATTCGTACCTTGTGTTGTTTCATTTTATACTATTAAATAGTACTAATACTCAACCAATTTTTTAATTTTTTTTTCTTCGAAAATTAGGAATTGTGATCTAGTTTCTGTTATGCTATTAGATAGGTTTGAACCCTTTCTGAGAAAAGTCATGAGAGTCGGCTCTAAATTATGGAACCTGGGGCTATGGCTAGAATTATACCACTTCTTTCATGTAAGGGTACCATGATTGAAGAAAATGCTATGGTTGCATTGGTTCACTTGAGCTTGGAGGATGACAACAAAGTTCATCTAATTGCCAAGGGTGCTGTAGATTTGATGGATATTAGGGCTACTCTTGTTGTGACCCTAACAAGCTTGCTATAGTGGATGTGAATAGGGACACAATTGGAAGCCACTCTGATGCTATTTGTGCCCTTGTAAAGCTCCTTGTAGTGGGGGATGCTCGCACCTAAAAAGAGGCAACTACTACATTTTATAGTCTCTATTTCTATAATGATAGCAAAAGATGACCAGTCATGGCAATGGAGATGGTTGTCAACTATGTGGGTGTGTTGAATGAATGCATTGAAGCCCATTAGCCACATCTAAGGCTATCTTCAATCTTGTCTTCTAGGAACTTATATCAAAAGTAGCAATTCTATTCTAAACATATTCAAGACAATGAATTCAGGCATTAAGATTGTCATTGTCTGCATACTCATAGACAAAATAAGATTTTCCCTCTGAACTAATACAAAATCCATCTAAATTCACCAAATTACTGCGATTAACCTTTTGCAAAATCTTCAACTCTTGGGAAATCCCCCTACATCTGTTTATACCTTATGCTAGATATTATTCAAAGGGCTAAAATTTTGTGTTGCTTTTTGCAAACTCTCAAGAGAATATGTGTGAGGTTTATCAATGCTACTATTAACACTGGCTAAAGTTTCTCTTACTACGTGCTTTTCATTGCAAAAGACTTCTTTCACCCTTCAAATTTGAAGGACTATTGGGTTCTTCAATAGTTTTAGTTGCTAATTTATGTAAAGACTTCCCTGTTTCCTTCTAAAAAACCACAAAATCCATAAAGCTAAAGCCAAAGCCCCAACCAGAGGAGCCCCTATAATAACATCCCTCAGACAACCCAAACCATGAGAATGATTATTTGTACCTAAAGATGGAGAAGGTGCAGATGGATGAGGTAGAGCTAATATGGATTTCTCAGAAATAGGAACCAACATTGTAGTATTAGGAAACAAGATTGAATTCGAATCATTCTGTGACCTCAAGTCCTCTAGATTTGCACCAAATTTTTGCCTGACAAATTGAGTGCAACATCTTGAGGACTGCTAACAATTAAGGTAAATGTTTTATGATCTAACATCACCCTCTTTATTATCTATATGATATCTAGATCTCCTTTGTCATGGCGTAGGCTACCTAATGATTGCTCCTTTGTTGTTTCTCTAATGCAAATTAAGCTACTCTACAATATTGCACATAAAATATTGCACTGGATTGCACTAACCTCCAATGATCTTTCCTTTAATGTCTTTGGAGATAAGTTATAATAATAAATTTATTTCCATGTCACAACAAGATCTTTGATGTTTGTGATATTCAGATTCATGTTATCAAAATGCATGGATTATTTTTTAATGTCTAGAATTTGCATGGCCTAAACAAGTAACGAACACTACATAACATTTGATATGACTCTCAGTGCTATTGGATATTCATAAATAATAACTATCTAGCAATAATTACAATTTGAGATGAAATTCCTTCTAACTGTATAATTTTAAGGGAATTTATAGAGATGATAGATGAGATTTTCTTTGGTTCCATGCTTTCTTCCAGCAGCATTGATATACAAGATATAAGGTTCTAGTTTAGTCTTAATGAACATTTGTTCAGGCCAACCCCTGTCTCTTCAAGATTTGTATCATTTTTAAAAGAATGATTCTATTCTATTTATGATTTTATTCCCTTGTCCTAGGGACACACTGTTTAAGATTACACTATCCCATATTTCATAAGTTGCAAGCCTTTACCTAATTGAGAAAACATCAAATATCTAATATGTTGTACAATGACAAAAAATTTAGATTTCAGATTTCAAGAAAAGGGGATGACAATAATATCAATAGTTGGCCTCCAATATCATCCATTGAGAGTGCTTTCGGCCACAAGAGATGTGAGGTCATGAATTAACGACCTTCCATTCCATACTGCTAGACATTTAGTAAGTGGACAAACTTATAATAATACAAGTCCCATGTGCCAAGGAAGAATAGTATGAACATCGTGGAAGGCATTATTAGCCTCTAAAAATAAATACTTCACTAAAAATGCCAAGTGAATGATCTATTTGGGTGGCCAACTATGAAGAATGTAGAGAAATAATATATAGAATTACTACTATAAAGCTCATGGAGATATGAGTAGAAAGGTGATATCCAGAAACTCAAAATCGGCACTCCAAGACTTAGAATTTGGTGGGAGATTCAATTTCTTGTGCAAGCATCCTTTTCCTTTGGTGTGAGCTTCTATATCATGGGATTAAACTATTTGGGTGTATGGTTTCCTATGCAATATCCCTGGTCATGGCTACATTATTATGTACTAAATAATCGCCAGGAGCATTTTCAGATTATTTTTGAGCTACTACTTGCTGTGCCTAAGGATTCTCAGGGCTCTATCTCAGTTTCAATATTGTTGTTTGCCAGATGTGTCAATACTACCAAGGATGTGAGGTTTGAATGAAATATGTGGGTTGTATGAGCATCATCCATGGACTTGCTAGAAATTTTTGTATGTTGTAATGCCACTTTTAGATTTATGTATACTATAAGCTGATAGCTCAATATTAGTTATGTATATATTTGCTGCAATAACATTTTCAGATAGGAATTTGAAATGAAATCTCAAAAATTTATCTCTTTAATAGTGATTTCAATTTGCAAATATTTGTTGTTCAATCAAGTTGTGTTTGAAATTATTTTCTAAACAAGAAAACTATTTTAAACTTTACCAATACCATTTCTATACTGAAACCCTTTACGAATCACACCATGAAAATTGTTTGGTAAAATTAACTTGAGGAGAAAGAGTTTAAAAGTTGGGAAATAACATCTTGAGATGGGAATTTGAAATGAAAGGTCAGAATTTGTGTCTCTTTACTTATGATTTCAATTGTAAATCTTTGTTGTTCTATATAACTATAAATATTTCTCATGAAAACTACCCCAATAGAAAAAGGAAAAGTTGATAGTGATAATCGATATCACCCCACATCATTTGAAAGCATAAATGAAAAAATTCCTTTCAACTCTACCAAAGATAGACTTAGGAAACTAGAAAAGGAGATGAAGATCAAATTTGTGCAAGAAATGAAAAATTAAAAGAACCCTAGGAAAGTTTGAACACCTTTGGAGGGAAATGAGAAAAGAAATAAAAGAACAATATGGAAGCCATTTTGAGCTATCCAGGTTATCACTTTTCCTATCAACTATTGGTGTTTTGAGCTTTGTTAGGGTTTGAACAGGGATCAGGCTTCCAAGAACAAAATCTTATGGAAGAATTCAGACTTGGGTGTAGCACAAGCTCTCCAAGTGACAGGTTACAACACAGATCAACATTGATTTCATCTTGGCATAAGAAATGGGTGCGTTTCAGTAGATTAGATTTGAGAAGACAAATAATATTGACCAAATTGCAAATTGGTGCTTTGGAAGGCAAGGTTATTAATTTACTAAACTCCCAACCTCGGCTATATAGTCTAGGCCCTAGGGTGATCATAATTTCTCCTTATTAGAATGTTGAGGGAAGAAGAAGCAGACCAGTTCCTAATATTCAGTCATTTGGGACAAAAATCACTCATTTTCAGTTTGTAGAGGTCAACAATTAATTACCAAAAAGAAAATCAACCAGCCCCTAACATACAGTTATATATTACATTCCACATTACTCACCATTTTTGATGGCAGCAAGTTGGAGCAGAAAATTTACATACTAATCAAGGTTTGGTGAGATCTATAGCATTACTTGGGCACTAGGATAGGAGTATCAGAAGACATAGATCAACACAAACCAAACCATCTGTTTTGTAGTCCAAGAAGTCAGATCTGTATAGCAAGCAACCTGGTATGGCCATGAATGTATTGTTTTTGGGAAAACATAAACAAATCAGATTTCAATTAGTCATTTGCATCTAGTTTAGAAGTTAATTGTTTTTTTAGCATTTGTTAATTCTATTCAAGTAAGGCTTATACTGATTTGTTGCATTGATGCTCTTTGAATTTGCAGGTCTAAATTCCATGTCACTTAAACTTTTTTGGTGGATTCTCTAAACTTAAAATAACTGAAAGTCCTTTTTACACCTGAAAAAAACCCAAGATATATAGAGTTTAATTCTATATTTGATTTTAGATCCTTAGAATCATCATTTGGACTTTCTCTTCTTTGTATTCATTTTTGTCCACAGTTTCATTCATATACTATTTATGGCTTACAATGTATGTGGGAATTCATTTTGTTGGCATTTAATTTGAATGATTTCCATTCTTTTTTTATAGTATTTCATTTTTTTTAAACAATTCATGAATTGGAGGGATTCTTTTCAAAGGGGTTAATCCTTGTACCCTTCACCACCACTCTTGCTTATCTATATTACGTTTGAGATTTAGATGCAGATACAAAATTCTAAAGTAGCTTGACACTTGTTCCATTTTGATTGAAGGCCTGTATTTCCAAGCATTTACAACAAGAAGCATGAGGATGTGACTACTTAGTATTTTACATTAGCATAGATAAAATAGAGTACACAAAAAATAGAATAGATGAAAAGTAGAAATCCAAAGATAGTACTTTCTATATTGTTCATGCACAAATTTTACAAAATGAAGCACCTAGAATTGCACATTTTATTGAAAATCATACCTCTCCTGCAAGCGAAATTCCTATGGAACTCTAAGCTCATGTGTCATGTCTTAAGAATTTGGCATCTCTAGAGTTACTATTTGCAAAAAATATAATTTGAAAAAGCTATTGATAGTAAGTATTAATTATTGATGTTGTATCTATTGAGTATTTTTTTCCTCCAAATGTTTCCAAATATTATATTACAATATTTTTTCTTTGGGTATAACTAGAACAAAAAGACAAAGATTGTGTGACAGAGGAATGGCACCTATGGGAAGCAGAGAGGTGAAATCTTTTGTGCTTGAAGACATTAAAGGTATCTACAAATAGGCTTTCATGAATGCTTTTTATGCCTATTTTAAAGGTCTATTTGTTTGGTGTTGTCACACATTTTATTGAAAATGATTTACTATTATTTCATGCATTGACACTTTTTTATAGATAATATAGAAGCATCTAGCAGCAATCCAACAGACCCTCCCCATCTAGGATTTATGTTGGGAGTTTGCATCCAATGTGGTGTGATGAAACCAAATTTAGATTCAAATGATCAAACTAGAGTTGCTCTTAAATATATTCATAAGGTATTCATTTTATGAAAGCCAATTGCATGGTTTAATTATTTGTTCAATTTCCTTGAATTATGACTCAATTATAAAAAACAACCTTTTCTTAAATGTTTTTACAAATTGATTGTCTATAGACAATACAACTAGTCTTATATTTTCCTTGTATAATTCCCTACACTGATCTTTTAGCAAATAAAGTTCAATCATATGTTTCTATAACTGAAATCATTTCATATGTAAATATTTTTTAGGATTTTGAGCTCAGATACAAAAGTTGCATGGTTACATGAAAATGATTTGAAGAAGTTACTACCGAAAAAGAAACTCTATTTAGTGTTGGATCTAGATCACACATTTCTCAATTCTGCTCATTTTGTTGAAGTCCCCCCCAAAGAGGCAACATATGTCACATGATAAACTTACTTAAAGGGCATATCAAATATTGAATTAGATGTATCTTTTTCTAAGAAGTTAGCACAAGAAACAATACTTGTGTGTGGCCAAGTGCTCCAAATTATATTTTGTAGGAGTCTATCACTACATTAATTAAGAGAAGTGTAATTGACATGAAATATAATTTTATAATGCTTGAACAGAAGAATTTAAAATTGTTAAATTGTTATTGATAAAGATTTAGATTATTGTTTTTAATAATAACTAAAATAATTTGTGTTCTTTAAGAAGAGTATATCATGTTACAGTGACCATGATCATGGTAGATCTAATGTTGGGAAGACAACTTTGTCATTTTTTTTGCATTATTCTTTAAAGGGTACTAGCTCAATGGAAGAGCACTTGCTTTATAAGTAGGAGAATGGTGGTTCAATTCCATTGTGCCCTAATATAAATAAATTAATGATTAAATAAACTACCAAATAAACTACCAAATATATTACCAAATATACTACCATATATACTACCAAATATAGTACCAAATAAACTACCAAATATACTACCATATATACCACTAAAAAAACTACCAAATATACTACCAAATCAAGTACCAAATATACTATGATATATACTACCCAAAAAACTACCAAATAAACTACCGAAATTACCAAATAAACTACCAAGTAATAACAATAAACGACTAAATCAATGACCTAATCAATGATTAAAATAGTTTAGTCATAAATTTGGTTGGGAGATAAATGTCTGGCAATAAACTACCATTGGTCACATGATCAAAATTAGTCACATATCTACAATTTTTAGTCGTTTATTTAGTAATATATTGTTGTTTTTGTACTAGTGTTACCATCACTCAGCTAATACTTAAGTTTCTTAATCTTCTACTTGGTAATACTTGACTTCTTCATTGACCTAGTAACTTGCTACTTAGTAATGCTAGTGTTTTTCCTAACTTCTTGACTTGCATCAATCTCTTCTACACTTCAATTCATCTTTCTTCTACATTTAATACAATGATCAAAAAACATTTATCTTGTCAAATACTAACTAATCAAGTTCCCTTTGCAATTCCATCATATTTAATCCTTATACTCAACCACTTTACTAGTTCATCTTGTTATCTCTCTTTTCAAATCCTCTTCATCAATCAATTGATTTGGCACTCTACACTATTAGAAAATGTCTTACCAATAAGGCTTGACATCAATGTCAACATAACAATTGTAGTTCCAAACAATACGAAGGTAATGAATAATGAATGGAAGTAGGAGGAACACTCATAGAAAATGAAAGGCTAGGAAGACCAACACTTAAAGTAGTGGAAACTTGCGTAGAAGTAGTCATAAGGGGTAGATCTTATGTAGGTATGCTAGAAAGAGTGGTAGAAATCAAGATGGAAGGTTTGATGGTTGTGGAAGGAGGAGGATATCCTAACTCTTGAGCACATTCCATAAAAGGCTTAGCATGAGTATTAATAAGGTGAGTTAGCAATGTAGAAACATTATCATCATCATTATTAACAAGATCCTTAAGAGCTTCAACAAAAACAACACTATTAGGATTTTGATTTTATTGAGCAAGCCAGGTTTCCAATTTATCAGATTCACTAGAAATTTTATCAACTTGTGAAGTAGAAACTCTTAAAGAATCATCTTCATTATGAGATGAGTGAGAATATTTATGATCCATTGTAGGATTGAGATGATGAGTAAATTTTTTAGTATCAACATGAGTCTTGGGAAGAAAATGTTGTAATTATTTAGAATAACTAGGGGGGGTGAATTAGTTATCCAAAGTCCACATGTACAATTAAAACATTTTATAACTTAGTTAACCCATATCCATAAAAAATTTTCATCATGCATGCATTAATTAGATCATACAATTATTTAAACTTGTATGTTACTATCAAATCAAAATTGTAGAAATGTAAACATGAACCATAACCGATTCAATAACACATTTGATACAATGATTTAATGTGGAAACTCAATTTAGGAAAAACCACCAGTAAAATGCTACTCATTCTCACTCTTCTAAAGTGATACCTTGTGAAAGGCCAACCCTATTAAAGGTTACAATGTACACTATCAAATTGACTTAGTTAAAGGATTTCAATCACTCTGTTAGGAGTGAGCCTTGTTAGAGGAATTTAGATCATTGACTTGGAATGTCACTCAGTTAAATGATTTCCAAATGACTATTAGGTCAACCTTAATATAGAGGATTTACCCTAGACTAATATAATGATTAGAAAGTACCAATAAGGCTTGATCTGATAACAACATACAAGTCCATTTTTTAGATTACATATCTCTTTTTTCAATCCTCTATCTCTTTTTTCAATCCTCTATTCTACTTGGCTTTCATACACTTCAACTCTAATAGCTTGTTTGCCCTTCAAGCATCCATACCATTAAGCCTTCTTTCTTTGCTTTCCAATAGGAGTCTCTTCTCTTAGGTCACTAGATGAATCATTACCCTAGACTCCTTGTCTTCCTTAGGTTCTTGCACTTGACAACCTTTTCTTTTGACCAGCCATCTCTATAAATAAAAAATTAAGATCTTTTTTTGTTCATCCTCCATCATTCATTTTAGGGTTAGGTTGGATTAGGTAGGATTCTATTGGAATTACAAATGGGAAACATGTACTTCTAAGAGGGGGGGGTGAATCAAAAGTTCAAACTTTAGCTACTAAAACTTTCACCATTCATTAGATGCATGTAATAAATGAATTGAAAATAACATGTAAAGCACATACATCTAAATCATGTAAGCATATAATCAAATACAAACACTTAACAGTAGATATGATTACCCAAAAACCCTCCAAATGAGAAAGTAAAATTGGGGTGGGGATGACACCCACAAATCTTCACTACTACAATAATAAAGTGTAGCCAATAACAAAGGTGTTGAAGTCCTATGAAAGGATTGCCCTACTAAAGGCTTACAAAGACTATTAAGTCCACCTTGTTAGAGAATTTCAACACCTTGTTAGAAGTGTACCTATTTAAAGGACTTTAGAACATCCACTTGGAATGTCACCCTGTTAAAGGATTTACTATAGCTTGTTAGGACTACTCCACCTAGGAGAGTTAACTAAAATTATTTGTTAGGATGTTTCAACATAGATCTTGTGATTTTCTTTGGTTTCTTGATTAAAGATCAAATTTGTATAGTGTGTTTCTTGATCCTCTTTGATCTGATATAACAATTGTTGCATCCTTCTATTGTTTGTTCTCCTCTAATTGATTCTACAATTCACTCTCATTGCTAAGTCACCTTGAAAGCTCTGTGAACAAATTTGATCATTCACCCCTTGTTACCTCCTGTAACATGATCTCTTTCTCACTCAATTAATTCCTTATAATTATTGTGGCTTCATCTTCCTTATAAAGACTTTGGTGGCTTAGGGTTAGTTATGAATCTATGACTAAGATTCATTCTTGTTGTCGCTTAATCCTTCCTATTTTCTAATCTGTGCATGCAAACACATAGGGATTTTTCAAATAGATTCATCCTTATCTTTAAAGAATAAAAATATAACCTTAAGTTAGCTTGAAAATGGTTTACATATTTGTTTGTGCAATCACAAACAAATATGTCTAATTTGAGTTACTCAGCACTTGAAGTTACTAATACTTGGTACATACTATAATTTTGTTTCTGACTCAACACCTGGACTACTCAACATCTACTATTCACTCAACACTTGAATCATTTGCCATGGTCTATCTACTCGGCACTTGAGTGACTTTGCACATGAGTGATTCGGCACTCATTGCAACTCAACATAGTCTTCTATTTATATATTATACTCAACATGCACTACTAGTTTGGCATGAACTAAGTAAATGTCTTAAGTTTGTTGACACTCAATTATTAAAATTAATCTAACATCAATGGATTTAATGAGTCTATCTAAAATTTTATTTCATTCCCTTCTAGAAACTTCTCCTTCAATCTTATTTAAATTTTCCTCAAAATGGTTCACCTTGAATTCTGTGCCAAAAACTCATCAAGATTATCTTCCATACAGTTCACAAAATCCAAGAAATCAAACTTATCAGCTTAGATTTATCTAATTCATGATCTTTCTCATAATGATGACACTCCACATTAACTTACTTCAGATGCTCAACACATATTATGTTGCTCAACATCTACCATCAAAATACTCAGCATGAACTAAACTTTACTGGTGCTTGGCATCAATTAAACTTTACTCGACTTACACTGTATCACTTGGCTTACACTAAACTTTGACTTTTCTTGGCTCCAACTAATTTTTTTCTTGGCTCACACTAAATTTTCTCAATTCCTACTATGTAGATTGTTAAGCTTACCAGATATACTTCATTTAACTTGTTCTTCTGAACTTAATCAATGTATCCGTTCTTTGCAACCTTAAGTGGATTATCAATGCACTATAATATTATTGTCTTAACTAATCTTTGTACTCATTTTCCATATCACAACATAAACTTTCTTGTAGGTTCTATTGTTACCTCATTTGATCAAATCCTCTTCATCAATCAAATAAATGATAGTACTCAAATCATCTAAGTAATTATCTTACCAACAAGTAGCAGGTTTGACATCAATGACAAAATAATGATTGAAACACATATTCATACTTGTATCAATCTATTTTCAACAATATTCCTCTTTGGAATTGATGGAAAACCAAACATAATCGGTGCAACCAACAAAATACCAAAAAGAAAATAGTTCTTTGTATTGAAGGCTCTCCCTTTATTAGCAACTTTCATCTTCTAAATAGGTTTAAAAATTATGTTTTGAGTAAAAGACGATCAATCAACTCATCGTTATGACTCCCTTTGGATCACTTCTTATATCTTTTTTTGACATTAACTCCCTTTTACTAGGTATTCCATGTTTCTTCTATGTTTTCTTTAATCTCTCTCTTTGACAACAATATCTCCCTTAGCAGTCAAGATTTCTCCCTCTTTGATAATAATGCCAAAGACTTGTCATCTTAATATGCAATTATAAAAAAATTTAGTTTCTCCTTCTATCACCTAGCTTTTGACTAATTTGTAGCTCCAACTCTTTTGATTATTTTAGGTAGCTCCTAAAGTAAGATCCACTGCATCAATGTGTAACATATGTCTATCATCTTTTTTGATGCACGACACTTCTCATGCTTCTTAAATAACCTTTGATAGGGGTATCAACCCTAGTTTACCTCTTAGATACTCAATAGAATCCTTAGGTATTTCTTTTGTGAACATATTAGCTATTTTCTCTTTTGTGTTAACATATTTCATCTTCACCTCTTTATCTTGAACTAACTCTCTCAAGTAATGATACTTAGTTACAATGTGCTTAGTCTTTGTATGCATCATAGGATTCTTTGATATATTTATATCACTTGTATTATCACAATAAAGTATCATAGGTTCAATTATTTTATTCTTCATACCTTTGAGTAGTTGTTTGATCCATACAATGTTTGTACAATTTACTGCAGCAACAACATTTTCAACTTTAGCAGTAGATTGAGATATATAGTTCTCTTTCTTGTTAGTCCATGTAACTAGCCTTTTGCCTAAGAAAAATTCTCCTCCACTAGTGCGCTTTTTGTCATCAATTTTTCTAGCCCAATCAATATCAGTGTAGGTTCTCCATTCAAATTTCTCATTTTTCTTATAGTATAGACCATAGTCTTTTGTTTCTTTTAGTTATCTCATTATTCTCTTAATAGACATCAAATGGTTCTCCTTGGTATTAGTAGAAAATCTTACAACTATCCAACAGATAATATAATATTAGGTTTTTTGTACACTACATATTGTAATTTGCAAATCATAGACCTTTATAATGTTTGATTATATAATGTTTGATTCACCTTAGTTGAATCATCATTCTTTGATAATTTATATCCTATTACCATATGTGTGCTTACTAGCTTGGAATCTTCCAATCCAAAAGTTTTCAATATCTCCTTTACATACTTTGACTAAGTGATGTATATACCATGTTTTATCTAATGTACTTGCAAACCCACAAAGAACTTGATCTCTCCAAAAATAGACATTTCAAATTCTTTCTTCATTTTATTTGCAAAAGATTTACACAAAATATCTTGCCCTCCATATATGATATCCTAAACAAAAATTTTAGATAGTAAAATACTTTTTTCTTTCTCTATCTTTAGCTACAAATTGTTGTTATCATTAGTCCTCTCAAATCCAATCTTCATGAGATAATTATTTAGCCTTTCATACCATGTTCTTAGTGTTTGCTTCAGACGATATAAAACTTTGTGTAGTCTACATACCATGTTTTTGTTGTTAGAATCAATAAAATCTTTTTGGTTGTTCTATATAAACTTCTTCCTTCAATATACATCCATTAAAAAATGTAGACTTAACATCCATTTGATAAACTTTGAAACCTTTGTATGTAGAGTAAGCAAGCAAAGTTCTTACTCCTTCCAATCTTGCAATAGGTGTGAATGTTTCTCCATAGTCTATCCCTTCTTCTTGTGTATATCCTTTACAAACTAATCTTGCCTTGTTCCTTGCAACTTCTCAATTTTTATCTAACTTGTTTCTATGTACCCACTTGGTGCCAATCACATTTTTTTCTTTTGGTCTAGGAACTAAAGTCCATGTCTTATTTTTTTAAAATTTGTTCAATCTCTTCTTTCACCGATTTATTCCAATCCACATCTTCTAAGGCATCTTTCACTATTTTAGTTTGATGCTTGCTAAGAAAACATGTATCATTTCTCAACTTGTTCCTTGTCATTGGTCTTGCATCTTTATCTCCAATGATTTGCGTAGTAGGGTGATATCTCTTGACATACTTTGACAATCTTGTTTCTGCTCAATTTTTCTCATTTGGTATCTCAACTTATAAATCACTACGTACATCTTTATAAGGTAGTTCAATATCTCTTTCCTATACACTAATCTCATAATCAAAATGTGCCTCAACTTCATTCTATAACTTAGTGCCTGAATGTATCTTGATTCTTAAATGCAACTCAAAATTCATCATATGTGTCTTGGTAATCACTGAAACTTGTTGTTGATTTGCAACTTGATTTATAAAATCTTCATTTGCAAGCATACCTTCATAAAATTATACAAATTATTTGTATTCTTCTAGTTCCTTCATAGGTTTAGCCTCATGTAATTCTGTATATTCATTAAATTTCACATTTTCACTTTCCACAACTTTGTTAGTGTTAGTATTTAAACACTTATAAGCTTTACTTCTTGTGGCATAACCAAGGAATATAACTTCATGTTTTTCATCTAATTTTTCATTCCTGAAATCTTTGAGAATATAACACTTTTTTTCCAAATACCTTAAAATATTTTACATTGGGTGAGTATCCATACCATAGTTCAAAAGGTGTTAAATGAGTACCTTTCTTGACTTGCACATGATTCAAGGTATAGATAGCTATACTTACAACTTCTCTCCATTATTTCAAAACAACATTCTTCTCCATCATGAGTGCCCTAGCATAGTCCATTATAGATCTTCTCCTCCTTTCAACAATTCTATTTTGTGGAGGGGTCCTAGGAGAAAATGTCTTTCTTTTGATTCCTCTGCCATTACAAAACATCTCAAACACATTTGATGTAAATTCTCCTCCTCTATCAAATCTCAAACATTTCATCCTTTTATCTGTTTCCTTCTCAAATCTTACTAAGTACCACTTAAACATTTAAAAAGCATCGAATTTCTATTTTAAAAATATAAATATCATCATTCTAAAATAATCATCAACAAATAGCATAATGTACTTATCTCCTTTGTAGTTTTTCACATTAGTTGGTCCACACAAGTCAATACGAAAAATCTCTAATATTCCTTTAGAGGTATGAGTCTTACTCATAAAAATTGACTTTGTCATTTTACCCAACTAAAATTGTTTGCAAATTATGTTGTCAGGTTTCTTCAACTTAGGAAAACTTCTAACTCTTCTCATGTTACTGATAGTAACCAAGTTATCAAAATTAATATGACATAAAATCTTGTGCCATAACCACACACCATCAAATTCTATAACTAAACAAGTGGAATCCTCTATATCAATATAGAATAGATTACCTCTAGTTTTATCACCCGTTCCAATTAGTTTTTCAACAGTATCATATATCTTAGTGATCTTGTTTTCAAACTCAAACTTACAACCTAAATTATTTAGTTGTGACACACTCAACAAATTGTAGTTATGTCCTTTGACATAATAAGAATTGTCACATAAAATCTTTTTTGTGATTTTGATAGAACCTTTTCCTTTTTTCAGATAGGGTGCATCATTACCAAACCTTACACTTATTCTATCATAATAGTTCAAGGTAATGAGCTTACTTTTAGCTCTAGTCATGTGATGTGAACACCCATTGTCAATGATCCATTTGTCATTCTTTTTCACACAAGACACTAGTTTAGTTTCCTCATCCTCATTAGATTCATCCTTCATTGAAACATACACCTCTTCATCATCATGATCATCAAATGCATTTTTTTTCTTCTTGAGAAATGTAGCAAGACTTCTTGTCTTTGTCTTTTTAATCTTTCTTGTCTTCATTTCTTCTAAATTCTTACTTGTCTCCACCTCTATAATTCTTCTTTTATGGACATCTAGCAGCAATATGACCAATCTCATTGCAATTGAAACATATGATACATAATTTACCTTTGAATTTTCCTTTACCTCTATGAAATATCCTTGCTAGTAGTGCTTTAAGTTGTTCTACATCTTCCACATTAGTATCACTGTCACTAGAAACTTATTTTACCTTTTTCTTCTTCTTCTCATTAGGTTCCTTCAATGACAGCTTGGCTTCAAAAGAAGATTAAACAATTGTTAAGTTTAAAATTATCAAAATTAGATAGCTCAAAATTAGTGAGCCTACTTGCCAAAACTTTAAGGGTCAGATTAGAACTTGGTACACATCTCAGTTCTTGTATTATAGAAACTCTAATAGCATAAATGTGCAACAATGTTCTAAATTTTTTTCTTAGTATAGTCTTATCATCTAATTAACCATTAGCTCCTCTTATTGCATTAACAACATCTTTTATCCTTGAGAAATATTCTCTTCTTCTTGCATTTTCATATCATCGAACTGACCTCTAAGACTTTCAAATTTGGCTCTTAGAACATTTGTGTCTCCTCCATAAATAGTGTGAAGAGCATCCCATATCTTCTTTGTACTATCATAACCCTTGATATCATTAAACTTGGAATAACTTAGAGTATAGGAAATCTTGAACATTGTTTGGTTGTGTTCTTTCTTCTTTTTTAGATCTTCAACAATTAGGGCTCTAGCAAGATCAACATGCTCATTAGTAATGGTAGATTGTGCATGATCTCCAAGACCTCCTAGGTGTAGCTTCATCAAAATTTTCCATGCAGGAAAGTTATCTCTATTAAGATTTGCTAGCTCTCTTTTTAACATATTGATCATTTTGCTTCTAGTACCTTCAAACTAGTCCTCTTAAGCAGATGGCTCTGATACCAATTGTTGTAATTCATTAGAATAACTAAGAGGGTGGGGGGGTGTGGGTGGGTGGCGAGGGGTGAATTAGTTATCCATGGTCCAGATGTACAATTAAAACTTTTCACAAGTTAGTGAACCCATATTCATAAAACATTTTCATCATGCATGCATCCATTAGATCATACAATTATTTAAACTTGTAGGTTACTATCAAATCAACTTTGTAGAAATGTAAACATGAAACATAACATATTCAATACACATTTGATGTAATGATTTAATGTGGAAACCAAATTTGGGAAAATCCATCAATAATATGCTACTCATTCTCACTCTTCTGAAGTGATGCCCTATGAAAGGCCAACCCTATTGAAGGCTATAATGCACACTATTAAATGTGACCTAGTTAAAGGATTTCAATCACCCTATTAGGAGTGAGCCTTGTTAGAGGACTTTAGATCATTCACTTGGAATGTCACCTAGTTAAAAGATTTGCAAATGATTGTTAGGTCAACCTTAATCCAAAGGATTTATCTTAGACTAATAAAATTATTAGAAAGTAATAGTAAGGATTGATCTAATAACAAATTACAACTCCATTTTGCAGATTACATATCTCTATCTTCAGTCCTCCATTCTTCTTGGCTTTTACACACTTTAGCTCTGATAGCTTGTTCACCCTTCAAGCATCCATACCCTCAAGCCTTCTTTCTTTTCTTTCCAATAGAAATCTCTTCTCTTAGGTCACTAAATGATGCATTACCTTAGACTCCTTGTCTCCCTTAGGTTCTCACACATGAAAACCTTTGCTTTTGACCAGTTATCTCTATAAATAGAAAATTAAGATCTTTTGTTGTTCATCCTCCATCATTTATTTTAGGGTTAGCTTGGATTAGCACTAGTAGAATTTTGGCAAATAAATGACTATGTGACTAAAACTTGTAGCCACAAGACTAAATGTTTTAGTCATGTGACCAAAAGTGATCAAATTTTGGTAATGTTTTACAATTTATAAGTGACTAAATAAATGATCAATTTGATCATCAAGTAAAATCACAAGGTTAGACTAAGATAAGTGACTAAATACATGATCACATAAATCACTAAACAATTGGCCATTAATTATTAGTCACCAAAACAAATGATTAAATGAATGATCGATGATTTATTTATATAATATTAAGTCATTCTTTTCACTTTTTATAACTTTTTTCACTTACCAATGAATATTTTGTCATATCAATACATCATTATCAGTTAACTTCCTTGAATATCCTCTCCACTAATATTCTCCTTTTATGCTCATCCATTCCCCTTAGTAGTGGTTATCCATGAATACAATAGAAATAGAGGAATTATGAATTGAAGTTGCTAATGATTGATCAACCACCTCAACATACATAGAAATTATGCCATAGGTGAGTAAAGAAAGAGTTGAGGCATAATTATATAATCAAGATTTAAAGTTATTTACTAATAATTCATATTTTGTCTTATATAATCATCTCCACATCCTATTATAGAATTTTTCTATGAATATATTACTCCTAGACTATTTCATTACATTTGTTAATATGTAATGTGTATCTAAATGTCACTTTTTTGATGTATACTTCTAATGACATATTTTCTGAAATCCCAAATTTATCTATACATAATGAAATTATAACTTATAATTAATATGTATTATAGCTCATTTTTAATTGCACATAATTGTGCACATATTAACCTTTTGAGAGGTTGGCTCAATATGGATGTTGCCTTATCCAACAATGATAAATTATATAGAACACAATGATAATAGTATATGGATAAACACATATTAATTGATAGGGTTTTTAAAATGTTTGAAGAATTTTTTAAGAATAGAGACGTATCCATTTCTCCTTCGTGCAGAATCAGAGGCTTTGCGATAGTAAATTGGCCACATCAAAGCACAAAGAAAATGATTTTTGTTAAAATATATAATTGAAAAAAATGCTCTCCTTTCATAAACAAGATGGAAAATTGTTACCATGCACAAGATTTGTTTGATTCGATGCCACAAAGAGATGTCATCTATAGTTTTTATAACTGTTAAATGGTGGAAGAAACATTTGAAGAAGAACAATCGATAGGTGTGAAATCAAAATCCAACAACCATCGCCTTTCATCCTCTCTATGCATTTCATTATGGAAGACTTAGATTAGAGTAATGGGCATCAATCAAACCATTAAAGAACACTTACTAGATAAATGCAAACTATGAAGTTATAGGTAAGGTATGTGAATAATTTACAAGCTACCTCAAAGCCATGTCATATCATGCAGGTAGTGAATGTTGAATTTGTGCAAAATAAATTTTGTGATGAATCTATCAATTTTTTTGAATTAATGAAGAACTTTTACAAAAATTCAAATAAAATTAGGAATCACAAATACCACACACAAACTATTTGACAGAATGTCTTGAAGAGTTTTTAAATCTAGGAATGAAATGATTAAAGAGTTTGAATGTGAAACAAATATTGTGAAATATCTTAAATGGTTACTCAAAGATCACGTAGATGTCACTTCATGGAATGAAATGATTTTTGGTTTTCATTGTAAGGGACTTCTTGAAAAGGCAAATTAGATTAGAATCATAGTTTGAGGACTGTCTAGAGCACCCACAACTTTTTGACCATGTATTAAGTCACACTATTCCTCTAGAAACTAGAGTTCACTATAATCTTACAATGCTTGATATGATAGAGAATAGTCTAAGTGGATGCATACCAATTCATGTTTGCAATTTAGAGAAACTAACATTATTAAACCTCTACTCCAATCATTTACTGAGGAATATTCCTTATGAATTGAAGACATGCAAATCTCTGGTATAGCTATGTCTAGAAAACAAAAAGATAACTAGTAGTCTACCCATTGAGATCTACCAAATTTTAATTTGACTACTATTGAAATATATCAAAATCAATTCAGTAGAACAATTCCACCAAAGACAAGGGATTGTAAAACTTGGGAAAGGCTTCATTTGGCTAATAACTAAATTATGGTGGGTTACCTTTCTCCTAAGCTTGGGAATCTTTCATAGCTAATGAGTTTTAATGTCTCATCAAATTAGCTTGCTAGAAATGTTCCCATGTAGCTTTCCATTGTATAAAGCTACAACAACTTGATCCATCTAGAAATTCTTTTATTTGTAGTGTTCCAAAAGAACTTGGAAATCTTATTCTTTTGGAGCTCTCATTCTTTCCAATAACAAACTATCTGGAAGGATGCATGACATTATTGGAAGGATTTCCCATTTGATAGAATTGCAGATGGGTGGAAATATCAAGCAATGTGCCACCAGAGCTCAGTCAACTTATAGGTTTGCAAATTGCTTTAGATCTAAGTTGGAATATCTTGTTTTGGAAAATAATAGTTGAACTAGGTAACCTAATTTTGTTAAGATCTATTTCTCTCAATACTAATAATTTTTTTTTATCAACTTCCTCCTTCATTTGCTAAGCTTTCAAGTTTTATAGTATGCAATGTTTCATACAGTAATCTTAACAGGTTATTTCCTAATATAACTATATTTCACAAGATGTCTGTTAGCTATTTCATTGAAAATCAAGGGCTGTGTTGAGTACCTCTTTCAAATGCATGTCAATGCTCATATTCATGGCTATATATCTTTCCTTTTCAAGAAACTAAAACATCAATAGGCCAAATCAAGGCAATAATTTTTGTAGTAGTAGGAGAAATTTCAATGTTTATTATTGGTAACATTTTATTTTTTCTTAGGCATTCAGTGTGTGTGATTGTCCCTTTTGAATGTTGTCATCTTGTTACCTCAGAGGTTTATTTTTTTTGGACATCCATCAAAGCATAATCAAAATAGTACTTTTGTCTAACATCCCAATTGTAAATGCCCTGAAAGACATGTATTCAAAATGGTGGAGCATAAACAAGGCATCTCATCTATTTAAAAAATATTTCAATGGAATGTGGTCATATAGAATGTGATGATTGTAGGACATTCAAAAAATGGGCTTGTTGAAAAAGCCTTTCAGCTTTCTAAGAAGCTACAGTTCTAGATTTCTCAACTTTTTCGAGCATTCTACTAGCTTGTGCCAAAATGGGAACTTTATATTAGGGTATGTACATCCATCAAATGATATTTGAAAGTGGATTGTTGTTGAATGTTGTAGTTATGACTGCCTAGGTCACTCATGGATTCTTCCACTCTACTAGATTTTCTAATCTAATCCAAATTTACATTTGTTTTATCCTTTTTCTGTATGAGTATCTCATGTGATTGTATGGAGCAATTTTCTGCATCTGTTGGGGTCACTATTGTGGGTTCGTTTGAAAATCATTCTATATGCAATAGGTAGAATGATTAAAAATGGAAAAAAAATTCTAAATAAACTCTTTAGTTGTGGAGTATTGTATGTTTTGAGGAAAGAAGTTATTATACAAAAGTTTGAGTGAAGGGAGAATGCAAGAAATAAAAATTCACTTGAAGGTTTTATTTTACTATTATCTAATTATTTATTTGAGTGAAGGAATTCAAATCAATTTGAAACACTAGTAAATTTAGGCCTAAATTTTGATGCAAAAAGGTCAAAATTTTGACAAGAGTAGGTCGGTAAGGTGACCAAGCTTGTTGTCAATCTTTTTTGGTCAATTTTTTGCCACATACATTCTACATCAAAAAATTGACTTCATAAAGGTGGACTTACTGACGCAAATTTTTTCGATTTCCCTAGTCCAACTTGATTTGTTATTTCCTCATTTGCAAGTGTCGTTGGTCAAAATTTTGACATAAACCTACACTAATTTGGCATAAAATTGGACAAAAACTCCTTACTTTTCTATGTTGGTGCCATACAAGTGATGTCAAAGGAAACCAATTTGGTGTCAAAATTGTGACCAAAACACATTATCTATCTATGCGTTTACATTGGAATTTAGACCAAGATATGTAGAAATTTCAATGAGCTATCCCAGTTATTGTAAAAGCTTTGCTCTCATAGGAGCCTTCTAAACTACACAAAACTTGATTCTAAAGCATAATTGCTCAGTGCATGAAAGTTAGGGTACTGTGCACATTTCTACCTCCACACCATTGTTTCATTTGTCACATGATTTATTTCATATAAAACAATGGGAAGGAGGAAGAAATGTGCATGGTATCCTGAGTCTCCACCATGCAATTATGCTTTACAACTCAAATTTTGTGCAGTTTAAAAGGATCCTATGAGAGCAAAGCCTTTGCAATAATTGGCACATCACATCTAAATTTTGGTTCCGGCAGGGAAGAATAAAATTAGGAAAGAATTATTTATCAGGAATGAAAGCCAATAATTTCATCTATTTTTCAAACAAATAAACATGACAAAAAAACTTATAGTCCCAATCACATCATCATAAAAGTGCATATATAACTATAACTATAACTACGTCTAAAACCAAAATAATTTACAAATATCCACAATTCAAATATTATCCTTTGATGTTTTGTTTAATGAAAAGTTTTAAGTCAACTATGTTATCGCCCTAGATGTAATACCAAACTGTCATTAGGCTAAAGATTGTAGCAAGATTTATGATGTACAAATGCAAGGAGAACTACCCAACCAAAGTAGTAAATGACATGAAAAGTTAAAATTCTATCAATTAACAATCTAGATGAAATATTTCTAGCAATTGAACTGTATGTTATAGAAACAAAAAATTGCCTTAAAATTGACACCTCACTAGTTGTTCATTTGCATCTGTAATGGCTTCACAAAAGTTGAAAGCTTATGATTTTTCAAGAACACAAAAGGCACTCATAGTTCAACTGCATCAATAAAACTAAAGTAGTCAACTGTTATTTTACTTAGATCCCTATGAAAATGTAGCACTGAAATACAATATACATTGGAGTTAGGAATTTGGTTGACAACCAAAATCAATTGAGTTGAAATAAGAAACTTCACCAAAGAATCAACTAAATATGTATCTTTAAGCATATTTTGCTACTCAAAATGTTACAACTTCTTCCTTCTTGACCTTAAACTCATGAAATCTTCTAGTTTTACAGGGGGAAACATGATATCTCCAACTATTAGTTCTAAATGGCTTCCACCTTAGGCGCATAGAGTCTTTGAACTAGATAGATAAAATACACAACCATGCTGAAGACCACAAAAAATACCAAACAACAAGTTGGATGATGATGAAGACTATAGTGAAGGTAGAAGATCCTAGACATCATCAATTAATACCAAACTACCAAATGGAGTATACAAACTTGAAAAGATAATACACACCTTACAACTAAATGAAACTCTAGAAGCTATCATCAAATGGCATGATATTGAATCATTACCAATAAATGAATAAAACATAGAGAAGCTACTAGATATGGTATTTCTATTCATTTTTCAAATGAAAGAGTGCAGTAGGTATGAAACCACGACTAAGGAAAGTGCAATTTCACACCATTTTCCATTTTCTAATATGATGATAACAGATGCCCAATACCCTAATCTAACAGTATTGTATTGTCACCCAAAATAGAAAATTAAATGATAATGGATTCCCAATACCCTCTTTCAATTTGTGCTCTTCCCTTAAATCAATATTTAATTCTAGTAATCAATCATAATAAAACATTTTTTTTGTTACTGAAATTTGTTGGTCATTAACTCCTACCATGGTATATGCTTTAGAAATTGCACCTACACATGAAATCCTTATACATGTCTAATTTCTCACAAATAGAAACCATTTGTTATATTTTTTGATGTTATCTTTATTATGTAAGACTTTCATTAAGCACAAGTGCTTCCCTAGAAAAACAATTATACAAGGCTTTCTGCATTCAAGAATCAAAACAATAAAAGAACTTGAAAGCATGATTTTATTAGGAACTTAGCCACTTACTTGTCAATGAACTAGTAGAAATATAAAAGAAAGTAGCTTTGGCTTCTCCTACCATAGCTTATCCAATCATCATTTTCCTAGTACCCTAAGAACAAATTAAATGTACTTTATTGTAAACAAAAATGAATTTCCAACATATAAAGAATAGAGAATAAATCAGACTGACTTATAGGAGGGCCAAATAAGAGGAGCCCTTTGCCTGGAGAGCGATAGCCTTGAAAGATGTCAGGTTGCAATAGAGGCCATATGACCATTTTTGTCACACACTTTTTGGCATGCTCTAGCCCAACTTTAGCATAATTTTGGAAAAATAAATATTAATGTTAATGGGTACATAGAAATAAACATGAATAATATTATCATCAATTCATTCAGCCATATTAAATTTACCAATATCATCCCACCAAACATTGGTATCCTGGTCTATTATCTCATTTCTAACATGCTCTATTAGACGTGGTTCCAAGTTACACTGCTTATCAGGAAGCTCACCATCAAGACCAACAAGCATTTCTAAACTGAAAATATAGGATAGAAAAGAAAGAACTGTTAGCATGCTTCAGACCAAAACTACTAGAGATGGTTATTTATTTAGTTAAAATCAAAATCAACTGATCTTATTCAAAAACAATGGCTATGAGTTATTGTCAAAATACCTTTAGATTTGCAATACTTATCTTGGCACAAGATATATTTATAACAAAATAGTTTGAAGGATCATGACCAGAACAAAAAGCCCAAGAAACCAAGCTTACCAAAGACAAGAAAAGGTATTCTGCTATGGAATATGCATGTAAATAGAGTATTTCCCAACCTATTTGAACATTTGAGCTACAAAAAGATGTTGATTATATACTTTACACTACAAAAAATTAGTATACATAGACAAGGTTGAATAGGCACTATAGCAACATATTTAGAACTAGTCAAACATCCAAATCACCATTAAAGAAAGGAGTCATACATGAATAACTCCGCTACCATCTTAAGATGAAACATAGTTGTCTCATCTTTTGGCTTAGAAGAATCACTATCATTGCCTAACCACAAAATTGTTGTAGTATTCAACTATGTTCTTCATAGCCTATGAAAGTTGACTAAGGTTGCAATGTTTATAATGACTATAGACAAAAATATAAATTAAAACAAGCAATATTATCATCAATATTTTTAAATGTAGAATGAAATGGTTGTAAGTATGCATTTCTACCACATGCAAATGATGTTGAGATATAGACCTGTGCAATCCAATCTCCCAAGGAATAAACAACACCACTTATCACCATCTTTGCTAAAATAGGATTTTTCATAAAGAAATGTTAGAATAGTTACTAAAATGGTCATAAATTATGTTGTTATAGACTTTAACTTAAGAAAAAAAACTATACAATATTAAAACATGACATCGTGCTCTAAAAACTAAAAAGGTACCTGTAACAAAGAACTTCATTTCGACTTGCTAATTCGTTGTCACTATTAACTATAAGCTTATCTTTAAAGTTTGAGCTTCACTTGGTTTTGAGAATAGTTAAATATTCTCTACTTAACAAGGCCAACCACATGAAGGTGGAAGCTCATTTGCCCCTGCCCCTTACATCACTCTAAATTCCCCATTAACATTTAATAAAATTCAATTCATCCATTTTTGAAATATAACATTCAATCATTATAATCACATGATAACATTCATTAACACATAAAATTCGTAAACACACAACATTCATGAATAATTCATTAACACAATATTCATTAGCACCCAACATTAATGAATAATATTCATTAACAATATTCAAGAGTAAGTCATTCATGAATAATCATATCTTTTTTTCTTTCTTGCCATTTCTTTTGTCATAAAATTTCTAAGAGGAATATCAATGTCCTCGTCATCCCCCTCCTTTACTAGTTCTAAAACATTTCTCCTCCTCATCTATTCAGGAACATCATGAGGCCGCTGCACCAAAGGGGGGTCCGTTGCAATAACAAGTACTTCATGAGTTAAATTTGCACCATTTTATATTAGTGAATTATGAGTTTTTATTTAAGTAAAAGAACTATAAATCAAAAAATTAATTTAAAAGAACAAAACATAGATTTTCTTTACTTGAATGTGTGACATGATCTACCTGCTGATCAGTCTGAACATCCTCTAGCACTCATTCAACACAATATGATTCTATATCCTCAACACAAAAAGGTTACACCAAGTTCAATTAAAGATGTTAAATTGTATTAATAATTAAATAATTAGTTTAAATAACAAATGAGCACCTCCATTGATAGTACAATGCACATTAGGGGCTTCATGATGTTGCGTATGATTTGTGTCACGATTAACAGGTTGCATTACATTGTCATGCACATTATTATCAAATAAATTGTTGCTCAAATATTCAATTTCTAATATATTTTTTGGCATATTTACCTATGCACATGATGTAGGAGACTATTCAGTTGGGGCAATGGAAGCTTGCCGTAGGCGTTCAACCACTACTACATAGCCTTGCTTGAAGGCAATTTTTTTGTGTTCTTCCATGGCCTCTAGATTAAAATCAACACCCTAAATTTTTTTATTAATTAACAAAATTATTTGTATTTTATAAATAATTTTTCTTTGCAATTCATTTATTGCTACTTACAACATGTTCTTGACTTTTGAATATCCCCCAGAGCCAAGTCTGTGCTGCCCAACCTTTTCCAACCTCGCCTTTGTTGCCTTTGATGTGTCCTACAACCTATGAAAATTTTGAAATATGTTAGATGATATAGATATAAAGATCAGTACTAATTAGTCGATTATTATATATTGGTATGAAGGTTTTAGTATAAAGTAGCATGTTCCACAAAAAATATGAAAAAAGGGAAGAAATTATAGCATCATACCTTTAATTGACATGTGTAATCATGCTATTTATCCATGGAGTTTGTGACATATAGGGGATAATTTTTGGAACAATCTATAATAAACAAATTAAAAAAACTGATCCAATCTCTTGCAATTGCATGACTTGTAGATTGTGGGAAGTGAACCACTACAAAGGATAAGTATCTTTTGAGAGCTCAAATTCTACAATACACTCAAAAACACAATCATTGGATATGAATTAATTATAAGATTGTGGTTTAATTTAGGAAGTCTTGGAGATTTTTGTTTGTATTGTGATGATTGAATAGGATCTTGCTATAGTCAAATCACCACTTTGGTGCTCCCACCTCCATGGACAACAAAGATAGATGGAGATACCAAATAAAAGGCAAGGTATTATCACCTAAGAAAGCTTCAAATGTGAAAATTACTAATCCTTTAGAAGAGGAAGACCAAGTGTCCATGGACAGAGTTTCCCTCACAGAAATGCTGCAAGAATGAAAGGGTGATCTCAAAACTTCAACAATAATCTCAATGTGGTAATAATAATTTTGATATGCTATTGCATGTGGGAGAGGAACAACAATGTAGATAAATGCTAGTGTAGTTGTGAAGGAGCTTCAAAGAGTCTTAATCAATGATTTAATAGCAAAAAAATAGAGGTTTTACCATCAATATAGCAGGTCTAGATTTGTCTGTGATGCCTGGGAGGGTTGACAGAGGTGTTACAATGCCAAAACACTTGACAGTGAAATGTTTCAGCATTCAACCTAGTTGAAAATTTTTCGCGAGATGCTAGTGCCACATGTAGATGTTTGTATGTGGTACATTTGTCCAGGAAATAATTGGGCTAAGAGGTTCAGAAGTAAAACATATTTTGATTGAATTAAGGAATATTCATCAAAGGGTTTTTACAGTATGGTTTATGAGAACATAAACAAAACAAAACAAACATATAAATAGAAAATTAACAACTACCATGTAGATATCATTTCTCATCTTGATAATGAATCTGATAGATCACAAAAAGTGAACCAAAACATTCATGCCAAAATCATATTTAGTTATTTTATGATAGCATTTTTGCCACCATATGGATTACAAATAGTGTTAGTTCTTCTCTTGCCATCTGCCCCAATTATGAATCATAGAATTTGATCCAAAACGTAGGCAAAAAAAAATCTAGATGGTCTAATACAAAAGGGAAAAAAATCTTGAAATCATAAGGACTGTGGAAACTTCATGAATTCGATATTAACTCTCACCCATTATTTATCTTTGTTGCACATAACTATATGATTGGTAGACCATCAATCAGACAATATGCATCTTAGTAGATATCAGGTACCAGTGTAGTCAGAAAAAATACATCTTAGACATCTATAGGTACAATACCAATTTAGCATCCTATAACTTAAGTACACCATACTATCAGGAGAGTGGTCAGTTGTCATTAACTTGTGTTTTTGGCATTGAACGTGATGCTTATTACTTTTAGGAGAGTGACCATTAGTAAAATTCTTGCAAAGTTTTTCAAAAAAATTGTACTTGTCATAACACTAACTAAATATCATTTATCACCTATACTGCTAACACATACAACTATGGTACATGTAGTTGAGCATTACTATATTTTCAGGGCATAATATAGCTATATGTGAAGTTATAAGTGCACTATTTATATCTTATGTAGGATTTATGCCTAGATTGAGATATATACAGTGGTATACAGGCATTTTATGTGCAATCAACCACCACAGTTTATTAGATGCCCAAATTTTAGAGAGAATTCATAATAGGGTGAAATTAATTGTGTTAGCATATGAATTACATACCTTTTATCAATAGATAGATTAAATTGAGCTAGTTGAAATTGTTGATACTGAAGTTGAACCCTAAATTTGCTCATTAATGTACTAGTAGTTAATACTATTGCATACCTTTTTAGATTTTTTGGTGTACTTTCTTTTGGACGTTCCCCTTTCTCCTTTGCATCCAAAATGAACTCATTCTAGTCCCTCACTGAAACAAAGGGAGGACACTCGTACTTTAGGTTTAGGACGAGACTCTTTCTATGTGTGTCCCTCACAATCTTAAGATGTCTGGAAGAATTTTGTAACAATTTCTTATGATAAAAAATATTACTACCAAACTCATGCTCTATATCTTTGATGAGCTCAACTTTTAATTTTGTATCTTGGTAGTTCCACCTTTTAAGAAAAAACACAAAATTGTTAGATATAGCTAGTATAAGAAAAGACCCGAATGAAAGGGAAAATGTTGCACCAATTAATGATATGAAAAAAAATAGTGGGATAAAATTAGTTCAGTTATGATGTTCTATCTTTTATGTATGGTGGGCCCGAATCTTTGCAGCGTGAGGTCATAAAGCCTCCTATAAAATGTATCATTTCCTACAAAAAATGTCATGGGATAATTAATAGTAAGAACCATTAAAACAAATCATGCGAAGAATACTTTTCATAGTGAATAAAAAATACATAAAATGAGATACATTTAATCTTTTTAGTGATCTATTTCAGGGTTGGAGGATCAACTTGACCAGCATTGACCAAAAAAGAAGTTTGGAAAAAATTTTAAAATGTCTAAAACCAGTCAAACTCTACTAGGCTTCTGTTGCTGATGTTCTGAAACTAAAAAATGTATTGTGACTATATTAATTAGTATACTTTGAAAAAAAATATAGTTCATAATACATATAACTTGCCATGACCTTCATTTTTTGTCATTCTTAATTGATGTTGTCACTGATCATACCTGGGATATTATGGAAAACAAATATTGCTAAAATAGATAGTGAAGCTAAAAGTGGGCACTCTAAAACTCTAACAGGCAATAGAAATGATGTGGGAAATCATTAAAAACTGAACATTGAATATGAAAGAAGACTCCCACTTTTGGTTCTCTGTAGAAAAATTGGTTAGTATCTTCTACTGAAACCATGAAATTGCAATGTACCGAATTACTAAACTAGAGAATTACTGGTATAGAGAAAAGGTCATTGATAATTCAGATGATCCTACCAAACCCCTAATAAAAAGGAATTCCAAAATAATTAAACAACTTGCACAATACGACATACTAAAGAAGGTCATCAGGCATCACTCCACATCAAAAGCCCTTACATTCACCACTTCCTATCATGTTTACATCTTGCAAGAAAATCCTTATTACAATATAAAAAATAATTATTTAAAGTACCTGGAATCTTAGGACATTTCAAAGGCATTGATTCATCATCGTCAATCAACAAAAATGTCTACATAGCTCCTGTGCTAGAAACACGGGTAGCTCTAGGAAATGATGATGAATTATCACCAATACATGCACTATGATCTGCATTTGGTGATGTAGCAGATGGTGCATCTCCTACCACAAATAAAATAATAAACTATGTGATGCACCCAAGATTAAAGTACATATTATCAACTCATAATTAACACAAAACCAAATATAGAAAAACAAGGATTTACCAGCTAGACATCCCCTTGTTGCTAACATTGCTATCGGCAATCTCATATAGGCATCTGTCAACCTCGTAGGAGTCTCCTGCACTGGATGACTTGAATAATACATTGTTAGCAAAGACATTCTGAAATAATAAAAGTAAGAGTTAAGAAGTTTTGAATGTTCAAAATAAAAAATTCCTTCTAACTTGTCAACTAAAAGATTATTTTACCAGTGGCAATCGGAGCTCTGCTACTACCGACCTCACCATGTTGTCCTTGACCAAGTTGTGGATCAGTTGCCAAAAAATCCTGTATAACAAGAATTTAGTAGTTAAAGTTTCTTACAACTCTTTAAAAAAATCGCATCAATAAAGTATTTTGCATATTTTACTTCACAACATAGAAGATTATAAAATATAAATCTTTATTAAACTTTTGTTATAACTAAAGATTCATTACTACTTACTTCATAACGATGAGCTTGCACTCTCAAATTTGATAGCCTCTACATCATCTCCTCAAATTCCATATTTGCCTCATCCAAATTTTTTATTATTTCTAAATTATTTTTAAAATTTTTTTTCTTCAACATTGTTGTTACACTAGGAGTTTCAGCAATATCCCCATTACAAGGTGTAGCTAGTGGCTCAGTACTTACTGCTAGTGCTTTACCCTTATCCTAAACATCAAATTGTGAGAGGAATATCAGTAAAACTATCATAAAAACTCCAAAAATATTAATAAAATAACATAATAATATAACATTTTTCAACTATCTAATTTGTACAATTTCAAAAAGGTTTGCCCTCACTAAAGAAGGGGTGGGAGGAGCATCCTGGTGACCTTGATCATCTGTTGGATCCATATCATCCTGTCACAAAGATTAAACATAAAAAATTCAGCTAACTGAAAGCAATAGACAGCAAAAAAAAACTTATTAACAAAATGGTAAATAGTACTTATAGCTCTCATGATAATAACTTTTTTTTATGTATGTGATTTAAATGGTAATTGATTAGCAATTCTTCCCCTGTGCTTATTGATTTTATTGCACAAACAAAAGCTTCATTCCACTCACATGCCTCAAATATGCAATTGTGGTGCTTACTAGTTGAAGAAGGTCATGTACTATTTATAAAACCTGCAATATTACCTATTTCTTTTGGTCTCCCATCAATGTACATAGCAAATCTTTTACTTTGATCATTTTCTTTCGGTTGTATATAATTAGCTGATACCCCATACCTATGCATATTTTTTTTATATCAAACAATCTGCATCCAATCATTGTAATTGTAACATGGACCGACATACTTGAACAATTCAACAACTTTGTTGTAACAACATACCTTTATCCCATCCATGGAAAATAGGCCCAAACCATGTAATGAGGATGGAGCAATGTGATATATCCTCTCATTAACACAAATATCTATGTTAATTGGAGGTAGCTCATTGGGTACCCATTCTTTCTCAATGTGTGTGTATTGAAAGGGCACCTTGATTTCACCTTTGGTCCCATCATCATAAGAACATGACCCCCCATTAGCAAGGAAAAATTGCATGCGTTTATCAATTTTGTTTTCTATTCTTTTGACCTCTAGTTGATCTCCCTATTTTAGCCGTACTACATGTAGAGCTTTCACCTACCATTTCCTCATTTCCCTCATTCGATGTAGATAGATCTAACAAGTACCTATTTGGTGGGTCCTACAATCCATCAAATGGAAAGTGAAAGTGACAAATATAAAATGTAGTAAGTTGAAAGTGATTATACAATTATATTTATATACGGACCTTCTTTGTCTATATATACATTATATGATTATATAATATGTCTATTTATAATGTATGTGCTCAATGATAAACAAGAAGAATATAAGAAAATTATGTCTATTTATTGACTTATACCTGCTAATCCATGTCACTATGCACAATCCATGCTAACGGGTCAAATTTCTTGCATATATTAATCATTTATCTTAAGTTAGCTAAAAATTACATGATACGCGTAAACATGAACAAATTTACATGATACACGTTTGCTACAAATAACTTAAAAGACAACATGAACAATAGGCAACATCGCAAATGTGAACAAATTTCCCTTATATATAGAATGCAAGATCGTCAATAGAAGGGGTGAGAATGTACCTGTAGTTAATTGATTGTTTGCAAAAGGAGTCATAATTAGACACAACATAAACATTGGTAACTATAAATAACATATGTTGTAATCATTAGAATTGAACACAATAAATATGTAATCAAATTTCCTACATATGTTAATCGTTTATCTTAAGTTAGCTAAAAATTACATGATATGTGTATGCTACAAATAACTTAGAAGACAACATGAACAAATTTACCTTATATATGGAATGCAAGATTGTCAATAGAAGGGATGACGACATTTGCAGTCATTGATTATCTTCTTCTTCTTCTTCTTCTTCATCATCATCATCATCAACATCATCATCATCATTGTCACCATCATCATCGCCATCATCGCCATCATCACCATCATCATTGTCATCACCACCATCACCATCATCATCATCATCACCATCATCATCATCACCATCATCATCATCACCATCATCTTGATCTTCATCATCTACTTCTTGATCATCTTCAATATCTTCTTCTTCCATAACATTATACTTTATCGGCCTTCCTCTTGGATCATGTCTAACAAAAATGACCAAACCTATTTATGTGGAACCTCTGAGTAAAACACTTTCTCGCATTGGGTTGGAAGAACATAGGGTTCATCTCCAACTAGCTCAAATGACCTTGAATTGATCATTGTAAATCCATTATCATGTTGAATAACTATTCTATTTGGATAATTTTGATTTAGTCTTAACTTGTACCATTTCACGATGAATAGAACTACTTTGAAGGTGTTAAATTCACACTCAATTATATCATCCAAGATTCCATAGTATTGATTTTGAGATTGTTGAGGATGTATGTTGTTTCTAGATGATATATTGGTGACCTCAAAAATTGCACTTATCCTAGAATCACAAGTTTTCTTTGTGTCATCCAACCTTTTTATGCAAAATTTGTGGCCATGATAGTACATATCTTTGTGGTGCTTGACCTACAATTTTTGAAGTGTGTGTAAATTATTTGCATCGTGAGTTGATACAAAACATACATTGAGTTATGATCAGTAATAAATTTCTATGTACCTCTCCACCTCTTAAACCCTTTACTAGATCAACTACAATCGACATAACATTGGAATCTCCATTATGATGAGCTTCTATAACCAATGAAGCAAAAGCTTCCCATCTTAATGAGAAACCATTTTTTTGAAATCATTCAATCCATTTTGTCATCCAATCAATATTGTTCACAATATAAAAATGTATTGCATCCCACTCTTGACCACCTGTTTCAAAAAAATACACCAATTAAAAATAACTTATATTGAAGATTTATAAGAATTAATTAACTATAGTAACATCTTAGATTTACCTCTCACTTTCCTCAATCTACCTTTGCCCATCAAGTACTCCCCTTCAAATTTTTTAATTGAGTTGGGATCCCAAATATGATCTACATGGATCTTTGATGCAAACTTAGGAAGATATTCACTAATATACACCATGGCATGGTATACCATATATCTCTCCACCATAGAACCCTCAGGATGTGCTCTCTATCGAACCAAGTCTTTCAAAAAATTTAAGTGCCTCTCAACCATCCACATTGACGTGGTTGGTACAAGTCCACACAATTCAATCTCCTCAACTTGATGTATGAGGTAGTGTTCTTGTGCATTGAAAAAACTTGGAGGTAGACACTTTTGCATTTCACACATCAAAAGAGGAATTTTTCTCTTCCAATATTTTATTTCTTCTTTATTGATTTCCTTAGATGACAACCACCTCATGTATTTTCCAAGATCATATATAAACTGTTTGACATTGTTGGCAAAGTGGTGTGGGAGAGATAGAGGTAGAATGTACTGCAATATTTGTAAAATGATCTTGTCAATATTTTATAAAAGAATGCAATTGAAACTACATGCAGTATATAAATATATAGTGAATACAAAATAACATGAATTACCTTAATAAATGTATGCCAATCGTGTCTTTTCAACCCTGGCCCAAATTCACTTTTATTTGATATGAGATTGTTTATGTTCACAAAAAATCCTGTGGGAAATCATATTTTTTTTATAACTTCTTTTATAGCATTGCTTTGCTGCTCTGACAATAACCAACTAAGGGCACTTGTATCAATCTGGTCCCCATTATTATTTGATTGAATGTCATTTTTCATTGCATGGCTGGATTCTTCAATGTCACTACAAGTTTTGAAAATTTGATCTTTGTCATGCCTTCCATCCAAGATTTTCCATAATCTCTTTGTTACATTCTTTCCAATGTGCATAGGATCAAACAAATGCACAATTGGGAGTTGCTTGTAGTACAACAACCTAGTAAATTGCATAGGATAAATTTTTAGTCCTTTTGGAAGTTGGTCATTGATGCCTTGATGACCTTCACAAGCATCAGTCACATCATCAGTAAACAAAACACAATATTGAAATATAAATTTGAAACAAAAACCATCAAATGGAATGAAATTACCTTGATGATTTATTTTATTGTATGCCAACTTCCATAGGTGAAGTGTCATTCTCTGTGGCTTTGACATAATCTCTTCTAGACCATTGAAAAGATGTTTTTTGGTAATTCAGTACTTATGATTTCTGTGCAAAAAGTGTCTATTCTCATCGAACACTTGCTTTCTTAAACTTTTTGAATGATGAGATTTCATCTTTGGTCCACAAACTGGACATGCAAATTTTCCCTTTGTTTGAAGACTTACAAGATCATGTATAATTGGATTAAATGTGTTAACTTTGACATACCAAAAAAGAGGTGTCAAGAAGAGAACATACCACAAAAATGTGTTAGCCCAAGGGCATCGTGTATTGTCCATACAAGCATTGCATGAAATTGAAATTGCCTTTTTCCTATTGGTCTACATATGTCATACATAGTAACCCCTTTCCATAACACCACCAACTCGTCGATAAGGGGTTCAATATATATGTTGATATCTTTAACTTGGTACTTACATAGTTGAATGAACAAAAACATTACATAATTATTATGACCATTTGATGGATTAGTAATAATAAATTAATTTAGATGACCACTAAATCAAAAAATACCTAGAACAATCAGTGTCAACATTATGTGCTCTCTCCTTATGGACAACCAAGGAGGTATGTTATTGTTGATAATAAAAATAGGCCACACCGAATAAGTAGATCTGATCTCTCCAAAAGGATTGACACCGTCTACTAATGAAAGCTTGAAATTATGAGGTTCTTCTTTAAAGTGTGGCCATTTTTCCTCTATTTCCTTAAATGTTGAACCATCTATAGACATTCACATTATGTCATCTTGACTTCTATTGCATGCATGGTAATCCATAAATTGTGCCAAGCTATTGCATCTAAATAATTGTTGCAAACATGAAATAATGGGAATATGCCAAAGAACCTTGCGAGGCACCTTTTTTGTTAATTAATCTAATTGATATCTATTGATATGAAAAGTAGAGCATTGTGTTGCAAATTCATGCTATTTATGACATATAATATGATCATTCGAACATGCATGTATTGTTTGATACTCCATTCCAATATCTTTCATGATGGTAGATAATTCTCGGTACAAGCAAGGTAGAACGTTTGATGGTGGTAACAAAAACTCACCTATCAACCTATGACCAAAAATATAATTTGTTAATTTAAAGAATGTTAATTGCTACATGAACCCAATGTTAATTATAAAGGAACTACAAGTAAAATAATGAAAGAAGATGGCATACCTTAGCATATGTGTCATTGCTATGTTGGATAAACCATTCATAACCTTCAAGTTCACCAAGAACAATATAGTAGGAAGAAGAGTTCTTTTGGAGCCTTCATATAGGGATTGGTGTGCCTTCTCAAGTAAAGGTACATCAAGCTCTATGTCAACATCATCATCATCATCATCATCATCATCTTGATCATCATGATCATTTTGATCATTGTGATCTTCATCATCCTAGTCTTCTTCTATGGTATCATTACCTTCTACTTCAATATTCACACCTCCATGTTCCCTCATTTGTAAATCCGCATTCTCTAAATTGTCATGGTCCACAACATGAAACTCAGGGACATTGACCTATATGAAAATGATGACCTTATATTAACCATGACCATTATGTCATCATCAAATCATGTCTTATTTAATTTATAAACTATTAAAATACATACCAATGGGCAATATTCATTTCCCCCTTCAATGTGACCATGTTGCCTACAATGTTGCTCAGTTGTTGTGATTAGATATCTTCGAGTCTTTAAGCCCTTACACATTTTGTAAGGACAATAAAATTTTCCATCACCTTTTCTTTTTAAGTTAGACCATAGTCTAGCAATTGTCTCCCTATTTTTTTGTGTGTTGATATCGTCAAACATGGTCTTTCTTGAATGGAATGACTCATTGGTGGAAGAAGGATTATTTGTTTGCAACCTGTAGATGGAGTAGTAAGAGGAAGAAACATATAGAAAGGAGTTAGGTCTGTGAACCAAGTAGGAGTTGGGACATGCTGGAGTGGGGTCAACCCAAGATATTTTGGAATATTGAAGAACCTAGTAAAGGGTATTTGGAAAGGTGAAAATAAACAAGTATTTTTATAGCTACAAAGGAGGAATCGAGAGCATTATAAATAATGAAGAAGAAACTTAAATCCATACAGCTTCACCTTTATTTACAATTTGACCTTTTTGCATGTGAAATATGAAAATATACAAAATTTTTAGTCACATTTTTTCTTAAAAAAGAACACCAAATATACCTTTTCTATAATATCTTCTACAGATTCTTTGCAATCAGATTCTTTAGAACTACAAGCTCCTGTGCAGAAAAAAGATGAGATGTACTAATTAATTTTTGATGGGAAATATTTAAACAAATCAACTATCAATTTTTTTTAATATGAAATTCAGTTGCTTTATTATGTACTGAAGACTTGGCAAGATGTTCCCATGTCTATCTATAGGATGCTTATCTGCATGGTTGTTTGCAAATAGTCTAGTATGGTGCTGCTCTTGAACAACAACAAATGTCACTAGGGCTGGTAATTTGGCTCAAAAGATGCACAAGCCTATTGAAACCATAGAAATTTTAGTTCATATAGCATTCAACTATCTTCTTTAACAAAATCCAAAGAAAATAAAAATAAACTAATGAGTCGTGTCTATCTCAATTGAATAGCAAGTACTATAGTTCATAAAGTAGAACTTGGTAAAATTGTCCTTCACTTACACCATCAACTCAAAACCAACTTGTATCAAGAATAGTTGATCAAAATCGGATCACCTCAACGTGAAAATTCATTTAAGATATGGTGACTAAAACTTAGGTTTTTTTTCTCAAAATTGCTACAACTCAGAGGACCAAATCTTTGCTGATTAGTTTAACATATATTGGTGAACAGAAAATTCATAATAAAAATTTTATTTTTTTCCACACTTGTTCAAACCATATAATGAATGACAAAAAATGAATTGTATATGAGTCACTCCAAATCCTTAGCTTTTAATATGCTTCATAGATGAGATTGCATTATATGGTTTGAACAAGATCTAGAAAAAAATGAAATGACATAGATATAAGCATTCTCACACTATGAGTGAAGCACCAATTGCATAAAGCTTTATTGCAAAAAAATTGTCAATATTATTTACATTGTACATACTTGTTTATATAATGCTTCAATTCCTAAACTAGGAAACTATAGCTAGTGTTCTAACCATGCATAAAAATAAAATTACAATGCAGATGTATGAAATTATATGCATAACTACTCCTATACTAGTTTATAACTACTATGCACATATTTTCATCCATTTACAAAATGCATCTAGGCGCTACAACTCAAAAATCTATCAAAAAATAGAAGAAAATGGATTTCACAACAAAAATTGGTCTCCAACTTGAGCTCAATTTGATCTTCTAAAAATATCTCTCAACATGTGCCCATGAAGCCTCTAATTGAATGCAACTAATTGAATTACCGGCACAAACAAAATGCACATAAACCAGAAGAAGCAAATACAGAATGCAAATGATGGACCTAGAACTCCTCAATTTTTTGAATTTTTTTTTTTATCCCCATATCATCATAAGCTCCCTTCCCCTGTTGATCAACTCTCTTAGCTTGGGGAAGAAAGTTGAAACACATCCCAAAACTATAGTAATTTTCCACACAAACAACTATCCATGTACAGATACATTTTGAAGAGGATTTTTTATTAAATGATCAGTACTCTTCAATAGAATCTTATTATTACTCTTAAGTAAGTTTTAATCATTATTCTTATATTGTGAAGGGTGAAGTATTGGCGAGAGTTGTATCTAGACTTTGTGATATACTGAGAAGTACAATATTTTATCTAATTAGAGTGGACTTGATGTTGGCTTAATTTTTTAATAGAATAAGGATTATTATAGTTCCTAATCATCTTCTAATTTTAGTTTGTTCATTGATAATATCAAGATAATGATTATCTAAGGAGATTTCTAAATATCTATCTCTTGAACATGCAAAGAAAGTACTCTGCCTACTTGCTTGGGTGGAATGAGCATAAAGATTTTGTATCAATTGCTCAGGTCACGATGGTAGATTTGGCAAATAGAAATGTAACATCAATTTGAAGATCTCAAAGGATGAGTGAGAAAAAAGTGTAGTTTATTTGACATGCAATCATCAAAGAGATAATTTGAATCAAGGAGCTTGGGAGGGAGGAAGAGATTAGTGTGAATTTTAGGATAGATTTTTCTTATAAAAGGTTGTAGATTTAAATGAGACTATCTTGGATAAGTATTAAAGGATTCTGATGTGTGAAATTTCATACTATCTTGTGATCGATTTCTTATAAGTAGAGGAGATGGTATTTAGAGGTTGTTCATGTCTAGAGATCTTAGATATCTCTGTGGCAACAAGAATCAAGGACAAGTTATGTGTAGAAGTTAAGATTTCAATTAAGATGATTATGGTCTTGCAAATCCAAGTAGCTTAATATTAATAATTTTCAAGTAGCCCAGTCCAATGAGAATTGGCAACTCTTCAAGCTCAAGACACTCACCAATGTACATGTTTATTAACTTTGTAAGATTTCCACTCCATTCACTACAAATTTTTTGAGCCAAAAACAAGAAAATTTTATCCATGTCCATAAGAAGGGGAACCCTGCTAAAGGTCATCAATCTAGGTGACAACGATTTTTTCTTTTTCTAGACATCTAGCTGTCCCATTCCTAGAGTAGTGGAAATACTATTAGGATACCAGGGCAACCCCAATGCAGTTGAGGGAGGGTCAGAATGCCAAGGCACCCTTTGGCATTCCATAATGGAGAGGTCTCCACAGAAACATTCTCGAATTATGGGCATGTCCCATTTTCTGCCTTTTTGATGGGTGGAACAAGAATGTTCTGTCCCCATCTTCAAGCTCCAAAAATTATAGACATATGGTTTTCATAATTCATAATCCTAAAATACATGGAATCAATTCCAGAAGTTACACATTTCAGCTCCAAAAATGTTCCCATTACTCAAGAAAGGCTGGAAACTTACAAGAAAGACTATATCTATCTTAACATGTTGACATTAATAGCATAATAGTACAATAAAGGCTAAAACTTTCTACCTAATAGCTACATGTGCTTTATCTTTGGAATTATTATATTATATGAAGATAAGTTCTAAGGGAATAGATTCAATATTTGAAAAGCCAATCTTCAAAACAATATCGAATGGAAATCCATTTTCTTATAGGTGTCTCTACTGAGGGCACATTCAAAGCTTCCATGCTACTGCATAGATATCCATGTTCAAGATCACAGCCCTGAAGATGTACATTCACCTTCTAGGCTTCATCCTTCTATGAATTTGATACATTCTATGTACCATCAAAGGGCTACAAATTAGAAAATTTATGGAAAAAAAACACCATTAGGCATTTATATTCTGTGGGGCTTAAATAACCCACCTCTTTTCTCTGATTTTCCATTTTGTTCTCTTTTTTCTTGGTCTCTTATGAAACTTTCACTATTTTCTGAAACTCCCTCTTCTTATTAAGATGGATAAGCAGTGATATGAAGAAATGTAATTTGTGATGAAGGGGGGAAATGAGGAAAATAAATGGGAATTCTTTAGATCCTCCCAATATTGGGTGTTAATATTTCTCACCTTTTTTAGAATTGGCAGTTGCAAGCATTGCTTTGGAAACTTTGCCTGTGTAGTTAAGCTGGATAGATGGATGCTTGCCAATAGAGTATACATTGTCTATGTCAAATTTGTGGACACATAACTGCCATAAATTTAATTAGTCATGCTAGGTATCCAGACAAATCTTAATCTCTCTTCAAATTTTTGAAGGACCCTAAAGGGGAAAAAAGTGTTTGAGCTTCAATTTGAAGCCATGTAGATAAATAGTAAGAAAAATAGGTAGCATTTTGTGTACCCATCTCATTCCCAATTTAGTGCAATTATATTCCTTAGATGCTCATATTTATTTACTTAAATTTTTACTAACCTTGAATGACCTAATTATATTGTTAAATTTTCTTTTAGGAAATAATATTTTTTTACCTTTTAATTTTTTACTTTGGTTGTGAGTTTTTTCTAAACTTTTTGTGATTAGTTATTTTTAAATATACTATCATCAATCTATTACCTCCAGTTTTCTAACTTTGTATTGAAGAATGCATCTTATATATAATGGATAGTTAAGAAAAGGTGGTTCATAATAATAGAAATCATGATAGCATATACTACAACCCAAGACTAGCTAAGACAAACAACAACATGAACAAGGAAAACTCATGAAACTCACTTTGCTGAATACATTCAAGTTAGAAAGACTTGTCATTGATAAAAAAAATCATTATAGGTATTCTTAAAGAGGCTTGAAGTTACAATATTTCCACTTCAATTTATCATCACTATCTGTAGTTGATAATAATCTCTTTTATTATTCATTTCTTCACCATAATGAATGTCTCTCTAATGCTCTAAACAAGTTCATAACTCTGTGATTTCTATGTCTTATCTTCTTTGACGAAAATTTAAAAAAATACACAAAAGCTACTCAAAACTTCAATATTAAACCACCTAGCATCACCACTTTAATGTTCGGTACTACAAGATCTGAATTCCCAAACGTAAAATCAAGCATTTTCTCAAAGAGAAGTTGTAGTTCATGGAGAAACTACCCAAAATAGTTCCAAAAACACATTAATAACATTCTCCACACCTAAACAAGCATTTTCTCATCTTAATTGAGATCAAAATCAAAGTAAAATGAAACCCACATACCATTGAAGCTGATGTAGAAATGTTGTTAGCCATGATCATGATGATGGTGAAGATGAAGTAGCTTGCTGAAAATGAATTATAACTACACAACACCCAAATTAACAAACTCTTGCAATCTACCAAAATAATTAGTAATAAAACACAAGAAAGATGCTCAAGAAGAATGTTGTGATGCATATTTATAACATCCAAAATGTGGATAAGTAAGCAAATACAATGTGCTAGCCCTAACCAAATCACACGCAACTCCATTCATTCCTCCACATAGAAAAGCATTGTTTATTTATTATGCTTGATGTCCATTTTTCATCTTATTGTGCAACACTTAGAGAAACACTCAAAGATATAAAATTGAGACCTATATGATAGAAAAAACATATATACACACTCAAACCCATGAACCTATTTTGAAAAAGAGTGCCGCCATGTAAGCACCCAGCCAGACATAGAACAAGAATTTGGAAAATGAATAAGAAATTGCAACAAGAATGAATGGAATTTGATCTGTAGCATGAATTTGCTTCGGGAAGATGTAGTAGTAGCCATGTCCTGCAATGCTTTGAAGGTAGTTTCTGCTTGATTCTAGGCTGGGAAAGGGTTTACATCTTGGTCAAACTCAAGATAGATAGGCAATTTTAAGCATTTCAGTGAATGAATCCCTAGCCAAGTGTCCATATTCACAATCCAAACATTTAAATTGTGCATCCTCATAATCTTTAAATAGGACTTGAATAAGATTACTAACATATCCCGATGTTTAGTCCAAAAGAAAATCTTTAAATAGGACATACTAAACTTTTACCTATTACAATGATTGCACACAATGCCAAGTCCTCTCTTTCAGAACCCCCCTTGAAAATCTATGCCCTCATGTGAGAAAAATGCTGGAAGTGAAGGAGTTGAAGTGCCCTTGGATTGATGTAGGTGGAACCATATCAAATCTCTAGAGAAACCATTAACTTGCACTTCTCATGAATACCCTAGAACCCTTGACGCCAAATGAAATGTGATATATTTTTGCCCTTTTTTTTTTGTTTTATGCTGCGGTGTGCATCACAATTGTGACGAAAATAATTGGTTGCAATTGTAACCAACATAGGCATGTTATAAAAAAAAACAAAAATTTGCTTTATAAATTGACCAACCAACCCATTTAAAATACTTATTTAAAATTTTTGGTTGAAAATTTGGGTAAAACACACTAGTGAAAAAAACAAGAATCTATTTGGTGTGGAAAGCACATTTGATGAGGAGATGTACACTAAAAAATTTGAAAGGGAACCACAGATGTAAGATTTGAAAAGTACAACTTAATTAGTTGTATGAGAAATTGAGGATCGGGCTACTCAGAATTTCCATGTAGTAGAAGTAAGATTCTATGACATGTTCTTAGATTATCTTTCAATTTTCACCTATTTTCTATATTGTAATATATATGTTGATATTATTTATTTGTAGTATTGACATAATTTCTTGCATCTATAATTGGGTTCATGATTTAATTACTAATTTTTCTCTCTATGTAAAACAAAAGAGGTCTTCACTTTGCAAATGAATTAGAGAAAGATGAGGAAATAAAGTTTTCATCTGTACTATGGTCAGAGGATTTTGGGGAAGATAATGAAGATAGTCACATTGATAGTCATAATGAAGAAACATTTGGGAGTGCTTCTTCTAGCTGTGAGGATTTTTCATCTCTTAAAAGTGACAGAAATAGAAGCCCTCCCATAGAAGGTGAACTTGAGAAGAAATTGAGCACTTATTTTGAACCTTCCTTAGTTGATTCTCCAGGGATATTTTTATGGCTAGATCTCTTGGTGCTCCATCTGAATGTTTACAAATTACAATGAACTTCCTATTCAGTTGTTAATAAATTATATTTTATTAAATTTTTATCTTTATTTTTATGTAGTGTGGAAAAAGATGGAAGAGAAAAATGTTGACCTCTTCAAAGCATACCATACAAGATTAATCGTGAAGCAGAAAATCATGAAGTTCAATGAGGTGGTACAACAACAGGTTGAACTTATGCAAAAGATGTAGGCAACAAATGCACCTCCTATTTCAAATGGATTACACTCATCACCAAGTATGTTACTTTTCTACCTTAATTTTTTCTTGAATCTTTCATGCTTTCTTATATTTTATAGAGAATGATAAGGATTAAGACTTCATGTGGTGTGCATAAGTGACTATGGTGTCCCTACTTGAAAATTAATGCAATCTTTCTTCACATAAGATGGGTAATGATATTATTTCTCACAATAAAACCACACATTTTCTCTTTAGAGAACTCAATTTAAGGCCATTGTTTTCTTTAAAAAAATAATTTTATGGCCCAGATAGGACTTCTCCTAGCTTTGGGTTCAAACCAGAGAAAATGTTATTCATCATGCATAATGAATTCACAATCATGACCAATCCTATTGTAACAACAATACATGATGAATATAGCCATGAAAAAACTCAATACCAAAACATTTTTAACAAGTTCAATAATAAAAACAAACCTATCTTATATATTACAAAAACATGTTAGACCCTTTGATCAAATTTGCTTCAATCTGCATATTTTGTCCATTGAGTTAGTTCTACATGAATTTTACAAAAAAAATTATTAAAAGTCTTTGGGGTGAGTTGAGTAGTCCATAGTTTGCAGACTCTGACTTAGTGAATGCTTAGCTAGCCAAAAACAATTGAATGCATCAAGTTTGTAATCTGCTAAGCTCTTCGAGTGCATAATAAACTCCACCATGAACAATCAAAATCTATCAGCTCGTGACATTTCCTCCTAAAGTCTCTTGTTTGTAAAATATTAAACAATGTTAAATTTGATAGTCTTCAGCCCTGCACTTAATTGCTTTTGTTTCTTCTCGAAGTTATTGACCTTCTCTCTCTCTAAAAAGGCATTTTCAGTTGTTATTTCATGCAATCTCTTATCATGATCCAACACTTATCGAATATAACCATATGGGATATTATAATCTATCCTTTAATTTACCTCTTTATTATTCTCCAATTGATCATTCTTAGCAATATATTGGCTATTTTCCTTAACCAATTTTCCAACATGTGTAAATGATATAGTAATCAGAAATCATCAAAATATATATTCTAGCCTGTGAATGTATTTCCATCCCTCTATTTATCCTTGCTCTATATTCCTAATCCCTTCCAAATTCTACTGTCTGTATTTATGGGCTAAGTCAAAAACTGTTTGAATAATTTCCTATCCGGTGATTAGATATTCTCATGCACTTCGATATATCCATTCTGATTGTTGTTCCTCTTGTTTTACTTTATATGTCTTCACTAAGGGTTATTTTTTCATAGACATTCAACTATGATCTTCATGCATCCTCTTGTTCTCATCTCTATAAGTGACTCTTTCAAGTGTTGTAATAAATAAGTCTTTATATTAAGTTGTTACCAGTCTTCATATCTAGTGCATTGCAGTCCCATTAGAACTGTTGGCTATTTTGTCACCAATGAGTTGTATACATTTGTCCTTATTTTTCTTATCAAGCCATTGAGTTGTTTGATGTTTCTAGCTTTTACTATCTATCTTATTAAAATCTCTATTGCTTGCATTTCAATCATCATTCCTTCTTTGTTATATTCTTATTATCCAATTCCCTCTTAGACTCCCATTGTATGCCTCTCTTGCTACCACATATTGTCACTACCACCAATCATAGTATTTTTTTTTAGTTTTTCCCCGCTAACATGGAATGATCCTCCCTATGCAAGTAGTAGCCATCTTTGTTAGGTCATACTTATAATGTTTGAATTAATGCCCCTAAGGTACTTATAGTCTATTGTGTTATCTCATATCTCTACTTTGTATATTATTCGTCATGAAAATCTCTACATGGAACACAGAGCTATGTGCTTATCATTGGGTGGTCCTAATGGCCTTTTATTATTATTTAATCTACATCTCCCCTTCATATCTATTACCTAATCAATACTATTATGATTCATTGATAGCTGTAAACTTGCTTTCTATTGTAAACTATCAAAACTCACAAGAGGCTATGTGCCTTTGAGTACTCCTAGTATTGTTTGATCATTGTTTCTTGAAAAGTGTGGGTTTCAACCCCAAGTAGAGAATACTCAAGTGTTAAGTCCTTTTATGACACAAAATTTGATTTATAGAACAATTAATATCATTAATAATTTGTTGATTGTCCTAGTTGATCTTTTCTTATGTTCCAAGGTTCAAGTCTTACATCATTGGAGTTACAAGAAGATTAAAGGTTTAAATATGGTGCATTCGAAAATTTAAACCACCATGATATACTATTTTTTTTTGAGCATGTGTATTCTATATGTGGAATAGACTAGTTTCTAGCAAGAACCTTAGAGATTCTAGTGGGATGAATATACATGGATTGCATTGTAGATAATACTCACTTGCCAATAAAACATGTTGCTTCATCACATTTATTTTAGATGGAGGCTAGTGCTATAGGCTATGCAACAAGGTATGATTCCATATTTACTTATGGCAGTGTCACTCTCTTGAATAAATGGAAGTTGGCATATTTTCAGCTATATTAATGTTTATTTAATTACATCAACATTGGAAACTATGATTGTATTTAAAAAAATGCAATCTAGTCTATCCAACATACCTTTCTTGGACTCTGAAAAAAATTGTTCTGCTGAACAAAATGCGTACAACAAGTATGCACTCCATACTAATAAAAAATGTAGTTTTAGGTTCTTGAAAGGGCCAATGTTTAGAATTTGTAACTAACAGGAAATTTAGTAATGTTGCTTAGGATTGATAATGTTGTGTGGAATGGAAAGAAAAATGTTTGGTAAAATCATTATCATCTACATAACGATGACCATTGAAGATGTAAAATTAACAAATTCTTGAGCACTTTGATTTGTAAAATGCCACATAAAATTTATGTTCAGCTTATATTCCACTAATATTTTGTAGTTGAGACAAGTTGAAAACAAATGCATGCTCAAAAGAAATTATATCTTAGGAAAAATTAGTATTCTTGTGATTAGACCTACCTATGTTTTATGTCTTTGTTTTGATTTCTTTATATAGTTAGTTGTGCCTACTACCCACAAATAAAATATTGGTGACAAACGATTAAGACTCCAAGCCATAATGATGGAAACATACCAAAGTTTCACACTACTTTGTTGTTTGAAATTCTTCATAACTGACAATAATATATCTATGTTATATAGATTCATTAGCTCTATTTGATGAGTGAATAGTGAACTAAGTTTTTTTTGAAATTATATTGCCTTAACTATAGCTATTTTTTCTTTGTTGTTGGGTAGGAGCTGGTACCATGTCCATTTGTTTAGTAAGGTTGAATTTTTTTTGATATTTCATCGAGAGGAAAGTGAATTATTTATTGAGGAGCTAATTATCATCTAGGAAGATCTCTTTTCTTCACCTAGACTACACTTCAATTGACTTGAACATCTTTGGCTATTTAATTGATTATACAACACAATATATTTTTGATTTTTTTGCAGGAGTCTAGATATGCCTTTTGAGGACTTAGGTGCACTTGCATACCACAAGTATGATGTGAAGGCATGGATACCAGATCTAGGGCAATATGGTGAGGTATACCCTAACTTGAAATGTCATTCAGGAAGGAAAGGATTTTATTTATAGATTGTAATGTCCCCACTAGGGACTCACATTTGAATTCCTCCATTTCTTTTCAAGGCTAATTATTAGTACAATTATAATTGAAAACTTGTCCCTATATTAGATTGATTAGAACTTTACAAAAGAATTTCAAGAATTTGATATCTAAATGGAAATATCACCAATCTTTACTTTGAAGTATTTTGGCATTTAACAATCACATTAGTTGTGATGCGATTACTCAAGAAAGGTTGATAGTTATAAAGGTCTCAATGCATTCCATAACAATAAGTAGGAGATATTTTCCACAATTCATATTGTGATATTTCTACACTCTAATGAATCAAAGTATTTAAGACTCGAGAGGATGAATTAATAATTGGACCTACCCTTTGATGGGATAGACACCCAAATGTGATTATGGAAGTAAAAGCATTTAGTATAGCAACAACAACTCAACTGGTGGACTTATAGCTTTAGAACTCATAAAAATGATATTTGTTAATAGTTGAATAATAACCTTAACTTATCACTAGATCTAATATATGACTAATATAGTTTCAGGAACATGCATTTGGCTTTTTGTACTATTTAAATTTTCCCACAAGAACCGTATCAAGAGTTTGGTTCTAAGAATGTGTCTTGTTTATACATGTATATTATTTATAAACAAAGGAATAGTTATTGCAAGTTTGACAATCTTTTGCATTATTCTTTAAAGGGTACTAGCTCAATGGAAGAGCACCTACTTTACAAGTAGGAGGATGGTGGTTTGATTCCATCGTGTCCTAATATGATTAAACTCATGACTAAATAAAATACAAATATGCTACCAAATAAACTACCCAATAAACTACCGAATCAAATACCAAATTAACTACCAAATATTGTACCATATATAGCACCAAATAATCACCAAATAAACTACCAAATATACTACCCAATAGACTACCAAATAAACTCTTAAATAAACTACTGAATGAAGTACCAAATAAACTACCATAATTTTCCAAATAAACTACTAAGAAACAATAATAATGGACTAGATCAATGATCAAATCAATGACCAATTTAATGATTAAAATAGTTTAGTCATAAATTTGGTTGTTATATTAATGATAGGAAATAAACTACCAATGGTCACATGATCAAAATTGGTCATATATCTATAGTTTTTAGTAGTTTATTTAGTGATATATTGTTGTTTTTGTACAAGTGTAGGTAGGATTCAATGAATCTACCAATCATTTCATTTCATTCCCTTCTAGAAACTTCTCCTTCAATCTTATTTGAATTCACCTTAAAATGGTTTACCTTGAATTTTGTGCCATTGGCTCATCAAGCTTATCTTCCACATGGTTTACACAATCCAAGAAATCAAACTTGTCAACTCAGAGTCATCAAATTCATGATCTTTCTCATAATGTTGACACTCAGCATTAACATGCTTCTAATACTCGATAGATACTACATTTCTTGACATCCACTATCAAAACAATCAACATGAACTAATGTTTACTAGTGCTCGGCATCAACTAAACTTTATTCAACTTACACTATATCACTCAACTTACACTAAATTTACTCAACACCTACTATGCAGGTTATTAAACTTGACAAACATACTTCATTTAACTTGTTCTTCTAAACTTAATCAGTGTATCCATTCTTTGCAACCTTAAGTAGATTACCAATGCACTATAATATTATTGTCTTAATTGATCCTTGTACTCCTTTTCCATATCATAACTCAACCTTTCCTCTAGGTGCTATTGTTACCTCATTTGATCAAATCCTCTTCATCAATCAAACAAATGATAGTACTCAAATCATCTAAGCAATTATCTTACTAGCAAGCAGTAGGTTTGACATCAGTGAAAAAATAATGACTAAAACACTTTTTCATACTTGTATCAATCTATTTTCAAAATAAAAGAGGAATCATGATCAAATGAACCTTGAGTCTATGACTTCGCCTAATGTGAATGCTTTAGGCCATACTTTGTGTAATTAAGCTCATAATATAGGAGATCAAAAAAGGAAATCCTAATGAGATCTAACCATGCAAATGTAATAAAGAGAATAAAAGAAAGATCTAACCACACACAAGATAGCCAAATGTAACTCTATGAAAGGTGGTAAAACACCTCAAAATAAGTGTGTTGGTATCTCTAACCATTGTTGTCTATTAGTGTTAACCACTTAGTCATTTACAAGGTAGAGTTAGGTGGTCATCATTGCGATCGAGATACCCTATATAGGTCAAGTCATGTACATAAGAAATTATGTACCAAACTCTATAGGAGCCAAGTAAGTTTATAGTCATAGAGCATTTTCTATAGGAGTTGAGCTCATCAATGACCGAGAAAGTATTAAGTATACAAGGGTCAAGTTACATAGTGTGTGCTAATTAAACACAATACATGGAAAACATCAAAAGAATAATATAGGTTGAGCAATAACAATACCGAGCATCAGGAAATAGTAAAGACTGAGCAATGTAAAGTTCACATAAAAGTTAGGAATGGAACAAAGGTTCAGGAAAAATGATTATAAAACTAACTTGGAAGGAACATTTGAATTTTGTAGAGGTTGTTAAAAAATATTTAAAACATGCAGAGGTTTTTATAGAATATTTACATGAAATGGATTATAGATCCCTATGTTGTGTGATCTATGATTTAGATAGAGAGGCTATTATGGAAGAACCTAGAAAAGTCTTTAAATAGAAAAGATCTTAACCTAGGTCATATATGCATGTGCAAGAAATAGCAAGAGAAAGAATGGAGAAGTGTATACATGTAAATCAAGAGCAAAGTGAAGGATCATATTAGAAGTTAGTGAAAGGGTTCTATTATCACTTAATAGAGCAAGTGACCTATTCATAGTAGTGAAGTGAAAGGGAAAGAAAAGTAATATGAGATCAAATGAGAGGATTAGTTAGCAAGGAGAAGAATCAAAATTAGCTTACAAGACATGCTGAGAGTTAGGTACTAAATTAGTTTTAATTGACTTGAATTAGGGTAAATCTCTTAATAGAGTGATCTTAACAGATCTTTATAAATCTCCTAACAAAGTCCTTTGTTGTAAGTGTTAAATCCTCTAACAAGGTGAGACCTAGAAGTCTCTTAAGCCTTTAATAGGGAAGACTCCTCATAGGGTAGATCATATCTTATGATCAAACATTATAACCTTAGCTAGTTAAGTTTATTACTATAGTAGTGAAGATTTGTGGGTGTCATCCCCACCCTAGTTTTACCTTCACCTTGGAGGGTTTCTGGGTAACAAATATTGTGTTATGTATTTTATTTTCATGCATGTGATTGATTAGATTTATATGTTACAATAGATTTACATTACAAGTTTTACATACATAAGTTTATTGATAGATGTGAATGAATTGGTGAAAAGTTTAAAGTGTTTAAGATTCTAATTCACCCCCCCACCCCTCTCAATATCTTATTTATCTCCATCAATCAATAATTTTTATTAGATCTAGGTTCTCTAAGAGAAGCTTAATCACTTGGAGATTCAATCTTGGAGAGGAGGCTTTCAAATTGAACAAGGTTATTGAAAATTAGGTGATTGACATCCAACTCATACTACAAAAACTTGAGAAGGCAAGACAAGATCTAAAGAATTTCCTAAAATGGATAAAGAAAATTGCCATTCAGATAAAATAGTTTTCATATGAATAAATTGAGACTAAACAATGGTTTGGATCAATCAATCCAAATGACAAAGCATCTACAAATCTACTTGACAAGAAAAAAAAAACTCCTAAATGAAGAAATAAGAGGACTAAAAAGAGAACATGAAGTCTAATCAATAAGATTATGTGAAGTGGCTAAAAAAAGAAGAAAGTTGAAGAAGACAGGACAATGGATGAAGAAGACAAAAGGGTTATTGCTACTAGACTTAAAGAAGTGATATCAAATTTGTAGAAGCTTTCAAACACACAATTGGACGTGATGAATCAACTAATGATTGAAAGTTAGGAAATGAATCACAAGGATGTGGAAATTAGAAATCTCATATCGAAAAAAGACATATAGAAGAATGAACTAAAAACTAATAAAAAAATATATGGAGAAATTCAACAATCGAAAGAGGTAATGAAGTACTTTAAAGAACTTATGAAGTCATCAAGATGTTCTAATGAATCAGGGTATTCATGTATTGAGAAAGGAGAATCACCTAGAAATGGAGAACTAAGGAATGAAAATTCAAAGGACAAACCTCCATGCTATCACTATGGAAAACTTGGTCATACTACAAATATCTATCAAATAAAACATGGTATGCAAAAATTCTAAACCTAAGTTTGATGGTTACTATTTTTACTAGAAGAAAAAAGTACATCAAATACATGAGTGTAGATCAGGACTGAGGAATGCAATAGCTACACCTAAATTTGAAGGATTCTTATAATTGTTAGAAGTATAGGCATATAAGATATGAATGCAAATCAAAAACAAAACCTTATTGGATAAATCAAAGGAACAACTATGCACCTAACAATGAGTGTTCCAAATATCACAAGATTGGACATCAAAGAAAGAATTGTGGGACTTAAGTACATTCAAAAAATCATACAAAAGATAAAGGCAAAGGCAAAGTGAACATTGAGAAAATTAGGAATGAAATGAATCAAAAATGGAAAAGAAAAATAGAAAATGGAAATAATGGAAGTAATTGAGTAGAGGCCACCCAATCCAATGGAGAAGGTGATCATGTCATCTCAAACTAAGCAAGAGATGTATGTATGGAATTGTATACTTAATTGATATACCATACATCAGTTTTTTACATGAAAATGTGCCAAGAGTTCATATATGCATATGTGAAGATGCATAAGAAATTTCTTATGAAATATTGTTGAGTATCAGTGAAAAATGTCTATGTTGACTAAGCATTGCAACATAGACCAAGAAATTTAGGAGAGGAATGATATATACTGAGTAATATGGAAGAGACCAAGCTATAATTTAATGACCTAGTTGAAAGGCATCAACATCGACTGAGACAATTGGCTTCCACTCACCTAAGTACACAACATTAATGGAGACCCTAAATCAATGAAAAGAAGGTATATAATAAATTTAGAAGACATTATCACATACCTTGCATTCAAATTTTTTAGAGCATAGAGAAATTTGGTGATTATTTGCAACTAGCAAAGTTTTCAAGAGAAATTTGTTCAAGAAGCTTGAACAAGCAAAGATCTAAACTGTATCAAGTATCTAAAAAAGAAAGAACTAAAAACCCTAACTATGAACATGGAAGCTTCATCAACCACTAGAATGAGTCAAGACGTTAGTAGAATCCAACTGCTAAAGAGTGACACTTGTCCTCCACCAAAGCTTCGTGTTATTCCAAAGATTACTATGAAAGGAGACTCAGTGGATTTGCTATCCTTGATACCACCTAAAGTAATTATGATCCATGATGTAGAAGTTATATGTGTAAAATTGGAGATGTAGGAGATTATTAAATCATAGAATCTTATGAGAAGCTATGCAGTGAAGGAATCTTGAAGGAAAATTTTCAAATTGTTGAGAGGAAAGGGTTAGATGTTCATGCCCTAGAATCCTTGAAGAATTTAAAGATTGAATGGATTAAAGTTGTTCTAAAAAAATTAATGACATGAATTACTATTTAGACAATGGACCCATGGAGATCACAAAGAAAATAATTCATGGTGTTATAGGCTAAAAACCATGTGAAGCCTCAGCCATGAAGAAATAGAGGCAAACATAGGAGATGAGTGGAATGGACGTGGTCTATCCATTACAAACATCTTTGATCCACTAATTGAATTTTTAGTGAGCATTATAGCTCACAAATTCTATCAATTGAGAAAATTGAATAGTGTGCCTTGTATGGTTGTGGATCAACTATGGAAGATTGTAATGAAATAACATGAGTATGATCTTGCTAAGAAACAAAGACTACAACTTGTAGAGAATTTGACCTCCAAATGGAGAAGAATTCAATGTGTAAGTTTGGTTCCCTCATTATGTGTATTTTATTTTTTACATAGGAGTATTTTATTGGTATTGGTGATATTCTATGGGAGCAAGAAAAACTAGTGACAAGACAGATAAATGAGTATATTACTCAATTAGAAGAAAAATTTGAGAATGTAATAAATGCTTATTTTGATGAATTCAAGCAAAGGCTGAAAAGAAGAATGAGGATACCTGAAGAATTAATCACAAAATATTATAGTGACATATGTTTTCTTTTAGATATAGAAAACACTTTTGTATAGATAGTGAAGTCAAGGAAGGCTTGGTTACAAATTTTTGACTATGATATTGATAGTGATGTAGTGAGTGCAAAAATTGATGCACTATTGAAAGAAGAGATAGATGTTGAGGCTGAACCTTTTGGTAAATATGAAGAAGCCAAAGAAAGAATTACTTTGAATATCAAGATATCTTCCAAGGATAATAAAATGAAGAAAATGATTGAAGATCTTGAAGCTAAACTAGGTACCCTGGGCAAGGGAAAATAGCCATTACAATTGACACAAGGCCTTTGTGAAGATGAAGAAAAAGATAGTGGTGATGAGGAAGAGGAAGAAGAGGAAGGTGACAAGTGAAAATCCCTAGTTGTTGTCATGCCACTAAGAAAGAAGGCTCAAGGAACAAAGAAGAAGCCAATACTGACACCCCTCTCTCCCCCTCCACCAAACAAGCCACGGACCAGGGCACCTGCTAGTGCTGAGAAAACTATAAAATAGAAAGTAGTAGAGACTACATAGCCTAGTGTCCCAAAAACTAGAAGAAGGGGATTGGTAAGAGGACCACCCATAAGACAATCTAAATCTCTATAAGAGGTATGTGAAGATCTAAAAGGATCTATAGGATTATCTAGCTTTATATTTGTAAAGTATGATACACTAGATAAATCGATAGAAATAAAGTTGAGGAGGCTATGTTAGAAACAATTGCTACTCAGAAGTTTGTCGTAAAAAAATTGAGAAAAGGATACTCAAAGATTTATTTGAGAGAGTAGAAAGGAGATGAAAAAAAACAAAATTAGAGGAGATAAAGATAAGAACTGACACATTAGTCAGAGTTATGCTTGATCTATCATAGGAGAAACATGACACATTTTTGGAATAATATGGGAGCAGATTTTTTCCTAAGTACTGAATATTTTTTATACTATAGATTAAAGAGGAAGTTGTACAACAACAAGATGAGTGTCTTTGGAAAATAATTTTTGTGTTAACAATAAAGACATGAGAGATAGACACTATAAACATCGAAGATGATTACAATAGTGGTGAAATTTTAGGCATGCCAAGTCCACAAGGAATCATATCCCCTATACATGCCAACACCCTTGACACTCCAGAGGTCAAGAAGTGAAGGCTCATAGGTACATACATAATTTGGTGAAAATAAAGAAACAAGTGTAAATAATAAGATTTTTTTAGCACCTCACATTGAAGAAGGCAAAGAATCAAATGAAGCTAAACTAAGTGCAACTATTGTTGTCTTGAGCACAGATGCACAAGAAAGACCAAGTGGTGACACCCCTTCACCAACTCTCAAGTTACTATTGAGAAAAAAATCCCCACCTAGTAGAAAGAGGAAAGTAATAAAATATGTCTCACCAGATATTGAGGTTATTCTAGATGAAACAATTGAGATGCCAAAATTAGACTTGGAAAATCTCACCTAGGAGCAAACAAGTTTGCTGCAAGAATTTTTTTGAAGAAGAAGAGTCAAGAAGAATTAATAAGAGAGCTTAAGAAAAATTAGGTACTATATGATTTAAAGCATATTTTTGTTGATGCTTTTGACATTAAAAATTTTGAAGAAGATGCACCAATCATCAACCAACTTGTAAATATAGTTGATCAAGTGAATGCTAGAAGTATGGAATCAAGTGAGAAGTTAATGGATTTTTTTTCAAGAAGATTTGAAACTAAGGTTGTGGACAGAGTCTCCATAACCATTGACAAGTAGAAAGTGCAACTAAAAGAGATGGTACAAGTTATAACTGAGACAACACAGAAGATACAACACTTGTACACAATTTTGTTAGATGTCCCAAGATTCACTAACAACATTTAGGCAAAAATAAATCAAATTTAGGCTGAGATAAAGAGATCTTAAAGCATTACTTTTGAGTCAACTTGGCCAAGCATTGATCACTAAAATAATATAATGCATTCTCAAGGCACATTGGCTAAGCTTCAAGTAGCTAACAGTAATATGAGATGTAAATTGATCTCTATTTAGGAAATGATGATACCTCCAATACAACATTTGGGGCCAAATTTTGATGACAATTTGCATCAGTGGTGTAATTTGTGGTGATTTTCACATTTTTTTTGCAATCATCCTCGACGTCATCCCAATACTGACATTGGCTTTGTAATTGTGATGTCAGCGTGATTATAAACAAAAAAAAGAAAGAAAACAACACATCATTCCCCATTTTTTTATTGATTGTGGAGCTGCACATAGAAGAGGTTGAGAGCTCCAAACAAGGGTGGAGAGCTCTGAATGTTGTTGTGCCCTTGTGATTGGTTTTTTTCATTTTTTTTCCCTTGTGATCTATGTGCCCTTACAACTCTATGATTTTCTTTCAGGAGAGGAGGTATGAATATGTTTTTTTCTTTTCCTTCTAAAAGAGTTAATCATTGGTTGATTCAAAGAAATGCCAAGTGGTGTATTTTCTTCTAGTGTTGAAATCTCTAGAATGGTGTCAGTGTTTGATATGTTGCTTGACATTGCCTATAAAATGGAGCAAATTTGAAATTGTCCACTTGTTTCTTTGTGCTTGTGCACAAACTAGAAGAAGAATAAAATGATGGCCTACAACTTTAGAATTAAAAAACACTTCCTAGAGTATAAGATGGTGCCCCTCCTATAATTAATCTCCTCCACCTTCGTTTGACCAGTCCACCAATAAGATTCACATGTATTTCCTTTGATCTATCTGTCTTTATGAATGCCACTTCTAATGGGCATTGATTTCCATACAAATAATTTGTAAGTCACACTAGAATCATTCCAAAATAATTTCAAGCAATGACCAACTCAACATTTCATATTAGCGTGAAAGATCTCCCACAATATACAATCACTTTTTGCAAGAAGAGATATTGACCAAGTTGAGAAACATAGGGCCAATTTTATCAGACAGTGATAATCCTCTTCATTTAGTATGTACCAATATAGACTAGTAATGAGATTTAAAGCATACTTAACAAGTTCCATTTATGGACAACTTACAATCTTTGATTCGTTAGCTAAAATCTATTTGAGACATTCTACTAGGAAAAATGGGCCTTTTTTTTGGGATATTTATATTTAAATGTGTGAAAGTGAACTCTATGAGGGCTGATCAAGTGTAAGATTAGCCATTTAACACAATACTAGTATTGAAGGGATTCTTTCCACTTCTTAGTTGTTTGAGGGGTTCTCTTTATATATACAAAGAGATCCTTTTTAAGGTGCTTATTAAATATTAGCATAATAAAAAAATTAATCCAACTACATACATATTCTAGAATCCAAATAATAAAACAATAAAACTCATTGAACCCATGCTAAGTGACTTACCTCAAGCTCCGCACAAAAAAATACAAACCAGGAAAAATGGGCAACGTTTGCAAGAAATTTTACAAGAATGTATCATAGAAAATATTTTTAGAAAGAAACAAGCCATAACCTAGGTAAATTGTTCTAGCTACTAATTATTTGGGTTGATTAAAAATTCTTGTAGAACTATCATCGAATTAAGTACAATAAAGTGAACAATAAGTTGTTCCTAGCTAGTAGAATCAAATATAGTTTTCCAAGGTGATAAAATTGCATATGTAGATGCATCACTTGCATGCCAAGCATGAAGCACATTCCCCAACTTCTAAAAAATGGTTGGAAATAAAAGCTCCATACAATGACCCAACAATGGAAGCCAATGATGTAACCATGCATGTATTGGCATAGTCTCCCTACAAGGATCCCGGGTATCTATTGATGATGTTAATTTGGGCATCACTATATGATCCAGAATGTTATGAAGTAGTAAAGCATGTAGTAACTTCACCCATGTCTCCAAAAAAATTAACATAGGTTCAGAGTCCTCTAGCTCATAGGAATTTATAGCAGCTATTCTCACTGCTAGAAGAATAACTTCAGTTAAGAGTTGAGTGTAAGGAGTTGAAGAAGCAAGTTATGTTTCTATGTAAATTCCATAATCACAACGCTCATTCACTTGTAGAAGCCTCTTCTACAATGATATTTCCACTAAATCATGCAAAGAATGTTGAAGTGGTTCCCAACCTTGAAACACTCTTATAAGAAATGGCAAAGCTGAACATTATACATAATAGAGAACATCTTATCTAGTGTAGTACAAGATTGAGTAATTGTACCTATAAAATTTTATCTTCTATAAGGCACAACATTGACCGAATGTGCATATATATATGCATTGGAATACATCTGAGTGCCCATTACAATTGATTTTTTTATGATGAAAGATCTAACATTAGGAAAATATCTCTTTTTATATGCTTCATTTTTTGCTTCATTAATGTTTCATTCATCTAGTCCTATAATTAATGTTGACCCAAGTGAGTGAGTTTTTTTGCTTCATATTATTTAATATTTTTTTTATGAATATTTCGTATGCCTTAATCTTCACTTCATGGATATTTTGTTGAACATATTATCTGGGGTCCTCTTTGATTTGGGAGTAAGCTAGAATGTTATTTGAGGTCCCAAAACCCTTCTTAATAAGGGTTATCATGAAGATTGATTGATATCTCATTTTTCACCATCCAAAAATTATGAATCTTTAGAGTTTAGGAGTATTTTGAATGTTTTTTTCAAATGGAATAGTTCTCATACCTAGGAGTTGTGTCCATGAATAATAAATGGAGGCTCTAGCATGACTGTTGTATCAATTTTTATTAACTACAATAGTAATTGCAATGTTTTCTTAACTACAAATACATGGGAAGAGTTCCAATAAGATTTGAAGTTAATAAAGGTTATAGAGGTTCTAATTCTTCATTTCCTAGTGCATGAAAAAGATTTAATTTTGCTTTAAAACTCTGACTTTGAGAATATTATCTAATTGTCATTAAATAGTAACTGCTACAACTAGAAAGTTTTCATTTTTTTATTGAAGTTATCTCTCAAATTGTGATCATCTAAAAGACATGTAATTTATGTCTCAAATATTCATTTTTACCCTTTAATGGATATGGATTATTCACACATGTTGATAATCATCAATAAATTAGATCTTGCAAAGCTAGTTTTTCATAGTAAATCATGAAAGTCCAATTTTTCTTTAACAATAACTTGTTCAAAACTTATTCTTTTCAATGTTTTGTGTGGCCATTACTTGTAAGAGATTTTTCAACTATTTTCTGTAATATATATTTTCATCCAAAAATATTCTTGGGAGTCCTATTATGACCAAGGAAAAGTCAACCTATAAAGCATTTGCAAGTCTGATCATTACAATGACATCAAATCTGATTTGGTAGGGTGTTGTTAGAAAAATAAATTCTAATGAAGAAATATGTAATTAAAAATAGATTCAAAGGATTGGATGTCTTTTTACTTGTTTTGAGTTCCCATGATAAAGTTTGAGACACAAGTCAAGGCAAATAAGGCTTGTTATGCCCATGTGTTAGTAGTGGTATATGTATGTATTAGATTGTTGATTTGAAAAATAGTTGGAATATTTCCTACTAATCTTGACTAGATTGAAGTTTTAAGACCATCACTTCCTTGGTCAAGCCTTGTGAATAATAATGCAAACATGAAGTTGGCTAGTATGATGTTATATTAAGCCTTGATAAAACATTATGCTTATAAGGTCAATTGAGTGGGTTGTTTATTTGATCCTTGAGGCTCTACATCACAAATAAACCTTGAGATTCCTACTAAATACACCCTATTTTGAAAAGTGTTAGGATCCACATAAGTGTAGCATTAAAAATATTCATCTAGAAATGACTTACATCCTCAAAAATATCAAAATCAATATTATGGAATTTTGGTTGATATACTTGATTGTGACTTTAATTCCTTCAAATTAGTTCTCTTTATCATCAAATGGTATGAAATATGATTCAATCAAAATGATCCTAATAGAACTATTATTGAGCATGAGAATGGATTTCCAATGATTAATACAATGTTGTTTGAGCTAGTTGGGGATGAGTCCTATGTTCTTCCAAGCTAATGTGAGTAGGTATTTTACTCAAAGGTTCCACATAAATAGAGTTGGTCATTTGTTGTTAGACATGATCCAAGAGTCTTGCTGTAAATAAGAATTTACTATTTACACTTTACTTAAGTTTACTTAGGTTAATGCATAATCATATTAGTTTTCATGTAGACACTTAGGAGTTTGCACATTCATATGAGTTGTCATGTTAACAACATAGTAGTTTGCACTCCAATTGAGCACACATTGTCACTACATCTCTTTATGAGATACACCTTTTTAATCTTATCCTCTCATTGTTGCACATGCATTCATGCACAATGGAGGATAATCCACTATTGGTGGACATGTACTTAGTTGTTATGCTTATCTCTTGTATGACTCCTAGACATATTAGTTTCATTTATATACAAGGCACTTCTATAATGTAATCATCTAATTATCTAAAATCCATTATTGTTTGATCATTATTGAGATTATCATTTGATCATAGCTTGTCTCTTATGCGTTATATCTTGAGCTTCTAGATCTTGTCATTTCATTCTTGCCTCAGGAAAATTCTTACATGGTATCAGAGCTATACCAAATTCTTACAAAGAAGAAGGATAATAAAGTATAATGTGATGGAAGAAGAAGATACTGAGGAAGAGGAAGAAGTGGTTCATGATTAAGAGTTATTTGATGATGCTCCTAATGCAAATGATATTGTTACTAATCACGATGGTGATGCTTCTACTAATCACAATGATGATGATGATGATGATGATGATGGTGGTGGTGATGGTGATGATGATTGTTGGCTTCCTAATTAGATCAATAACTTGGTTTACAAACACAACTCATGGATTGAACATCCAAAATGAGTAGTTATCTTTCTAATAGAGAAGGTTCATTTAAATTGTCAATCCGAGGACATATACTTGAAACAAGTCTGCAAAGTATATGCACTATAAAAATCTCTAAGTTATTCTATCACTGCAAAATTATAATGCTATAATTAAATATAAATCCACAATAATGGTTACAAGAAACTACACAGTAGTGGTTGTTGGAACTATATATTACAAACTACAAGTTTCTATCTATCTCTACATATCTCCACATATATTTATCTACCTATGTCTGATTAAAATTTAGAATATATAAGTTTATTGACTCTCTAATAATCATCTAACAAGTGTCTCATCATTCTTTTATATAAGGAAGAGCTTTATTACAAAATGAATGACTAAGTGTGCTAATTTTCTACTCCACATTTTTAGCACTCCACTAAAATGCATGGTTATCCTTCATTATTACAAATTATATCAAACCCCTTTACCATGTTATTATTCTCCTCCTTTTTATCTTTCTAGATCATTTTGAAAATTTGAATTTTATTAAGAAATGTGTAAGTTATGATCATTTTATTTAAAGTAGTTTTCTATTGCATGAAAATGTGTCACCTTTTACTCATTCAACTTTTGATCTGTGGTGCTCATTAACTATTTCAAACTAACTCAAATGCTAAAAAAGGTTTGTGAGACTTATTTTCAGCTTTAAAAATCAATAAAACATTCTTAATTTCATTAAGAATTGAGAGAGATATGCCTATTTTACTAAAACTAGCTTTTGACTTTTTTTTTTACATTTCCTACAACTACTAAATGTTGACAAGTGTCAACTTGCTTATCCTTTTTTTCAGCTGCATGAATGACTCAAATACCTCACAAAAAATATATTAATAACCTAAAGATAATTATATTTCAATAATAACAATTTGTCATTATAAATCATCACAATTTAGCATTAACTAGCTACACAAACAAATGCTAATTAATAAATCATTTATCATAGTTAATGCTTCATAAATTAAGTTAATGTATGGAAATGAATTTGGAATATATTGAAACCATGGGGTAAAGTGTTATAGTAAATGAATATAAATATGACATTTTATAGGCTCATCATTCCCCCTAGCTGAAATCTTGCTTGTCCTCAAGAAACAAATAGGCATTAGATAATCATGAAAGCTTTTATCATTTCATACTTTTTTTCCCTCTCTTATCTGCATATTTTTCACCAAGATATAGGAGGTAGTCTTAAAAGAATTCATGAAATGTCATCATTGAATGGTCTATGACAATAACACAAGGCACACATATGTTCCCTCCTAGCTAAATGGTTGTTTATACTCAAATGATAATGTAAATATGAGGGTAGCATCAAATCACTTATGAAGCATATAATTACAATAATGATAATTGAAAAAAAAATGCAATGCATAGATAATCAATTACTAAAAATAATAAATATTATGAATTAATGGAAATCATGAACATAGTACCATTTGTGTTGTTGTGAGAAACTTCAAACTTTGAAAATAGTTGAAAGTGCGAGTCCCTTGATTGTTGAAATTCAAGTTCCTCCAAGAGTATTACATATTTAATATGAGTATTGTCTTCATACTTTTTGAAAGTTGTATTTTAGATCACATAGTAGTTGCTCTAGGCTTTTCTATTGAATCGAAGAGCAGTGGCTGCAAGAGTGATTGTTAATGTGTATACTAATATGTTAGCAAGAAAACACTAATCTATTAAGAGAACAAAGCATTAACTAACAAAGATTAATATAACATATAAGAGAGACTAAAGAGGAACCCCTAATTAGGAATGTGAGCCAAATGAATAGACTCTCACAATAGTAATTAGCTCTTTGCTTGGTAGATGAGTCTAAATGAAAGATTAGTATGTATGTCCAAACTTTCTCTATGCTTCAATGGAGATGGATTTGGGATTTTTTGTGTGAGTGAGTGAGATTGGTAAAATGGCTTCTCAAAATGGCATTATAACTTTAGCTTAAAGATTGTGATAAAATGGCTTGGGAGAGGATTCCTTAAATAGGTAAAGGGCTTGAGGGACCAAGGGCTAAGATGCAAGGATGGGAGAAAGCTTATGGAAGGTTTAGATTGAATGAGAGGAGAGCACATGGATTGTGCTTCCTTACAGCCAATCAAGGAGTGACACATGTTACAGAGTCATTGGTTAGAGCAAGAGGGCTTGAGGGGTCAACAAAGGAGGCTCAAAAGCTCATAAAGACCTTCATAATGGCTTGTAAGAGCAATGAAAGGGGTTGTAAGAGTCTTTATGGCCTTGTAAGAGCATTGAAGGCTTATGGTTGGAATATTTTGGAGGGAGTTGAGATTGTTGACTTTGTTTGGTTTAGGAAAGTCTTAAGCTTGCTTAGAAAATGTAACAAGGTTAGGGGGGAGGATTAGAGGTTATTTAGGATTAGATTAAGGATGTTAGAGATATGCAAGTGGATGCTATTTAATGAGGGTGGGTGAGTTAGTGGCTAAGCTTGGTTAGTATGGGTGGATGGGGTGGATTAGGCTAAGAAGGGGGTTTAGGGGAAGGCTTAGGATGAGGATAAATCGAGTTTATTTATCTCATAGGTTAGGGTTGAGGAGATATTTATTAAAACATTTTTAATAAATATGAGGATTAATATTTAACCTTAATTAAATATTTTGAGTTGGGATTAAGGGTAGAAAATGATGGGATTAGCCTTTAATCAAAATTAAAGAAGGATTAGGAGATTTTGGAAGAGGTTAGTGATCTTAAGGAAATTGGCCAAGTTTTGGGCAAAAAATAAATTATTTATTTATTTTGGAATTTTTGGTCAATTTATTTATTAAATAATTAATAAATAAGGAAATAATGTTTAAATAAGATTTAAACATTTTTGGGAGGGATTCCTTAATTAAATATCTTTAATTAAGATAAAGGGATTTAATGGCATAAAAATTAATTAATTAATTAATTAATTAATGATGATGTTATCAGGGACTTTTTCAAAAAATAAAAATACTTTATTTTCTAAAGGATTTTAGGTGTCTACATTTTGCCCCTCTTTGATGTGATGCCGCAAGTGACATAGCATCAACGATAAGAAAATAAGATGCCCAAGGTTAGAGCAGAAGAAGAGAGAATGGACTGCGAGATGCCCCCTCAAGAAGGTGGTGGGGAGAGAAAGCGAGGCTCGACAATTTCTTGAAAAAAAATCAAGAATCTGGGATGAGCAAGGAGACTCAGAGTGGCAACAAGAAGGGGTTGAATTAGCTCAAACTCTCACTACGAGAGAACGATAAAGGGAGGATCAGAGGTACAAGAGGAAGAAAGCTTAAGACTTCAAGGGAAATGGAGGATGAAGGAGCAGAGCGCTATAAAAAGGAATCCAGGATAGGGAGAAGGAGGAGGGGACTATAAAGTAGATGCAACAGGATTTCAAAGAGTCAGATTGGCGGAAGATGGTTTTTGGAGATCCCTAGGACTAGGATTGTGGATCTCAAAAGATGAGGCTTGGTGGATTGATTGAATTGGTGGATCCCTAAGACTAGGATTGTGGATCCCTAAAGCTAAAAGTGAAGATTGATTCAAAGAGATAGTGATGCACAAGCTAGGGTAGGAGAGATAGATGCTGGATATAGATGGGGGATAATGGAGATGAAGGGAATCCATTGAAGCTTTTTAAGCAAGGAGATACTTCAAAGAGAAGTACCACCATGTAGTTGAGCACTAGATTTTTTATAGGACTGTCGGTTAATTGCCAAGGTTACCAAGAACATCAAGGCCTTTTCACCAACTGTCCAGAGGACTAATGAACTAACTCAAAACAAACACACAAGGATTGCCCCAACATCACACATGAATCATGGAAGAATTAGAGTGGAACCGACACTAGGTAACCCACAAGTAGAAAAAAATAAAATAAAAGAATTGATCAAGATCGTACACCCAGATTGCCCTATTCACAGATACCATGATATGGAAGATCGTGGCAACCTTGAGGAGGGAAAAAAATGATTGTTTGAAAAAGATACTTCAAGACCCAAAAGGGAAGATTCCAAATCACAAGAAAGCAAAAATCCAAAAGAGAATTGTTTGCCAATGAGATGGGTGGGACGAGGTACTAACGGACCAAGATCAAACATGAGGAAAGCTATATCCTGCGAGGATCTATTAGAGAGCACCTAAGCTGGTAGATTTGGATTAGTGATGCATCTAGCAAGCTGAACTAAGAAGGATAACACTTTGATGACAGGAGACCTAGCTAAAGGATGCATTGGAATAGCTAACCAAGATTTGTACGATGTGTGCAAGATGCTGATCAAGGAGGAACTAACACGAAAGCTGGATAGATACAATGGTACTAAGCTAAAGAGGATGTACAAGCTGACAGACCAAGATATGTTACAAATGTACAAGTTTGTTCATGTTTTGGTTTTGTGAGATGGAAATGTTTGTGAAGGGTGGGATGTCTATAATAGTTGATAGGTGGATTGGTAGATGGTTTGCAAAAAGCTTAAGTAAAAATGGGTTTCTTTGTGTGCATGTGATAGGATACAAACTAGGATGCAAGATTTGGTATATAATACAAGCTAGAATATGGTACAAGCTTTGCACAAGTTTTGGATATACAAGGTATGATACAATGGATGATACAAGATTTACAAGCTAGGGTACAAGATTTACAAGCTGAGGTACAAGATTTACAAGCTATACAGGAGGTATTTACAAGCTTCATCAGATTTTGGATATTTGGTTGGAACACCAAGGGAACAAGCAGGTGTGTTATGGGATGGTGAGAAGATGGACGAGGGATAGGATAGTGATAGATAATGGATTAGTCTTAGTACATAAGGCACCTAAATTACCAAGTTTTCACCAACATACCTATCCAAGGCACTTGAATTGCCAAGTTTTTACCATTGGACACTTATTTCTCTTTACTATTTTTTTGTATTTTTCAAAAGCTACGTATACCAACGATCTTCAAGCATAGAACTTCTTGAGATGAATGATGTTAGTAGGATCATTTGTTCTCCTTCCGATGTAGATAGCTGATAGGCTCCAGAGCTAAAGGATGCAATGATAATATAAGGACCAAGCCATGTAGGTTCAAACTTGCCTTTCTTTTCTCGATCGACTTGGACTTTCATGTTTTCTTTGAGGACCATGTTGCCTAGTTGAAAGTGTCATGGAAGCACCTTCTTATTGAAATTCTTTTTGAGATGAGTTTGATAGACTGTGAGATGATCATAGACTTGTTGTCACTTCTTGTCTAAGAGATCTAGCTAGGTGAGCCGAGCTACTCTAGATTCTTCATCTGATATTTTCCCTTGCAAAGATATGCGCAATGAGGAAAGTTCAACCTCTATGGGTAGTACTAATTTGGCACTATAGACTAAGGAGTATGGAGTTATGTCTGTGGATGTATGAAAGGAAGTTTGATAGGCCCATAGGGCTGGATTTATTTGTAGGTGCCAATCGCAGCCGAAATCATTGACAACTTTCTTTAGGATTTTGAGATGGGTTTTGTTAGTTGCCTCTGCCTAGCTGTTACCTTGTGGGAAATAAGGGCTAGAAAAGTGATGATGGATGTGGAGGGAAGTGCATAATTCTTCCATGTTGAGATTTTCAAAGTTACCTCCGTGGTCGGTGAAGATGGTGGAAGGGATGCCGAAGTGGCAAACAATGTGGTACAAGTTGAACTTGGAGACCTGAACTCCTGTAGCTGAGACTAGGGGGACTACTTCCACCCACTTATTGAAATAGTCTGTAGCTGTTATTATCCATTTATGTCCATCAGATGAGAGAGGTGTGATAGTTCCAACTAGATCAAGGCCCCAACAAGTGAAAGGCCAAGGTGGTACAATAGTTTATAGATCTTGTGCTGGAGCGTGCACAAGATTTGCATGCTACTAACATGGGAGACATTTTTTGACCAAGTCATAGGAGTCTTCTTCGATGGTAGGCCAATAGTAGCCTGATCTAAGGATTTTTCATGCTAGGACAATACCACTTGTGTGGGCACCGCAAAGTTTAGATTGTACTTCTTTTAATGCCATCATGGCCTTATTTTCATCTAAACATCGAGAGAGAGTATCGTCATAACCCCGACGATATAGGGTATTGGCTATGATAACATAGCGGGATGATTTTTGAATGAGGTTCTAGCATTGGGTACGTGTGAGGTGGGCGGATATTATACCATCATTAAGGTAAGCGTGAATCTCATGGTACCAAGGGGATTGGGGACCAACCAAGATACAGACATGGTTTGAATCCTCATTCGCATAGGCGGGTGTGAGGAGTTGTTCGACTAAAAACTCATACTGTGTAGTTGCTTGGGGAATTTTCAAGAGTGAGCTGATAGTAGCCATAGCGTCCACTACTTTGTTCTGTATTCGAGGCACTTGTGTAAATTGAAGCTTTGTAAAATGCTGTGTTAGCTGATCAACTAGCTCTTTGTAGGGTAAGAGCTTTTGGTCTTTGGTTTGATATTCATTGAGGACTTGGTTGATGATGAGTTGAGTATTGCCAAAGATTTGTAACTCATTAATGTTCCATTCTACAGCTATCTTCAATCCTACTATGAGAGCCTCATATTCAGCTATATTGTTGGTGCTAGAGAATTGTAGCTTAAAAGCTTTTGGAATGTAATCTCCTTGAGGTGTGACCAACAATATTCTTGCCCCTGATCCATGAGATGTGTATGAGCCATCAAAATAAAGTTTCCATCGGGGCTATTCTTCAATTAGATAGATATGCTCATCTGGAAATTCTCTGATCAAAGGATATTTATCTAATAGAAGTGCATCAGCTAGGTGATCTGCTATAGCTTGCCCTTTGATTGCCTTTCTATCCACATATTAGATGTCAAATTTGCTAAGGAGCATAACCCATTTGGCCAAACGGCTTGTAAGTGCTATTCTAGAGAGCATATACTTGAGAGGGTCTATCTTGGAGACTAGTTGGATGGTATGACTTAGCATGTAGTGGTGAAGCTTTTGAGTTGAGAAAACAACTGCAAACAAGCTTTTTCCATAGGAGTGTAATTGAGTTCATAACCAATTAGGGTCCTGCTGATGTAGTAGATGGCTCTTTCTCTGCCGTAGTCATTAAGTTGTGCTAGAAGTGCCCCTAGAGCAATAGGCAAATCTGATATGTACAAGATCAAGGGATGACCTGGAACTGGTGGAACCAAGATAGGGGGATTGGCAAGATACTGCTTGAACTGATCGAAGCTACATTGACATAAAGGATCCCACTTGAAGTTTTCATCATTCTTCAATAAATGTGCAAATGGCATACACTTCTCTACAAGCTAGGAGATGAAGTGCCAGATAGATTGAAGCTTTCCCTGAAGAGTGTGAAGTTTTCATAGTGTGTGGGGAGGAGGCATGTCTAAGATAGCCTTGACCTTCTTGGGGTCGATCTCTATACCTTGTTTAGAAACTATAAAGCCTAGAAGCTTGCTAGATGTGACCCCAAAGACACACTTCTTGGGATTCAACATGATATGATATGTGGCTAACCTATCAAAGACTTTCTCTAGGTCAGCAAGATGATCCATGAAGGTATGAGATTTGACCAAGATATCATCCACATAATCCTCCAAAATGCTATGGATAAGATCATGGAAAACGGTTGTCATAGCTATTTGATAGGTAGCCCCTGCATTCGTTAGGCCAAAAGGCATCATGTTGTAGCAAAAGGTTCCCCAAGGGGTAGTGAATGTTGTCTAATGCTGATCTTCTACTACAATATTGATTTGATTATACCCAGAAAATCCATCCATGAGGGACAAAATTTCATGTCCAACTATAAAATCTACAATCATATCTATGTTGGGCAAGGGAAAATCATCTTTTGGACAAGCTTTGTTAAGATCTTTGAAATCAGTGCAGATTTTGATGTCACCGAAAGACTTAGTGATGGGGACCATGTTGGAGATCCACTCTAAGTAGTCGATAGGTTGGATAACCTTAGCAGCTAACATTCTTTCTAATTCTGCTTTGACCAATAATGCCACCTTGGGGTGCATTTTTCTAAGCTTTTTTTTGACGGGCTTGATCTTTGGATCGACTGCAAGATGATGAACTACAAGCTTTGGATCAAGTCTTGGCATGTCCTGATATGACCATGAAAATCAGCCAATGTTCTCTCTTAAGACCTCAAAGAGGAGGTTAGCTTGGTCTTGTGATAGGGATGCAGCAATGTGAACAAGTCTGGGGATCTTTAAAGAACTGATGTTGACTTCTCTAGTATCCTCAATTAGAATAGACACCTTTGATCGATTATCTTGAGGAGGCAATGCTAAATCCTCATGTTCTGTATGTGACTCTCGATTTTCTTTCTGAGGGGCTCTCTTCGCTACCTGAGCTAGTCCCAGATTCACCTTAGTTCTAGTTTTGGGTGTATCGAAACTAGGTTGGGGATTTTCTCCAAAATACCCCTTGGGATCTAGCTTATAGATATAGGCAAAATTTGGCTTTGTTTTCTTGTGAGGTGTTTCAGCTCCCATGAATCTTAGAAGCACTTCCTCTGATGTGAACTCATCAATGTGTATGATGCTTGGTTGGTCCCAATCTATGAGTTGTGGATGGGCGAGTGGTAGGTCAATGAAATGGATGGATAGTTCTTGGAGAACAGAGTCTCCAAAGAAGATTTGGTCTAGGATATCATCGTAGGCTCTCTTTTCAACTTATTTAGGAATTTTTTAGACTTTGACAAGGTCACAATGAATGTTCAAAAAAGTGTGACTATCTGTATTGGTGCCCCCCAGTTGTGGGTATGCCAAAGCCAAGACCTGACTTTGATTCCCATTTGTGTGCATCGATGGGGCACTGCATGCCTCTTTCTTCTGTTCCTAGACCACCACCTTGATAGTTCCATTTTTCAGTGATGATCTTATGTTCTTGGGGATACTTCTGGCTAAAGTGATCAAGGTGTGCTTGATTTCTTGGAGGTTCATCCTTATGTAACCAATTGTTGATATTTGGAGTGAGCTCCTCATGAAGAGGGATTTTCAAGGATACAAAGGTTGTTGGGCCAAACTATTTGTAATGAGAAGGTGGAATCTCCTTAGCTTTGTGATATGTCAATCGTCCATGGGTGTGTGGATCAAGTGGGAGTGCCCCGACAACAAATGCATCTGACAGACTATACTCTCCACAACCTTTGTTATTAATCTTCATGGTAGATAGGTTGGAGGCGACGATGGTCTCTGGGTCATTACAAGTGTGGGATGAGCTGGTGATGGTTGTGCCAATATCAATTCTAGGGAAATGGTTTGTAAATGAAGCTTCAACCACATTGTAGTAAGCAAAGGGTTTTGGATCAGCATGGATGGTTACCTCAATGCCCTGATGCAAAAATTTGGTGCACTGATGGTAAGTGGATGGAACGAATTTCATGGCATGAATCCATGGGCAACTGAGGAGGATTTTAAATGGTAGGTCTAGATCAATAACATGGTAGAGTGTTTCTTGGATGACTAGCCCAACCTTGATTGGTAGCAAAATAGTTTCTTCTGTGGTTCTCTCCAAGTTGTCATAAGCTTTGATGGTGATAACCTCACCGATGATATCTGCCTCAGTATACCCAGCTTGTTTTATGAATTTTAGGGTAAAAATATTCAAGCCTGATCCATTATCTATCATTACTCTTTTTCTGGAAAAATTGGATACCATGATGGCTATGCAAAGTGGAAGGGTGTGATCTGGCTCAACCACGAGTACGTCGATGGGTTTAAATGACAGGGCACATGAGGAAGATAGGTGTCCAATGAGATTACAAAAATCAGTAGCGTTGATATCTGAAGGGACATGGGATTCTATGAGAGCACTATCAAGGATGCTTTTGCACACAGGACTGGTGCAGAGAAGGTCTAAAATGGAGATTTGGGCTGGCATGTTCCCAAGGTGTTCCAAGATATTGTACTGGCTTTTTGATGGAGCTGATGGTGTTGGTGAAACGGGTGGGCATGTGATGTTAAATCGCGCTCTTTGAGTGGTGACTGCACACTCATTGTTTGGTCCTTGGATATTGATGACACTGACAAAAGGCTCTTTCTCATATATACAACCTATGAGGCTACCATAGTCTATATAGGATGAAGTGTGGTCATTGTTCTTCCCATGCTGTTGGTTTGGCTAGCAGTTTTTGGTGTTGTTGTGGTTGGTTTGGATAGGTGCTTTTCAAAGATTTTGGTTGTTGTGAGGAGGAAAAGTATTTTGATAGATCTATAAGCCTGCATTGGGAGAGGTTTGGGCACCAACGGTGATTTCTTTCCAATCAATGAGGTCCTGCACATAATATTTTAGTTTCATGCATCTAAGGGTGGTGTGACCTTTTACCCTATGAAATTTGCAGTACTCATTGTCTTTGTACCATGCAACTTTGGATTGGCTTGGGTCAATTTTTTGGGTAGGAGGAAATTTGATGAGGTTTTCCTTAGTTAATTTCTCAAAAATGACATCCAATTGCTCACCAAGGGGTGTATAATTTCTAGGTGCAGGTTGGAATCTGAGCTTTTTCCCTATAGCTACATTGATGGCATTAGCTTGATTGCTAGACCCTTGGAATTTGGGTCTTGGATTTTGGTTTTAATAGCTTTGGTTATTCTGTTGTTGGTAGTTGATAGCTTATTGATTGTTTGGTTGATAAGGTGGGTTGGACTGGTTTTGAGAAGGACCAACAATATTCACATGTCTGGTGTCAGTGACGCCATCTATTGCAACGTGCTTATTTTTGTTCCAATACCTAGACTTGTCATTTGAGTGTGTTTGATTTTGGTTGGCTTCCTTATAAATCTTGACCACACCATCTTTAATGAGTCCTTGCTCAAGGATCATTCCTTTTTCTTTGATATCTTTGTAGGTCTGCAAATAGTTCATGGTCATGTGGTGAGCCAAGCTAGGATGGGCATTATCAATAAACATTTTCACCAAATGGCATTCTAGCAAGGTGCAAGATATGCGGGTGGTAAGGGTTTGCCATCTTTGTAGGTATTCGGGAAGGCTTTCTCCACCTTTTTGCTTAGTGTGGACAAGATCAACTACTGATAGCTCTATTTCAACAAGATGGGCATATTGGGCTAAAAATGCCTCAGATAATTCAGCAAAATTTTTAATTGTGCCATAGGGGATTCTATAAAACCATTCAAGAGCTGGTCCATCCAAGCTTTTGGAAAAGAGATGCAAGAGGAAGACATCATCATATGCCACTTCTTGGCAGTGCATGTAAAATTCTTTGATATGTGTGATAGGGTCTCCTTTTCCTTTGAATTTGTCAAACTTGGGTGTCTCAAAATGCTTGGGAAATGGTGTCATGGTAATGGCTCTGTCAAATGGGTAAGGGCACACAGTCTCAAACTTGAAGGTTTTTGGATCATTTCCCTCCTGGATGTTTTTCAAAGATGTTTTCATGGCTTCCCATTCTAAATTAATGGGTGATGGCTGGGGTGCCCCTAATGTAGGAGTGCCCTGAGGTAGGTATGTGCTAGATGGGGCAATGGAATATGGATGGCTTTGAGGTATGGGCTGGTAGGGATTGTACATGGCTTGGGAAACTGAATGGTGGATGATAGGTTGCTAAGGTGGAGGTGGCACATATTGTTGCATGTGTTGTGAGGCTTGTTGCTGATATTGGATTTGAGGTTGGGATTGAGGAACATAAGCTAGCTATGGGATAAATGGATTGCTTTGTGGAGGTAAGGTATAAGATGGTTGTGAAGCTTGGGGAAAGGATCGGGGAGCTTGTGGAACTTGACTTTGGATTTGAGGAGTTTGACCAATATATGTGGGTTGTGCCCCCATTTGGGAAGGTATCTGCATGGAAAAAGAGGCCAAGTATTTGGTGGTTGGTGGTGGTGGATTTCCTCCTAGAAGTTGCATAGAAAAATAGTTAGTAATAGGAGGTAATGGATTAGTTGGTGGTGGAGGTGGTGGGAATTGAAAGCTTGGAAATGGAACTAATAGGGTTTGATAGTTTGGTGGCTGGATTTGAAAGCTTGGTAGAGTGGTGGCAAGAGCTTGGGTTACTTATGATCTTGTCAAAACATTGGTAGTAGCTTGTGGGGTTTGATAGCTTTGTGGAGTGAGGGTAGTAGCTTGTGGATTTCTGGCTGATGGCACTGAGCTCCAAGGACCTAGTGGAAATGATGGAATTGTGTTTTGAGCTAAGGTAAACAAGCTAGCGATGATGAAAGGTTGATTACTTGGACCCATGGGTGGCATCCCTATTTTAGATTGCTGAGGTTGGCCAAAGATACTAGCATTGATTTGGGAGATGGGTGGATTTGGAAGGCTGGGTTGGAGAGCAGCAGTAGAAATAGTGAAGGGAATGAATTATGAGGTGTTTTGGGCAAAGGAGATTTGGGATGGAGTGGTATGGACCAATGGTGGAGTGGTGGTGGCTAGATTGGCTTGCAGAAGGGAGATTTCAACTTGAGTGGAGGCTAGCATGTTTGGGTCTGTTGGATCATAAGGACTGGCTTGAGGCTCTTCTTTTAGCACATATTAAAGATAATTTGAATCATAAGAGCCTATGGGTGGTGGTAGCTGCCCAAAAAATGGGTGAGATGGATCTAATAATGGAGGAGGTCTTCCAAAGTCGAAGGCTCCTATATTATCCCTTCGAAAGTTAGCCATGATTGTCTCTTTATTCTTGTCTATAATGGCATTCACCAATACTGCATTTCCTGGTTGGTTCATGAAAGCTTCAATGTCAGTAGGTGATGGTATAGCTTTTTCTGGGCTGAAGGATGGTTGAGTGCTCAAGGGGAGCGATGTTATTTGATCTAAATGATATGGCTCCATTGCTTCTTTCTTCTTCTTGGCTAAGCAAGTGACGGGTGGCATGAAAATGTTCCTAGGGATGAGATGCAGCAATGCTGATGGATGCAAAAGGGGAAGGTTTTTCTATACAAATGATTTCCTAGGTTGACACAAAGTTGTATGACAAAACCTAAGGAGGATTGGGTTGGGGATTGTAACTTCAAACATATGTTGCCAAAGCATGAAAGGTTTGCTTCCCTATGTGCAAGCTTGGTGGTGATTGTGTCAACTTAAGGATAGACTAATGATCCTTTAGGAAGAACATGAGATTGACCACTTGTGGATCCCAACCTTTAGCTCAAGGTGATGAGGGATAACAAGTGACAAAGCTAGATTACCCTAGACAAAGCTCTATCAAAGGGATAAAATTGGTGAGATTGGTGGATTTGGAAGATGTTAGGAATGGAAAACTTTTGGCAAGGTGACAACAATTTTGAAGGCTTGGATGTGAAGTTTAAGCTTTTGGGATGCTAGCTAGGTTTGAGGGGATTGGTTTGGTTCTAAGGCAAAGATCTAAATGAGATGGCAAACTAAAATGCTTAAGGGGATGACTAAGGATAGTTGGCTTACCTACAAAGATGACTCTAATGAAAAAGTGAAGCTTATGCAAGAAGATGTGGAGAAACAATGGGGTCTAATCATAGAAATCATGCCTAGTTGGTAAGGCATAAGCAGGGTTAACTCCTAGATACTTGCTAAATTTGATAGTGTGATCTAACTAGGCCTCTTGAAGGGCTTCATCAGTAGCTTTGTCTTCTACTTTGTCGAGTTTGGCAATTCGAGGCTTGGTGTTACTTCCTTTTTCTTAGCTACAATTTCTTGGTATGCCTGAGATGGCTTGAGTTTGGCTTTGTGAAACTTCTATTTGGATTTGGGTTTTTCTAACATAAATTCTTGAATCTACTTGGCTTTGAGAGATCTTGGTTGTTTTGCTTCAACTTGTTCAACTTTTCAAATAGGTAGTGACTATGCTAAGTATGCCCTAAGCTAGGATTGACCAAATTTGGCAAACATTCATTCAACAAATAAAAAATCAAGCAATAGATAAGAACAACTAGATAGAAGTTTTTGATTCTCAAAATGTGATACTTGCACCAAGGAGTGTGTATGTTCTACAAATGTTTCGATCAGTCACTTCAAACACATTAACACCCTAGATGGTTGTTTACAAGGCTAACAGTTGGTTTAGCTAGGGAGTCCTCGATATACCCAAGGTACGTGAGGCCCAAATCTGTAGATAAAACCAAAACAATGTCACATAGCCGAGAGGAGCAGTAATCGACTTCTCCTCTTTCACTTCTCAAGGGTATAAAGTTCCTTGAGGCTTAGCCCGAGTGACAAAATCTTGATTCCAAGAGAGGTGTCTTTGGATTCACCTCCCGATCTTTATACTCCACCGGAATGCTGGAGTTGAGGTCATCCCAAGGGGTGATGAAATATCCAAGTAGGCCTCCTAAAATTTAAACAAGATTTTGGATCCTAATATTATGCACCCAAGATGGCCTCAAAAGATGACAAGGGGAGAGAATACTTGGATGATCTTGGGCTAAAAGACAGAATTCTTTTCCAACTGATGCTTAAGTTTTTTGATCTAGACTTTGCAAACACACATGTTTAGGATGCAAATGTTCAATTCCAACTTGAAGCATTAACAAAAGTAAAATCGATTGAAGAATGAATATACCAAGAAGATTTAGGGTCAACAAAAGTAAACTCACACGCCTGGAGGCCCTCCACGGCAAGAGTTGTTCAATTTTTATGCCCAAATGAAGTGTTAGCGAGAGTAATGCACATTCAAGAAATTTTCTAACTTAGAAAAATTAATAAAAAACCCAAGTAAATGGAGTTTGATTTTTGCAGAGCACTTAACACCCTCTTAGGTGGACCCATCCGCATAGATGGCACTGAGATTGCAACCGATGGTTAAAATAATGGGTGATTAAAGAGGGTGAGTCCAACTACAAACTCACTTAAAGCATCTTTATTTGGTTTTTATAACTTAGAAAATTTCTAAAATGTGGATTCTTTTTATGCCCCAAAAGATGATTATTTAATCTATGGCATTCAAGATTGGATTTGTTTGTTTTTAAGCATACATTCCAAGAAAAAATGATTTTAATCCATGGCATTCAAGAGTGTGCTTGAGCAACATTCATTCAAAGAAAAATATGGTTAACCATGCAAGTTCATTCTAATAACAACCACAAAAATGCCAAAATAGAAATGAGGATGGTGCAGATGGGCAACAATAATAGGCGGAGATGACAGATCAATAGGTGGAGATGCCAAACTATGGAGATGTTGAACTACAGAGATGACAGTCTAGTTTGGCGGCGTAGAAAATAGGAAACCAAGTGGAGATGCTGATTTGTGAAGATGACAAAAAACTAGAGGTGGCGATGGAGACAACAAAAAGACCAGGCGGAGGTGCTTAAATGCGGAGACGACAGTTAAGGTTACAAAGATGACAGTTTTGATGGCAGCGCTGAATATAGGAGACTAGGTAGAGATGCCAAACTATGAAGATGTCAGTTTGGTTGCCTAGATGATAGTTGATCCAGTGAAGATGACAGTTTGCTAGGCTTAAACACCAATTTGCAAAGACGACACTGTGCGAACATAACTGAACTGCGCGGGTTTTTCCAAATTTTTTATTATTTTAGGTATTTTTTTGGATTTTTGGAGGTATCTTTTCTTCCCAAATGCATCCTTCAACCTGCAAAAAAAAGAGAAACACCCTACAACCAATTCAAATAACAAGAAACATTAGATTATTAGTTTATAAAAACAACGTATAGATTGAAATGGATGAATAAATGACCCATAGTGGGGTCTCACTGGGCATGCCAAAATGTGTATACTAATATGTTAGAAAGAAAACATTAATCTATTAAGAGAACAAAGCATTAACTAACAAAGATTAATATAACATATAAGAGAGACTAAAGAGGAACCCCTCATTAGGAATGTGAGCCAAATGAATGGACTCTCCCAATAGGAATTAGCTCTTTGCTTGGTAGATGAGTCTAAATGAAAGATTAGTATGTATGCTCAAACTTGCTCTATGCTTCAATGGAGATGGATTTGAGATTTTTGGTGTGAGTGAGTGAGATTGGTAAAATGGCTTCTCAAAATGGCATTATAACTTTAGCTTAAAGATTGTGATAAAATGTCTTGGGAGAGGATTCCTTAAATAGGCAAAGGGCTTGAGGGACCAAAGGCTAGGATGCAAGGATGGGAGAAAGCTTATGGAAGGTTTAGATTGAATGAGAGGAGAGCACATGGATTGTGCTTCCTTACAGCCAATCAAGGAGTGACACATGTCATAGGGTCATTGGTTAGAGCAAGAGGGGTTGAGGGGTCAACAAAGGAGCCTCAAAAGCTCATAAATACCTTCATAATGGCTTGTAAGAGCAATGAATGGGCTTGTAAGAGTCTTTATGGACTTGTAAGAGCATTGAAGGCTTATGGTTGGAATATTTTGGAGGGAGTTGAAATTGTTGACTTTGCTTGGTTTAAGAAAGTCTTAAGCTTGCTTAGGGAATGTGACAAGGTTAGGGGGGAGGATTAGAGGTGATTTAGGATTAGATTAGGGATGTTAGAGATATGCAAGTGGATGGTATTTAATGAGGGTGGGTGAGTTAGTGGCTAAGCTTGGTTAGTATGGGTGGATGGGGTGGATTAGGCTAAGAAGGGGGTTTAGGGGTAGGCTTAGGATGTGGATAAATAAAGTTTATTTATCTCATAGGTTGGGGTTGAGGAGATATTTGTTAAAGCATTTTTAATAGATATGAGAATTAATATTTAACCTTAATTAAATATTTTGATTTGGGATTAAGGGTAGAAAATGATGGGATTAGCCTTTAATCAAAATTAAAGAAGGATTAGGAGATTTTGGAAGAGGTTAGTGATCTTAAGGAAATTGGCCAAGTTTTGGGAAAAAAATAAATTATTTTGAGATTTTGAGATTTTTGGTAAATTTATTAATTAAATAATTAATAAATAAAAAAATAATATTTAAATAAGATTTAAACATTTTTGGGAGGGATTCTTTAATTAAATATCTTTAATTAAGATAAAGGGATTTAATGGCATAAAAATAAATAAATTAATTAATTAATGATGATGTCATCAGGAACATTTTCAAAAAATAAAAATACTTTATTTTCTAAAGGATTTTAGGTGTCTACAGTTAAAACTAGATAGTAGTTGCTGCAAGACTGACTATTACAACATGAAAGCTATAGGTAATACCAACTAGACACCACCATTTAATAGAACATTCTTGAAATTATGAACACTCAAAAACTCAATGAAACCTTTGGAAATATATGCATAGACTCTCTTACAAAATTTAAAACTTGGCTCACTCACACCCTTGGAAAAATGATATGAAATTTTAGCACCAACTAGTTGTGAACTCCTCCAAAATAGTCATTGAGACAAGAAGAACTAGGAAACAAACTGAGCTAGACAACTACTAACTCTAAGACATTGTGTAACAAAACTTATTGAATGAAAACCTACCCTAACCTATCCTAACCTACACTAACCAAATAACATAACCAACTTAAACAAAATCATTAACTGGTTCTTTGAAGTATCTTCCTCTTCTCAAAATCTTCCAATGTTTCACATGCTTATGCACAAAGAGAAATAGTTATAGTATAAGTAGAAACTTAACAAACAACAATACTTTTGGAATGATATTAACCAACTAACTTATTACTTCTTGCTGACAATATATATTGCTATATTGAAGTGCATAAGTAAGATAAAATGTTTCCCCTTTAGGTGCAGCTGCATAGCTAGCTTCATCTTCAATTGTAAGTTCTTTCTTTGTTGCAATCATAGCTTGTGATAGCATATTTTCCTCCATATGAATGAGATGTCTAATAGGACACCCTCATGAAAGAACAATTTTTGAACCCTCCTTCCTGGCTTTGCATAGATGAGTTGCTTCTTCATCCTCTTCTTGACTTTTAAAAACCAATTTGTGTGGCTTATTTGATAAAAGTACAAGAATTTTTGCACCATCTTCATAAGGCTCATAGTTGTTCTCTACAAAAAATGTTTGTTTTACATCTAATGTTAAGTAAAACTCTTCTAAATCATCCTAAAACTGATCTTCTTTAATATCTTATTTGCTTTTTAGCATGAGAGGACTGATTTTCACTTTATTGCAATTCTTTTCTTGGAGTAAGAGTTTTGATTTGACATCACATTGATCATTAACAACAACCTTGTGTATGGTGATTTCTTCATTTTTCAAAATAAGGTTGTCTTGATTTGACTCTTCATAAATCAACATTTTGTCACCAATATGTGAACAAAATTCCTCTATGATGCTAGAGAATGTGTCTTCATTGATTTCCAAACTTGCTGAAAATGATAATAGATCTTCATTCTTATTCTCCATGGATCTAAAATTCATATTGTGTTTCTACAAACTTCTATGATCCTAAGTGCTTTGAAAAGAAACTAAGATTATAGCTACTAAAAACTCAAAGACTCTCATAGCTTGACCTATCCCCGACAATGACGCCAAAAATGTAAGCTTCCCAATTAGATCAATAACTTGGTTTACAAACACAACTCATGGATTGGACATCCAAAATGAGTAGTTATCTTTCTAATAGAGAAGGTTCATTTGAATTTTCAACCTGAGGATGTATACTTGAAACAAGTCTATAAATTATATGCACTATAAAAATCTCTAAGTTATTCTATCACTGCAAAATGACAATGCTAGAAATAAATCTAAATACACAGTATTGGCTATAGGAAACTGCAAGAAACTGCACAGTAGTGGCTCTTGGAACTGTATATTACAAACTACAAGTTTCTATCTATCTCTACATATCTCCACATATATCTATCTATCTATGTGTGATTACAATTTAGAATATATAAGTTTATTGACTCTAACAACCATCTAACAAGTGTCTCATCATTCCTTTAAATAAGGAAGAGCTTTATTTCAAAATTAATGACTAAATGTGCTAATTTTCTACTCCACATTTTAGCAGTCCACTCAAACACATGGTTATCCTTCATTATTACAAATTTATTCTTCTCCTTTTTATCTTTCTAGATCATTTTAAAAATATGAATTTCATTAAGAAATGTGAAAGTTAGGATCATTTTATTTAAAATGGTTTTCTACTACCTAAAAATGTGCCACCTTTTACTCATTCAACTTCTGATCTGTGGTGCTCATTAACTATTTCAAACTAACTCAAATGCTCAAAAGGGTTTGTGCACCTTATTTTTATCTTTCCAAATCCATAATACATTCTTAATTTCATTAAAAATTGAGAGAGATATTCCCATTTTACTAAAGCTAGCTTTTGACATTTTTTGCATTTCCTACAACTATTGAATGTTGACAAGTGTCAACTTGCTTCTCCTTCTTTCCAATTGTATGAACAGCTCAAATACCTCAAAAACAATATGTTAGTCACCTCAATATAATTATATTTCAATAATAACCACTTATCATAATAAATCATCACAATTTAACATTAACTAGCTACACATACAAATGCTAATCAATAAATCATTTATCATCGTTAATGCTTCATAAATCAAGTTAATGTATGGAAATGGATTGGGAATATATTGATGGGGTAAAGTGTTATAGTAAATGAATATAAATATAAAATTTTATAGGCTCATCAATGATGATGATGATGATGATGACCATAGTATTGGAGTTTACAATATTGACAATGATGATGATCTTGATGATGAGATGGAATTAGCTAACACTGAAGAGGGGTTTTATTATCAATGACAAGAATGAAATGTGTAATTATTTGATCAACTCCCATGCCATTCCATATTGAGTTCTTGATAGATCAATGATTAATTTGATTAACTTTTCATGTACCTTTTACTATTTATAATTCATATTTGATGCTAATATTTGATCTAATTTTGAGTATATGTATCATGAATTTTTTAGCTAACATAAGACAATTAATTTATGAATGCAGAAACTTGAAGCTCTTTCATGAGCATCCCACACAGTCTCATCGATCATCAGGTAAAAGTTAGTACACCCCATAAAGATTAATGTCTTTAACCATTTGTAAATATCTTTCTCATTTTCACCTATCTCTCTTATTTTGTGGAGTGCAAGTATCGATGAATCGGTATTTTTCATATTTGTCTTCCTCAAGCAAGGAAAATGTAGGAATAGAAGAAGAAAGTGAGACATTTAGTATGTCTAAATCAAGGAGATTGATTTGAGGTCAAAATATTAGAAAGAAATTCAATAAGCGCATGAAATTTTTCCTTGCTCAAGGGGGCTCATGTTCTTATGATGATGAGAGTGAAGGTGACTCTAATGTGCCTTTTAGGTACAAACATCTATAGAAACAATGGGTCCTTGATGAACTTCCTCCAAGAAACACTAATTTTTGTGTTGGAGAGAGGATATATTGCATAGCACAATCCTCATTACATGGTTTAGGCCTATTTTCCATGGATTCCATAAAGGTCTCTTACAACAATGTTGTTGAATTGATGAAGTATGTCAGACCTTTCTATTATTACAGTAGTTGGATGCAGATTGTTAGATATAAAAAAAAGTATGTGTAGGTATGCAACCAAAAATTATATACAACAAAAATTTAGTGAACAAAGTAAAATTGTAGCTATATACATTGATGGAAGGCCAACAACATAAGGTAATATTGCAAGTTTTACAAATAGTACATGATCTGCATCAACTAAGAAGTAACCTAATTGCATATTTGAGGCACGCAAGGGAAATCACATATTTGTTTATGCAATAAAACCAATACATGGAGGCAAAGATATTCTTATTGATTACAATTTGAATCGCATAGATACAAACAAAGCCACTATCATGGGTGAGGTGGTACATACTATGCACATTTAAAACCAACTCCAATCAATGAATCCAACACACCATTAAATTTTGATAATTTTTTGATAGCTTAGAATAATAGCACATGTGTTTTAACATGTCTCATTGATTTTTTTTTTCAAATACAAGGCTATAGTGTGGATCAACAACTACAAGATATGTACAACAATGATGGTTCTCATGGGACAATTTCTTTCTAACATGTAAAACTCATTGTTGTTGTACAAATTAGATACAAGAAATATGTTAATGCATTTTTTTTTTTTATGTTTCATTATTCACTACTATATTTGATTGATTTTAAATATAGTGCTAATAATATTGTTTTGATAAACGAGTGTTGATCAAGAAAAGGGAAAGGAAAATGTAGTTTATGAGGAGTCACATGATGAGCGGGATGAATTCATGATTGATTTTGCATCAACCATTGATCTTGTGGCTACTGTGCAAAAGCTAATTCTTGATTTAGAAAGAAGGTTGAAGAAATTGGCATCAAATTGACCTTAGACTCTTGAAATACAACAAATAGAGGATGATTTGAAGCACATAGTTCAGACATATACTGTAAGTATTAATGTAGTTTTTAATTATAACAAAATTTCAATAACATTTTTTATAGTATACTCTTTTATTTATGTCATTAAATAAAATGCATGTGTTAATTTTACAGAGGATTCTGAGGAGTTACAAGGGTGATGCCCCAAAGGATGATACTTCAAGTGATTCAAGTACATCACATGTTCTATCCTACATTTGTGTTTTCTTTTTATAGCTCTAACAATCTTGTTTTATTGTGCTCTAACAATCTCATTTTTCAGCTCCTACCATTAATCCTATGTTCACTATGTTTCCTGCTACAAGGAACAAAACCAAAGAGGCAATGTCAACTGCAAATTCAATAACACGTAACATGGCCATAGATGTGGTGGCAACACCTATTGCTAAGTAGATTTCTCTTTTTTTTCTCTCATTTTTCATATCTTTATTTCACTTGAACTATTATTTCTTAGAGGGCATTTTGTAATATTGGATTCATTTTATATAGGAGTCGATGAGGACATTTTTGGATGTACTCATGTTAGATGTATGGGAACACTAAAGAATTGTGATCAATTGCTCATGGGCAATGAATATGGTCTTTGCCTAAGAGTAGCCCAACTTCTAGGTACTTTAAAGATTGATCCTTTCTTTTACTATACATTCTTATACTCATAATCAAATGCACTAACCTATTGTGTAGTCCCTTGCAATAACTACTAATCCCATTATTATTTTATAGGGAATAATCTATTTTATGAAAAACTTGATGAATGTTTGCATATATTTGGGCCGACCATATGCACATGGTATCATATTTTGATTTCATTACTAGATCATGCTTCCTTTGATCAATTTCTTCAAGTAATTAAAAGGTAGCTTGAATTCATTTATGAATCTAATAGAATTTAAATATTTTCTTAAAAGGTGGAATTTACAAACTAAAGAGTTAAAGGATAAGCTCATTGATGCCATGACAACACTTTTTGGACCCAAAGTCTTTCAAAGACTTAGGCTTCTTGAAAAAGTGGGCTAAGCTTTGAAGTATATTAGGTACAACTACAAGACCCAAATGAAAAACAACCCTTGTTACGAGTGCCCCCTTATATTCCTATTATTGACTAAGAGAATCTTAAAAAAGGATGCCACTCAGAAAAAAGGAAGAGATGATGGAGAAATGGTACCACCCGAGGAAAGAAGGTATGTAATAATATTAAGAATAAAATTATGTAATAATTACTCTTAATACTTATTTGATCTAACATATTCCAAACTTCACATAGGTTTCCTAACACATCAAAGGCAACCAAAGCAAGAAAAGATGATGAAGGGTGCACCCCCTAAAACCATTAACTTGTGATAGAAACAAAGAAATGACTACCAATGCAAGAACAAAATATGGACTTCTTATTTGTGCTGCAAATTTGAAATTACAAAATTCTCAAGTACAATATGCTAACCCACATGGGTGCCTTCATTACAATAATCTGCAAGACAAGCTGTGAATTATCACCCAGAGCTATCCAAGACAATGTTTGAGCTTTTCTTAAATAGGCAATTTTATGCTGCCTAGGAAGGTTCTAGACATTGAAACTTAATACCTGGGGCTGACAGACCCGAACATTATGTATAGAGTCAGCCAAATACATATTTGATAATTATTTTAGATATTTTAGTTAGCCCAACTTTGAAATACCATAACTCACAAATCGTTGCTCTGATTGGCAATTATAACCACTTTTTGGAAATGCTAGCTCCTGATCTATAGGCTCGAAACCATGCTAGCACCCTTCCATCAAGTTTTTGGACCTCATCTAGGCAATCTAAGGCCTCAAACGGTGAGCTTGAAGATTTTTTTGTAAATTTTTCCATCGAAAATCAGCAATAACTTCTCTGCTACTTATGCTTGAGCAATGAGATTTTTATGATAGGTTTACAACTCTAAAATGAACCATCTTGTAGAAAGTGAGAACAGTCTGAGCTCATACGAAAAACTTACTAAAAATAGCAAGTTCCCATAAATAGTAACCACCATGTCTACTAGTCCTTGTTAAAATAGAAAAGACTAAAATAAAAATATTTTTGGGGTGATGCAAGATTTCTCTTACACCCAAGATGCTCTTGCATCAAACACCCAGGATAATTTGAGAAGTGACTCTGTCACATCTCAGGTGTTCAGAGGAAAACCAAGATGGTGAATCTCCTCCTTTACTAGCCATGATGAATCCTATACTGGCCTCCCTTTCCATTTGACTAGGTATTCCTCATAAGTTTTGTTCCTTTTACTTTTTCCAACAAAACTATCTAGTATCTCCTCAATCTCCTTTGTAGCTGAACTAGTTGCTAGAATACTCCACTGCACTTCTACAACTTCATCTCCTTCACATCCTACATAGTACTCTATCAAATCTAAAATATTAAATACTAGTGAAATATTCAATTTAGTAGGCAACTCCACTTCATAAGCATTTCCAGAATCATGCCTTTTCACTATCTTGCATGGTCCAAACTTCTTCATCTTTAGCTTATTATATGTACCCACTGGAAAATGATCCTTCCTCAAATGAACCATGTTGTCATCTCTAATCTAAAATTCCTTATACCTCCTTTTCACATTTTCCTTAGCCTTATATTGTGTATGCATCTTTATGATATGCTTACTCACCTCCTCATGGATGTTCTTCAAATGTTTAGCAAAATCTTTTGCTTCAACACTACTTATCTTTCCTTTATCCAACTATCTCATTTCAGAAGCATTTCTAGGACTACTCCCATATAAAATCTAGAATGGTGATTTACCAGTACTCTTATTGATAGAATTATTATATGCAAATTCTTACTGTGGTAAAATCAGATCTCATCCTTTTAGCTTGTCTCCAACCAAACATCTCAGCAAGTTTTCCAAACTACAATTCACAACTTTTGTCTATCCATCAGTCTATGGATGATGTGATGAACTAAACTTCAAATCTATCTTCAACTTCTTTCATAGTGTATGCCAAAAATATCCAACAAATTTGGTATCTTGATCTAAAACTATATTCTTTGGCATGCCATCTAGTCGCACAACTTCTCTAAATAGAAAATTCTGCTACATGAACAACATCACTAGTCTTCTTTCAAGGAATAAAATGTGCCATATTTGAAAACTTGTCAACCACCACAAAAATAGAATCATGCCTAGGCTAAGTCCTCAGTAATCCAAGAACAAAATCCATGCTGACATCCTCCCATGGCTTATCTGGTTTAGGTAATGACTGATACAATCTTGTATTTTACTTCACTCCTTTTTCCATCTAACATACGTTGCAACTCTGTACAAACTTCTTCACATCTTGCTACAAATATGGCCAATAATAATTCTTAACAACCAAAGCTATGGTTTCATCCTTGCCAAAATGTCTAGCCAATCCTCCATTATGCTTCTCGTTGATAAGATTCTCTCCTGTTGAACTTCTAAAAATGCACAATTGGCTTCCTTTGAACAACATACTATCTTGGATCATAAAATCCAACCACCTTGTCCTATCAAGTGTAATAGGTTTTGTACAAGCCTTCAATGCTTCACCAAAATCAGTATCATCTGGATATAAAGTACCAAGTTCCTTGAACCCAACCATCTCTATGTACATTTATGTCAACAAAAGTTGTCTTCTACTAAGAACATCTACAACTTTGTTAGACTTCCCACTCCTTTGTTTCAAATTAAATGTATAACTCTACAAAAACTCAACCCACTTTAAATGTCTTTGGTTTTATTTTCCTTGACTATTCAAATATTCCAAAGCTTGATGATCACTATACAAAACAAACTCCTTAGGAAGAAGATAGTGTCTCCACTTGTTCAATGCTTGAACTATACCATAAAATTCCTGATCATAAACAGAATATTTTCTTTTTGCATCATTCAACTTCTCACTGAGATAAGCAATAGGTCTACCTTCTTAGCTCAAAATAGCTCCTATTGCAGTACCACTAGCATCACAGTCTACTTGAAACACCTTGTTAAAATAAGCAAGTGCTAAAATAGGTTGCTTAGTAACTTTCTATTTTAACAGATTAAAACTCTTATCTACTCATACAATCTACTTAAACTCTTTCCTATCCTCTCTCATTGTTTTAGTCAAGGGTCCACAAATATTGCTAAAACTTCTTATGAACTTTTTGTAAAATGTAACTAGTCCATGAAAAGTTCTTACCTCTATCACACTCCTTGGAGTAGGCCATTCAAGGATAGCCTTCACTTTCTCTAGATCCATTTTTAGACCTTCTACTGAGACAAAAAATCCTAGGTACACCAACTCCTTTACAAATCTGCACTTCTTCAGGTTTATTAGCAACTTTTCTTCCCTCAACTTATCAAAAACCTTATGAATATGGATTAAATGCTCATCCGATGTCTTACTAAAGATCAATATATCATCTAGGTAAACAATGACAAACTTACCCAAAAATTCCTTCAGTGCCTCATTCATGGGCCTCATGAAAGTGCTTAGTGCATTGGTTAGCCCAAATGGCATGACTAACCACTCATACAATCCATCCCTTGTATTGAAAGCAGTCTTCCACTCATCACCTTCTCTAATATGAATCTGATGGTATCCGCTCTTTTGAACTATCTTCGTGAAATACTCAGCTCCACTCAAATAGTTCATAATATCATCCATCCTTGGCAATGGAAATCTATACTTGATTGTGATCTTGTTGATTGTGCAAGAATCTATGCACATCCTCCATTCTCCATTTCTCTTTGGTGCTAATACTACTGGTACAACACATGGACTTAGACTCTCTCAAATCAACCCCTTCTACAACAACTCATGAACTTTTCTATTCAACTCTTCACTTTCTACTGATGTCATTCTATGTATTGCTTTGTTGACAAACTAGCTCTTAGAAACAAATCCATCTGGTAACTAACCTTCCTCATTGGGAATAATCCATCAGGTACATTATCTGATACAATATCAAAAAATTCTCCCAACATATCTACAACTTCTATAGGTACCTCCTCTACTTCTTTATTATCTTTTGGAATTATAGAAAAAAACACATACTCACACTTCATACCTTTGAGAAACTCTTTTCCATCAACAAAACATATTCTATCAGCACTACATACCTTTTCTTCTTTATGCTTCAATGATTTCAACTTATGTTTCACTTCATCCTTGGTTAGAGTGTAGGTATTTTCTTATCATGTATAGCATGCCTATCAAACTACCATGACCTACCCAATAACATATGATATATGTCCATAGGTATGATTTCACATAGTATGTCATCCTAGTATCTTCCACTCTTGAACTTCACTGAGCACTGCTCATTGACCATAACCTTGTGGTCATCTTGCACCCAAGCAATATGGTATGGACACAAGTGTTTCTGTCTCTTTAGCTTCAACTTGTTGACCATCATTTCTAACACCATATTGTCAGTACTTCCATTATCAATGATCACATCACTACACTTATCTTCACATTGCACCTTGTGCAAAACAAACTCCTTCTTTGATTAGGTTCATTCTCACCACTCAGCGAGACTCTTCTATTAACTATGACTTCTCTTCTTTCAACATCTTTAGAATGTGAGGATTTGGCATCTTCATCAACATGTGGAACTCTAGTCGAGCCTTTAGTTCTTCAATTTGTCCTTCCTTGGTGCTGAGTACATTCAAATGCTCTATGCCTTTCTTCTCTATAGTGAAAACATTTCCTGTAGAAGCCTCCTCTTCCAGATCCTTGCCCTCTACCTCTTACTCTTTGATATTTATTGTTCTTATCATAGAAACAATTGGAATTGTTTCCCCTTTGGTTTTGATTGCTAGTTCCAACCTCATCCTTGTTCTTCTGATTATCATTATGGCCTCCATAAGATCATCCCTGAGATCTTCCACCACAATCTCTTCCACTATTCTTATTGTCAAACTTATTGCTCAAGTTTCTCCTTAACTCTTAAGGAAAATTGGTATGCCTCCTTAATACTATTCATTAGAATCAAAGTTAGCTCATCATAAATGCTTGGCCTTAACCCATTAAGATAACAGGCAACTTTCTCCTTATCAACTTCTAGAAGGTCAGTTTTAATGACAACTTAGTAGAACACTTTGGTATACTCTTGAACAAATTTTCCCACTTTCTTCATTCCTTGCATCTTCTTCAACAAATCAAGCTCATAATCCATAGGAATGAATTATTGCTTCATTTTAGCTATCATTTGATCCCATCTAGTGATTTTGTCCTTTCCTTTTCTATTTCTCTCCAAATGAACCACTTGCCACTAGATCTTTGCATGTCCCTTTAGTTTTGCCTTCACAAACTTGAGCCTATCTAGATACTCAATATCTTCATACTCAAAGTACTCCTCTAGTTCATTGATCCAATCGATTAGCTCTTTTGTATTAAGATTTCCTAAAAATGTAGGAACCTCAAACTTAGGTCTTTTTCCAATCTTGGAGATGGCCCTAAAAAACCTTTCTTCCTCTAGGTTTAGAACTACCTCTCCTTTGGCATTTTCTTCTACTTCGTCCTCATCCTCGCTTTCATCTCTCACAGGAAGATTTTTGCATTTTCCTTTAGAGGGCTTGAAAACCCTCAAGTGTAACACCTATAGCTCTTTCACCATGCTCTCTTTATGGAGGCATTTTCATGCTTCTCCTAAAACCCTAGTGCAAACTGCCTCATAATCAATGATCTATCTACACATTCAACCCAAACCATGGTCTTGGTGTGAACTGCCTCACAATCAATGATATATTCACACACTCAAGAACTCTAGCTCTAATACCACTTGATGAAGGGTGCTCCCCTTAAAAGCATAAACTCATAATAGAAACAAAGAAACAATAGCCAATGCAAGAGCAAAATATGGACTTCTTATTTGCACTGCAAATGTGGAATTACAAAATTGTCAAGTACAATATGCTAACCCACATGGGCACCTTCATTACAATAATCTACAAGACAAGCTGCAAACTATCACCCAAAGTTGTCCTAGATAATGTTCAGGCCTTTCTTAAATAGGCAATTTTATGTTGCCTAAGAAGGTTCTAGACATTGAAACTTAATACTTAGGGCTGATAAACCATAACAATACATATAGATTCAGCCAAATACATCTTTGACAATTATTTGAGATATTTTGGGTAGCCCAACTTTGAAAGGCCATAACTCATGAATCATTGATCTAATTGGCTATTATAACCACTTTTCAAAAATGTCAACTCTTAATCAGTAGACTTCAAACCATGCTAGCACCCTTTTGTTGAGTTTTTGAACCTCATCCGAGCACTCTAACACCTCCAATAGTGAGCCTAAAGATTTTTCTATAAAATTTTTGATCAAAAATCCGTAATAACTTCTCTAATACTTATTCTTGAGCAATGAGATTTTTATGGTAAGCTTGCAACTCTAAAATGAACCTTCCTATAGAAATGAGAACATTCCAAGCTCATATGACAAACTTACTAAAAATAGAAAGTTTCCATAAATAGAAACCACCCTTTCTACTAGTCCTTATTAAAATAGAAAAGATAGAAATACAAATATTTTTGGGGTGATGCAAGATTTCTCTTACACTTAGGATGCTCTTGCATCAAAAGATAAGCACAAGCAACACAAGCTTGGCTTGGGTGGATATTCAAAACTTGCTGCACAAATTGTAACTATAAGTAAATCAAAAGTTATATAAAAATATTTATAAATTTTAAACAATTTGGTCTTGATGAAATTGATTACAACAAAAAATGCATGATACCAAGCAAAAATGTAGGCCATGAAGTTTAAAAATCAACTTCTAAAGAGGACAAGAAATTAGCCTTCAAATGAGGCTATACAGCCATGGCTGAATGACTCTAAGTAATGAGTATGCAAGGTAATTTTGTTGGATCTATCAATGAGGTAAATAAGTCAATTGATTTTTATTTCAAATTAAATACTTCAGTAATTACTGTATATGATATTAAATTCCAAAAATACAAGTTGTTATTTTTTTAAGGAAACAATGATTATATATTTGTTTAAAGCTTTAAAGTGAATATATTTATATGTATCAAAATTAATGAAATTAACATTTCTTAGTATTTGTCTTGTATTTATATGTATATATTTTTGATAAATGCACTAATTATTTACATTGGATTGCAACATGCCAATTCTGATACAGTAGTTAAGCACCATGGAGGTGTCGATTTGGATGTAGATCATAGTACTAAAGGTATATATTTTCTATTCAAATTTTTATTTCTAAATTATTAATAAAAGTAAACATTTTAAATTGAATTTGGTATCGTAATAGAAATTTAACTATAATATGTGTTGGGATTTAGAAAACATCTTGTATTGTAGCTGTAGGGGGTGCAAAGTTTGTTCCTAATGAGTGTGTTGAGATCCAAGTTGACAAGCAAGATGAAGTGGTTGGACAAGAAAAAGAGTGCTACAATGTTCTTTAAAATATTTTAAGTCTCAAATTTTTGAAATTTAAGCCTTTTATTTATTATTGCAGAGGACCCACCTTTGCAAGGGACAATGATATGACTTTCATAGGTGAGAAAAAATATCCATGATAACATGGATATGCCTCTGCAACAATATAGGGAAGGACAAACAAATAAAAAATAAAAAGAAATGATTCATGTGAACTTATGTAAATTATTTGATAATGACTGATCTTTATGTCTAGATATTTTATTTATGTTCTAATGAATCTTATGTTTTAACGTTATTGTGAATGTTCTAATAAAATTTATGAGTTAATGAATGTTATCATGTGATAATTCATGAATGTTACATTTTATTAATAGAATGAATGAATTTTAGATGTTAACGTGGAATTTAGATGTTAGGGGGGTGGGGCCAAATGAGATTCCACCTTCACGTGGTTGGCCCTGATTAGTAGAGAATATTAAACTATTCTCAAAACCAAGTGAAGATCAACATTAACTTGTGATTGCATGACAACTAACTATGTGAATCTCTTGGTTTCAGGTAATGTAGAAGGAGGTCATAGTTCAATATGCAATCTCAATTCATATGCATACAACATCAGGTGGAACTGAAAAAATCCAACATGTTTTCATTTTTGTTAGAGGTCTTTCATTGGGTATTTTAAGTTATAGACCATCATAAACATTGTAACTTTGACTCTTATAGGCAAGGGTAATGTCGTCAACATGCAAGCAAATCAAGAATTTCTATATATTGGCTTGATGAGGACATTCTCTTGTACATAGTAGCTATTAGGAATAAGGTGTCTCAATCTTGTATAATTCCTATTTATTATTATTTGTTTTATAAAATGTATTTCTTGCAAATAATGTTGATGTGTCGACATCTTGAATTGTATGTAAGGAGATCATGACTAAAATGATTATGATGGATTCCTATGACACGTAAGAGCTATGTTAGGAAGATTCAATGACAGGTGAAGACATGTGGCAACTAAATTTTTTTGGGGTTCCTATTTTCTCGGAGAATGGTAAAACCCTAATACGGTTTACCTTTGGGAGTAGCCTTAAAGTGAAATGCATGTTATAAGCATTTTTAGGGTTGCGAAGAGATGTGATGTGAAAAGGGTGTATTGTTGGTACTGCGAGTAGCTACTGGAGTCTTCTGTTGTTGATGCTGAACTTGCATTGCAAGTGTATTGTAACCTTGTGTTGAATATAATACATTGTGTAGGTTCTGAAGGGGTGGGGTTGTTTTACCGAAAGGTTTTTCCCCATCGGCAAATCCTTGTGTTATGTGTTCCTTTCTCTGTCTATTTTCTGTATGCATGGTTGGCTACAATATTGTTATTTACATGATATTGAATCTGTACGTGTAGAATATTTTAATAGGATTTGCATCATACTTTCCTTAGAGATTAGTGTAGGAAGTTGTTTCTGCACCTGAGTTTCCTTACAGCAGCTAGAGTTCTAACATTCATAATGGTCTATAATTTTTAAAACTTAATATACCTATTAAATAAATGTAAATGTGGTGGGTTTTTTCAGCTCTTTCTATTGTCAATGCATATGGAATGCAGTTGCTCATGCATTCTCAATTTAGAGTGGCATTCACAAGTTTATCAAATCAATGGTATGATGTCATTCACATCTACAATTTTGCATTAGCAAGTTTTTTTATTTACTAGGCTATTGTTGCAAACTATACATATGCTTATACTTAAGATTTTAGAGCTTGTTCATTAGAACACATAAATTTTTATTGTATTACTATCAAACCCACAAAAAGAAATAATGTACCTTGATTTAAACTCTAGTTGCAAAGTTATCCTTGATGCAAGTTAGGATGCCAAAGCAACTATTATTTGAAGCTAACTAAGTTCACTTAATTTCTTCAGCATTGATGAGTACATGCTCTTTGGAAATACCCCATAGTCGACTTTTTAAAAATAAGATTAATCTCAATTTGACACTACATCAAAATGTTATGGGTCCTCTTCAATACAATTCCTTTTTCCTCTTTGTATTTTCACTAAAGTAGAATGGCTATAGCTACACAAAATGAATAAATGTGTGCTCCCCTATGCACTAGAATTGTAATGCACTCACCCTTTCAAGTCTTGATGAGAGGAAAAATTCTCTCACTATAAGATGTAATAGAGACATAAGATTATGTTAAAATGAAAATGGTTTCTTAATTAGGAAGAATTAAGCTTTGTTTATATCAAATGCAATAGCTTCTCAGACAAACCACCTACATAACTACATCATTAGATTCAATGTGTAGCATTTTGCACAAGTCACATCTACATAGCAACATTGTAAATTTGCAAGTGAACCTACATGAATGAATTAGTAATCAATACCACTACTTAGCATCATTTATATAAATTAAATCATGTGGAAAAATATAGGCTTAATAGTATAATATCTCATTTATATTACATAGAAAATTATCATGTTGAGAAACACTATATATTTTTCAAAAATATTTTGATTGGAACAAATGGAAGTTAAAAAAATTACAATATTAACAACTATTTTGAGAATCTTGTGTATATGTATGTTCTTTTGTTGCATAATCAATACTCAAATTAGTTTCCTCGGTGTGTTACCTAAATATTGAGAGGCTTTTAGGTCTTTCTTATTACAATTAATAATTTCCACAATGTTTTTAAAATCAAGTAATCTATTGTTTTAGGAAAAACATTCTTGAATCATAAACACAAATTTTGATTCTTATTTCAACATTATGTTTCTTCTATTTATCAAAATTGTTTGTAAATTTTCTTCTTTTTTAAACTATTTTTTCCTCACTGGTCTTCATTTAGATTGCTTGGAAGAACTTTTTTCTAACATGAGTTAGCATGCAAGTAAAATTGTGTCTAAGTTTTGTGCCAAGTTTCTACATCAAGTTGTGAAAGCTGAGAATCATAAAAAGGGTGATATATGTGAAAGCCTTCAAGAAACATTTTTCAATTTCTTTGCTATTCATAATTTTGCAATGAATTGATAACACAAGTTTTTGTAGATTAGAATTGGAGAGATATTTTCCATTTCTTGATACACTTTTAATTAGATCTAAACTTCTTAAACTTATGATGGTTTGATCATTCAAATTCAACTTTTCTACAGTGAAAAGTGTATAAACTGAATTTCATTGATAGTATATATTAATTATCATTTGGACTGTGCTGTGGAGACTTCTGGGTTAAAACCTCTACCAACTTAGCACACATTGCAATTCAACTAAGCTGCTATGTTCTAATCTACTCTAGTGGTGTTTGAAAAACCAAAAAATATTTGCTTGTTTAGGTAGATCTTATGCATTTCTCTATTTGGAGCTTCTATATACAATGCATTAAAAATATTAAGAACCAAAACTTTCAATGTGGTGAATATAGAAACTCCTAATCTAAAAAATTATATTGTGAGCTACAAATAAGGAAAATTTCTAAATGATGCAAACAAGATTGGGGTATCTTATCAAACTACCCAATCTTGTAACCTTAACATGTCTCTCAACCCATTAAATGAAAATGAAACTAATATTTATCTTGATTAAAACTTTCATTTTTACATTTTTACAACATAGTACTTGAAGAAAAATTGCACACATTAAGGATTTACATAAGAAAAAAAATACATATTTTTTACAAAGGTTTCTAGACATCTCATGCCTGGATGTCTTCAATCCCTCATGTCTTCAAACCTTCTTGACTTCAATCATCTTTTTGAATTTTATTTTTTTCTTTATCCTAAAACTCTCATGGTTGTCTTGAAAATTTGCAACACACTTGCAAAACACTTTTTCTTCTTCTATTTCTCTTCTCCTCACAAGATGATTTCCTATACTATTCCTTATAGAACTCATTAGATAAATCTACAATTTCAATCTCCAACCTTTCTACCATTAGTTGTTGCTTCTTAATACCATGAAAGGATACATTTTATAGAGGTTAAAATGTGTGTGAGACAAAGAGAGATCACATTCAACTCTTTCATTTCCCATAGTATGATCTTTGAGATTCCTTCAAAGATAATGAAATAAAAATATAGTTTTCTTCCAAAATGTGTGTTATGTTGCTTCATATCAAATGCTTTTCTATAGTAGATTCCTTTAGAAAATGAACAAAATACTAAACCAAGTTGTGCTACTTTGGCCATGGAAGATTCATTAATGATTTTTCCTAAAGTCAATATCTTTTCCTTCCTTTTTAAGCATCCAAATTGAACGAATAAGACAAGAATGGAATACCAAAAGTCACTTGTCTCATGAATACTTTTAGAGGCATCAAAATTGATAGAATAATAAACATAAATATTAAGTCTTCTTCACAAGTTTCTTCTAACTTGTCAATGGAACCCTTCAACCTTTCAAATCTTGAAATTGTGTAATATAATCACATTAAACAACCTAGTTGCCTTTGATTTTTGGGATGGAAGCCAATTTTTGTCAAAAATAAGATTGTGTCCTTACAGCACTCCACGAGATGCTATTTAAATTACAACCTATACAAAATATGAAAAACATGAACATGATAAGAAAAAAAAAATTTGGCGATGTAGGATTGCTTGTTATCCCAGACTCTCTTACATCACTAAACAATACTAATGTATTTCATGAATTGGTATCAACTACAAGGAGTTAAGGAAAGTAGGTGAAAATGAATTGGGTTAGTTTTGGTTAAGTTATTTGTGTTTTGTATACTTAGTAGTTGACCCTCTTCTATAGATTCATGCTTACAATGCCATGTTCTGCCTAGGAACAACATCAATAATAAGGGACTAAATTAAAGTTTCCATTGATGCCAATCATGAATAACAATTCAACTATTTGGGTTCAATTGTACTTCCAAATCTACTTCTTATCAACAACTTTTTTCCTTGATACTTGTCTCATCATATTCTCAGTAGGTCCACTTATAGATCTAGACGCTTGAATGATAGGAGTTAGTCCTTATATGCACATTGTTAATGGTTACCAATTATTTAGCATTGTTATGGTATGGAATTTGGGTGAGCTTCACATCATACATGACATACAATAAGTGCTACCATGTCAAATAATTAATCTAATAAATGTGGATTAGAGTTGATAGGTGATCTGTCAAATCCTTCTCTTCCTATCAATTTCCATGTGACAAGACCCATTAAGAATGCATAACAATTGAAATTAGCTCCTTCTTTAATTGTATCCATGGTTTGAAGGGAAATAAAATGGGTAGGGAATCTCATCCTCCACTTTAAATTTGAGCACCCAAATATTAATATCTTTTAACATTAAGAAATACACCTAATATCTTGGTAGATTAAATGAGTTAAAACGTTGCGGCTAGCAACAACAATCTCTTATTAGCAGATGGGTCTTATTATTCGTTGTTCAGTTAAGATTATAAATTTTAAAATCTTGAAATATGTTTCCACAATAACATTCATGACACCCTATGGACATATTTCTAGTGGGCCAAGGTTAATCTGTAAGGCTTGAGCATAATTGTTGATCTAAAATTCTGAATTAGTAAGCTATTTCACCTTGAGGCACAATTTCCCTTCAAATATTAAGTACTTTTTAATAGATCAATGATGTGATATTTATCTATTATTTTATTCCATTTTCCCTAAAAATAGTGCTAGTCTTAGAAGACCATATATGCGGATTAATTATTTTTGGTTTGAACATGTGACTCTTGGACTCGACACATTTGGATTTACATATCATTAAAGAGTTGAACTATGAGAGATCTTATTAGAATGTTATCTTATTTAGTAATATATCATTACAATCTTTATTACTGGATTTAAATTAAATTTTTTTTGAAAGCTCTATTTTTATCACATGTAATTATGGTTAGTGAGGGTTGTTCTGCAATGACATTATCCTACCTCTTGTAGTGTTTTGAAACCTTCTGTTGTGAAATGAACATATACTTTAGAAATTACATTTTCTTGTTTACCTTTGAAAATTGAATTTGCAAAATAATTCTAGATTGTGAATTGGATAATCTCTCCATTGGTTTGGTTTGTTAAAGAAAATTTGTAGTTACAATGGAGTAATAGCATTCTTAGAGGTTGGCCTAAAAAAAAGCATTATCATACTTTGGATGTAGCTTTCTTAAAAATTATTTTATATTTAAAACCTAAAATTATTCTTTTTCAAATTTCAAATTCCTCATTTTATTTAAAATGTGATGCACATGGAGGAAGTCTTTTCACACATTGAGCATTTTGAATCTTGACTTTTCATTTCTAGTTTTCTTTTTTCCCTTTTCTTTTATCTAGAAACTTTACTTCAGGATTATTATTATGTTTATCAAGTATATTAATAATTCTATAAAATTATTTTTTTTAAATTAATTTAATTTTTTGTTGATGCACCATACTATTTTTACTATATGTATAGTTTATAGTTGCCAGTGAACCAAAAATCACCACATAATCTCATAGATCAGTCAAAAGCATAATCAAAGCAACTGATACAGAAACATAAATCTAAACACCTCGACGGTGTAGACCACTCAAGGTCACAATCATGATCCCATCACAACAAAAGATCAACAAGGTTGCATCCATCAAGATGAGTTGCAGAAGTCAAATGGGAGAGGCACTACATATAACACCTTGATATATGTACATCTATTTGGTTTCTCTCTTTCCTACATCATGATCCCTACACACAACAACAAAATACAAAGACTTGAAATTGGCTAGTAAATTGTGAGTAAATAAATTTAAAAAATGCCCAAAGGCTTTTGTTGTCTTTCTTTTCTTTAGAGATTTCATTTACTTAAAAAAATTTCATGTATGGTTGAATGGCTCAAAGTCTATGGCTCAAAGGAAAGAATGATCTTAAACCATAATTAATAATAAATAATAGAAAATATTTAATAATACATAATAGTAAGGTTTCAAAATCTATGCTTGAACTTGGCATGAAGGCCTCCATGTGCAAATCGTTCATTCACATTATAGTGATGGCTTACCCAACAATATGTATCCACTAGAAAAACTAAAAATATGTATCCAACTATAGAGACTCCTCTCCCTCTCTCCCCTCAATGCTTTCTCACTCTTTTTAGCTGGTTGTTTATGTAACTTGAACCATTTTTCTCCTATGCTCTCTATCATCCTTTTCATGGATCACAAAGTGTGATCTAAAACATTGATGTGAACACAATTGAATTTAGAAGTAACATAATGATTAACCAGTCCAACTATAGAAGTGAATATTAAACAAAAAAATGCAAAATTAGGCATTACAAGCAGCAATTCTTTTTTAATAATTTAGCTATCCATCACAATTGTGATGGTATGTTTCAATAGATAGTTTTTGCTCCCACAGTACAGCTATCACAACATCATCACAATTACAATGGCTACTTCCAATGGTTTGATGTCGCTTCCATAGCACAGTTGTTACATGGATGTCCCAATTGTGATAGTGGACTGGAAGATTAAGATGTCATAATTGTGATGGTCTACTATCACAATTGTGACAATTTCAACATCTTGCCCCTTCCTTCTTCCAAGTTAGGACAGTTTTATCTATCATAATTGGGATGGAACCCCTTTTGTCACAATTTGAGATAGAAAGAGTCTAAAACCTATCCAACGGGAGCCAATTCCTAGTTCTGGCACTTGGGTGATGGGTGGTTGTCACAATTGTGATGGCTTGCCATCATAATTCAAGTCAAAATGTAGTAGTACTCATTTTGAGGTCATGTAGAGAGAACTGCGAAAAGCCCAAGATCTTATCATAGAAGATCATAATCTTTTAGTGGATGATAGTTTAATTGATTTGGCTACAAGATTATAGCTCTAGATTACTATTTTGGAGGCAACAAGAACCACATGGGATCATGAATTGTCCATGATTACCAAAGTTCATGAGGAATTCATTGAAAAATATGGATTACTTCCACCCATTCCACCCCAACAATAGTGACATCAGTGTTCAAAAACAAGCAAGAATGATATGTGATGAAAAAAGGGAAAATGAGATGTAAAAGGAAGAAATAAAAATTTGAATAAAGGTGAAATGGATTTGTTATTCATTTTTGCATTGTTTGTTCATTATTCGTTAGCATAAGTCATAAGACTTAGGGGGAGAGCTCATTTATCAAATTGTATTGTAACAATGTAAATATGACAAACCATTTTTTCTACTAATCTCAAAGGGGAAGATGTTGGTACCTCCTAACCATTGTTGTCTATTAGTGTCAACGACTTTGTCATTTACAAGGTAGAGTTAGAGGGTCATCACTGCAACCGAGCTACTCTATATAGGTGAGTCATGTACATAAGAAAGTATGTACCGAGATCTATAGGAGTCAAGTAAGTTTATGGTCACAAAGAATTTTCTATACAAGTTGAGCCCATCAGTGACTAAGAAAGTATCAAGTATACAAGTGCCAAGTTACATAATGTGTGCTAAGAACCATACATGTCGAGCAATAGCAATTTTGAACATCAAAAAATAGCAAAGATCGAGCAATGCAAAGTTTACATAAAAGTCAGGAATGGAACAAATTTTGAGGCAAAATAATTATCAGGCCAACTTGGAAGGAACATTTGAATTTTTTAGAGGTTGTTACAAAATATTAAATACATATAGATGTTGTTATGGAATATTTACATGACATCGATCACAGATCCCTATGTTGTGTGATCAATGATTCAAATGGAGAGGCTATTATGGAATAATCTAGAAAAATCTTTATGAAACTCTTTAAATAGAGAAGATCTTAACCCAGCTCATATATCCATGCATTAGAAAGAATAAGAGAAAAAATGAAGAAGTGTATACATTAAAATCAGGAGTAAAGTGAAGGATCAAACTAGAACTTGATGAAATGATTTTATTATTACTTAATAGAGAAAGTGACCTATTTATAGTAGTGAATTGAAAGGGAAAAACAAGTAATAGTAGATTGGATGAGAGGATCATTTAGCAAGGAGAAGACTCAAAATCAACTTACAAGGTATACCAAGAGTTAGGTACTGAATCATTTTTAACCATCTTGAATTAGGGTAAATCTCTTAACAAAGTAGTCTTAACAGATCTTTATGAATTTCCTCACAGAGTCCTTACTTTGTTGTAAGTGTTAAATCCTCTAACAAGGTGAGACCTATCAGTCTCTTAAGCCTTTAATAGGGCAGACTCCTCATGGGGTAGATCATATCTTATGATCAAATATTATCACCTTAACTAGTTAACTTTATTACTCTAGTAGTGAATGTTTGTGGGTGTCATCCCCACCCTACTTTTACCTTCACCGAGGAGAGTTTGTGGGTACAAAATATTGTGTTATGTATTTTATTTTCATCCACGGGATTGATCAAATTTATACATTACAAAAGATTTACATTAAAAAATTTACATGCACAAGTGTATTGATAGATGTGAATGAATTGGTGATAAGTTTAAAGTGTTTAAGATTCTGATTCACCCCCCTCTTAGTATCTTGTTGATCTCCATCAATCAACAAAATGATCTAACTCCAAACATAAAGGGGCACAAGTTGGTTTCACCAAAATGTTTAGGTGAAGTTGAGGCCAAAGAAGAGAGATTTCCAAAAGAGGAATATCTAACTATAAGAAAAAGGGTAAGAAAGTCATATTCACCCAAATGTTTAGGGGGGATGGGAGGCACTTTAATAAAACTGTAGATCTCCCAATTCGTGGGTCCACTAAGACATTCAAATATGTACGAGAGGGAAAGAAGAAAATTTCCAAATATTATTCCACTTATGATCTAAATTAGATTAGCTAGAACCCAAAGGATGAAGAGTGTCAATACTAAATTTGAATTGTAAAGAGGAATGCAATCCAAGGAAATGTACTCTTTGACCTTTGATAGAATAATTTGAATGTGGAATTGAACTACTTGATTGAATAATATAAATCTAGATTCTATATAAACAAAATTATCTTAACTAGGATGTAAATATATGGTACAAATATGAAGGGAAATAAAATATAAATTAACTCCTTGAAATACATAGAGGATGATGTATTTTAGCTCCAAAACTTGTAGATCTAAATGGTATTTGAACATCCATCCATAGATCTTGAGATATAATGATGAAATGAACAAAACCCAGAAATCTCCTTGAAAATAGAGATTGAAGGACTATGTTGACTTGGAAAGATGTCCTAGAACTGAGTTGACATAGTCCAAGGATTTAAAAATAAATTCTCTAGAAATCTCCTTGAAAGTATCTTCCAGATCCACAATCCTTTTGCTGATTACCTGCAAATCAACACAAAAAAGAAAGTTTTTGGGGTTGGGCTTTGATGAGGATTTACCTTGGTCAAGCCCTAGGTTAAGGGAATAAAAGTAATTGAATAATGTAAATGTAAATTACTAAAAGACAAGATAAATGTTAGTAAAATTTATTATAAATGTATTGTAGATCTTGCATTAGGAATGTAGGCTACCTCCACTCTTTGCAATGGATCTACCATAATCCTATCATGGTGCCATAGATACAAAAGTGCATCAATGAAGAAGAAGATGAATGCTTCAATGTAGATCTCCTCCCGTGATAGCCAACAATGAGATAGATCTTGAAAAGGAAATGCACACATAGGATCCTTCAATGCTAGGTAGAAATCTCAATTCTTAAGTGCTTGAAAATCTTGAATGCTTGAACCCATTGAATGAAAAAGACACAAAAACTTCACTTGAGAGTAAGAGATTGAATTCTTGAATGAATGAGATGCTTGAGATTAATGGGATATGAAAATAAACCTCCAAGTCTCCTTATATATAATTTTTTGGGTGTTGATTGGATAATGGTTAAAAACTAATTAAACCTCTAAGGCATTTTGGGCCCTAAGCACCAAAGCCTCTTGGGACTATGTCAACCTGGGTCAACCTAGTCTAGAATAGGTCAAACTGAGTCAAGCTAGTCTTGAAGATTAGGTTTGAGAAGCCACAAAGTGAAGGGGTAAATACCAAAAGGAATAAGGGGGAAAGACAAAGAAGAGGAGGGAAAAGGAGATGAATTATAGGTAGATCCATGGGTCAAAGAGGCTATATTGAAGAGGGATCTAAAAGGTCTTAAAAGGAAAGTGCATCCATTTTAAGATGGTATAATAGGAACAATATGTAGTTGTGAATAAGGACCCTTGTGAGATTCACTATGCTCAAAACCAAATTTTATTAAAATTTGTTTTGAAAGCATGTTAATTATATCATTGCTAAGATCAATAGTGCCATATTCATCATCATCATTAGTATTAGTGGGATCATTTAATGTATCTTCTTCATCAAGATTGAAAGAAATAGAATCTAAAATTAAAATATCATGTTTATCTATTTCATCATTATGATTGATACTAAGTTCCTTTATAGACATAGGTTGCTCAAAGAAAGGAGAAGAGGGGTTAGAAACATGGACACAAGATTTAGCTTAATCTTGGTGCTTCTTTCGATAATCATGGGCATATATATTTCATTTAGTGTTGTGAAATTTTGGTTAGGAAGAAGAAGGATGAATAGACATAGGTCCATTGTTACCTTGTGATATGAGAACAAAAGGAATGAAAATAGGTTGAGATGTAGGAGGAGGAACCATAATAAATAAATAAATTTATGCAGGAGGTGGTGTCTCATTAGAAATGGAAGAATTTGAAGGAAGAGGTGTAGGAGGTGTGGGAAAAAGACCATGAGTAATATTCATAGGCATATAATACATCTTCTATGTTTGTAAGCTTCATATGATTGGAAAAGGGGATTAGGACAAGTAGGAGGTGTAGTAGGGATAGAAGGCCAAAATAAGTCAAATGTAGCACAATGCCTAGAACTAGAAGGATGGTAAAGGCTATGATTGATCATCTTAAATTCACCATAATGAGGAAATTTGATGCATTTATGAATAGGAGTTTCTTGCATGGAAGTCAACCAAAATAAATCAAACTTCACTTGGAATTGATTGGGAGTAGGGATGAAAGCAAAGGTAGTATCCACCACTTTACCACAAGGTTCAATAGGGAAAAAATAGAACCATGAGGTTGTTAGAAGGGAACCATTACAAGTTTGAATCCAAGTATCAATTGAATCATAGATGCCATGATGAAAATATTTGGTAAAAATATGTTCCTTAGTGATGACATTAATCATGGAAGTAGGATCACCAAGATAAGCATAATAAAGTGACATAGCAATAGTAGCAATAATGTAAAGAGGACCATAAGGAATGTTAATAGTTTATGAATAATCAAATGTAATAGTAATCTCTCTACTACACTTAAGAAAATTTCTAGGCATAGGTTTAAGTGGAGATGGGAGTTGAGGTATACACTCCACAGTATTGAAAATATGGTTATCTTCTTCCATCTACTGATCATAAACAATGTGCATAGAAAAGGAAAAAGATGGTTAAGAAATCATATTGGTTTTGTGTTGAGGTAAAGGTTTGGTGTATATTTGAAGGTTTTGATTAGGTGATTCTATAGATTTGTTACCGCTATTATGACTATCAATGGACAAAGCATCAAAATTAATCAAGTCTTTAATCTTATGTTTCAAGGTAAAACACTTCTTAGTATCATGGCCAGGTTGACAATGATATTGACAAAATGATGTGGGATCAAAGTGTATAATTGATATTGTAGAAGGAAGAAGTCATCTAATAGGAGGGAGTGTAATAACATTAGAACTTACTAACCTTCCACTATAGAACATAAAGACCTAGAAAGGAGTAAACTTATGATTCATCCAAAAAATAAGGGAAGAAGTAGTGACACTTTTGGATGTAGAAGCTTCTTGTTCATCTATAGTATTCATTTCTTTGTTTATCTTGACATAGTTATTAGGTTTTCAAAGAAAATATTCTAGGTGTGGCATCACTCATATCAACTAGTGTAGGGTCTATTAGAGTGGTGCTCTTAAATTGTCTCACTTGTAATTGATAATGACGAAGCATTGCACAAAGTTGTGAACAAAGGTTTAAAGTTAATAAGTAGAATCTTATGTCTAATGTCTATTTTTTTAAATTAGTAATAAATATATGTTGAATATTAATATCAGGAATATGATAAGAAATTTAAGCATGAAAATGCTTAAATATTACAAATAAAATCAATCACATTTTCCTTATGACCAATTTTGCTTTAGAATTGTTGGATAAAAGTGTCACCAAGTTTATGAAAGGAATTAATAGAATAAGTAGGAGAAATACCATTGAAAGGTCTTGTCACAAAAAGTACAGGAAAATAACATGGTTAAAATCATATGGTCATGGGCATAATCATTACACAGGACTTGAATTTTTTTAGAAGAGTCACAAGATAACTATTACCATTATAAGTATCAAGGAGAGGCATGTCATCTTGTTGAGGGGAAATTAAACAAATAATATCTAAGGATAAAGGACTGCCCATGTCACATGTAGGCACATTAAACATGGATTGAGTTACGAAAGTAAGTTGTTGATTGAAGGAAGATTTTTTTTGACAAAGACTAATGATGGTGGGGTCATTAGAAGAAATAGTAGGAATTTATACATTTAAAACACTAGGAAGACTCTATGAGTTAATAGGAACAGAAGGTTCCATGGATGGGACACTTGAAACCATAGTAGTAGGAGGATTAGGATAAGTATAACAAACACTTTGGTATGGAGGTTGTAATGTAGGAAATAAAGTAGGTGGAACACTCATAGGAAGAGAAGGAATGAAAAGACTCACAATAGGAGGATTGAATAATTGAATAGAAGTAGCCACAATAGGTGGAACATAGGTAGGGATTCTAGATATAGGAGTGGAAATAGGAAAGGAAGGCTCAACATTAGTTGCAAGTAGAACCGTACCTATTTCATATGCAACTCAAGTAAAATGCTTAATATGATAATTGACAAGGTGAGTAAGACCATGCAAAATATTAACACCATTCTCATCATTATGAATCACTTTCTTAATAGCTTCAGAATTAGTAATAGAATTTTTTTTGATGTGTGGTGATTGGTTAGAAAAGTAATGTACACTTTTCATAAGTCTTGGGGTTCATGACATCACCCACCAGAAGATTGGTTAACTCGTCAAGCAATTTTGAGTTGACTTGTCAACCATTTCCTAAGGTTGATTGATCAATTATGTGTAAGGTTAACTTGTTAAGGTGACATAAGTCATATAATATTGGCTTGGGGTTAAGGTATTTCCTAATGTAAATATATAGCTTATTGCAATGGCATTGAACTATGAGGGAGATTAAATATTATAATAGCTTGAAGCTACCAAATAATAATATTAGACTAGTTGTTTGGTGAATGTAATATAGGGATTGGATGAACCATGTTAAACATTTGTGTCTTCTATTCATTTATGTGTTCTTTTTTACTTTGTGATATTGGTTATATTTGTATGTAACTATATTATTATGTCTGCCTAATCCTAATAAGTGGTTTTAGAGAAAATTTGTTTCAATTATCCTCTGTAGGAAGGTCTCACAGTTGAGTGGGAGTAATGAAAAATAAGGGTAAGATAAAGGTTGATAATTTTAATGGGCATAACTTTCAACTATGGAAAATAGAAATGGAGGACTATTTTAATTCCAAGGATTTATGGTATTCTTTGGGAGGAAAATCCAAGAAAGACCCAAATATGACATATGAGATCTATAATACATTGGATAGAAAGGCACTTGGAAGTATTCAATTATGCCTAGCTCAATTAGTGGCATTCAATGTACAGTCAAAGTTGTCCACAAAATTCTCAAAAGTAAGAAACTGAATGAAGATTTACAAAAGACAAAAACTAACATGATTACTATAACATAGTATACAATGACACCCAAAACAAAGATAAATAAAAAAATTGAAATAAATTAGGGGAAGCTAAATTATATTAGACTCCAAAATTTTACCATGAAGATAATATGCAATATTGACTAAAAAACTACAAAGTTGCATATATGCAATGAGTACTAAGTGTTCCATTCATTCTCAAGGGAGAAAAGTTCTTGTGAACCACTACTCATGAAACACATGAGTTAATGAATTTGACTCAATAATTACACAATTGAATAACAATATTACAATTTATGAGTCACAATTTATAACTACTGTTATTACATGAATTAAAAATGTCTAAAAAAATTGAAAGGAACTTGATTTTTTGAATATTGTTATTACATAAATTAAGATGATCAATAAGAATCTAATGAACACTTTGGCTTTACTACATAGTCTATATACTATTACAATTGGTTTTCAATTAAAAGGAACTTGATTTTTTTAATATTGTTATTACATAAATTAAGATGATCAACAAGAATCTAATGAACACTTTGGCTTTACTACATAGTCTATATACTATTACAATTGGTTTTCAATTTTGTCAACTAGTTATTAATAATATTTTATTTCAACCAATTACCATTAATAATTTTTATTTTTGAAAACATTTTACAAAATAATCAAAAAATTCCAAATTTTAATGTTTTGAATCGATGGAAATTATTTTTCTATATGTGAGTGGTTGATCATTGATTCATTCAGAGTCTTAATCCCAGATTTCATCAAGACACTATTCATATGATAACTACTAAGACACTTTGCATAGACAGAGTACCTAATATTTATTATTATAAAATATTATCCTAACAAATATCTATTTGTATTGCCTCAAATATATTTACAACAAATAACATATACACAATATTTTTATTACTAACATTATTTTATTATTATAAAATATTATCCTAACAATATCTATTTGTATTACATCAAATGCATGTACAACAAATATAAAATACACAATAATTTTTTCACTTACATTATTTACATTATCTTTAACTTCAATTTGTTCAAATTTATCTTCAAAGAATAATATTTATATTTATATTTGTTAAGCAATATATTATTCAATTGAAATAATTTATTATTAAAATAATATAATTTTAATTTTAATTATATTAGATATTATAATTATAATTACAACAATGATTAGAACTGTAATTAATTTCTTTGACCATATCGTGGTCAATACTGACCACTAACTGGCAATTTTTAAACATTTAATTAATTTCAATAAACAGGGATGAAAATAAAATTTATATAGATAATTATGAATAATGATCAATAATACTCAGACCTGCTACTTAAAGCCATTGGAAGGGGACAATTTGAAGTCAGCATTATTTCACTCATAAATAAATAAAAGTAACAGCATTCATTCACAATATACGAGAGACTGTTCATTCTATTCTGTAGTTGGGGAGTAAACATATCCCTACAACACATGTTCAAACATTATTTAACACACACAAGTGCATTAGTTTTTCCTTAGACTAGTACCAAGACGAATTACCAGACAAAAACAACATCATTTTCTCCTCCATTATTCATCTCAGAACCCTAAAACCAAAAACTACATAATATCGTTCTTCACCGAATACAATCCATCCAACCAATCAAATTCATATACTTGTCTAGAGAAATTGCTTTCCAGATGCTGCAGATTTTGTTTCAAAATCCGTCTTTCCCTGTCTAAGAAATTTGAGTTGAAGTTCTTCAAGTGCTAACTAAATATGACAGTGGGATCACAGCAGCACTCGTCCAGTAGGCAGCAGCAACACAGAGCAGCCAGACTGCAAATATTTTTCAAAGATTAAAAATTTCAAACATCTCTCAAACCCTGGTTTCCGGGAACATAATCTAAAAGCGAGATTCAAATGTAAAATGAAAAAGAAGATTGAAATGAAATTTTTTCATACCATCCCTCAAGAAACCCTGGATCTTTTCGAGGCGGAGCCTGCGAATACTGCGGCGGTGCCACTACAGGAGGCTGCGGTTGATAATATCCCTGCTGCGGGTACCCTGGCTGTGGATACCCTGCAAATACACACGCACAAACACAATTCTAACACAATTCTATGTTCTTAGCACAGATTTTCTGTAAATTTGAGATCTAAATCATCGCTATTTAAAGAATTTAAGGTCAAAAACATAGTTTTCATGCTGTTTTGGTATCTAATGATTGCTATTTAAAAAATTTAAGATCAATAACACAGTCTTCCTGCAGATTTGAGATTTAAATGATCGGCACTTCATTGTGTACCTTGTGCGGGATATGGATAAGAATATTTAGGGTCCGACATTCTGAAAGAAAAGCTCTTCCGAAATCTCTCAAACTTGAGCCAAAAAAAATATATCTGTAACAGAAGCTCTGCTTGCGATTCGAACTAATGACCTTGTCTTGGCAAAGCAGTAGAACCTTTGTTTGCGATTCGAACTGATGATCTTCAGTTGGCAAAGCAGTGGAGATTTATAAAGCTTCCCAGGGCTTAAAAGGATTATTCCACTATTCTTTTCTTAGCGTTGTGAAGAAGAGTATTCCTCATTTTACCTTTACTTGCCGGCAGAACTATTTCTGACACGTGTGTATATTCGTGGCAGACTGTTGACATAGTGGCTTCGTCGAATATTTTGTCTAATAATTATCCGACCATTCTTTCACTTTTTCTTTTTGTGATGTATACGAAATTTCTGTGCTCCTTCCTTTCTTATTATTATTATTATTTTTTATTTCTTTTACTACTATTGTTCTAGAATAAAAGGCAACTTAATTATCTTTTGCCCTAAGTTATTCTTTCGCTTTAGAGATTTAAGTTCTTTAGTTAGGGCCCTCAAATTTATTCCATTTCCGCACATAAATTGCTTTTTCAGTAGGTGTTTCAGTTGGCTTGGAGTCCATAGCTAGATTAGCTCTTTTGTCTAATGGAATATTGAGAAAAAAAATGAGTGATGTCAAGTTAGATGTATAAGAATGTGTGATAGTGAAATTTGATTATTTGTTAAGTCATGTGAAGGTAGGTGAGTGAATAAGAATGTGTAATGGTGATGTTTGAATTTTTGTTATTAAGTTTATTTTATTAAAATGTTTTGATTGTAATGTTATATCAATTATGAGCGTATTCTTATTATATGTGGTTTAGTTAGTTATCTAATTTGTATTCACTTTCATTTGTTGTTTTAAATGTATGATTCGTTAAAGTAAATATGAAGAAAATACATGTGTGAAAAGGAGAACATATATATGATGCAATTCAGATCTCGTTTATATAAAGTCTTAACATGTGAATGGAATATAGATAAAAGACCCCACAAAAACTTTGACCATGTATTTTGGTAGAGAGATCTTCAAAGATCTACCTCCCATACAAGAAACTAAGGAGAAATGAAAGCATGTGTGTGTGTGTGTGTGTGTGTGTGTGTGTGTGTGTGAATGGAATCTAGGTAAAAGAACTTACAAGAGCTTTGACAATTTATTTGGTGGAGAGATCTATAAAGATCTATCAAACAGAAGGAACTAAGGAGAAAGGAAAGCATATATATGAAATGCAATGTATATAAAATATATATGTCATAGTGTACTATAGGAATGGAATCTACATAAAAGGTAACACAAAACATGACCACTTACTTTAGTGGGAAGATCTATAAAGATCTAGCACCTAGAAGAAAATGAGGAGGGGAAGTGTGGTAGTAACCTTAGTAAAAAATATGAGGAATTTGGACATTTGCTAAAGGTGGAGGATGACTAGAAACAACTAATGGTGAAACAGACTATAGGATACCCAAATGTTAAAGGGGTTAAACCTAACCAATGATAAATATGTTAGAAATGATGACATAATGTAAATGGTTGTGTGCACGAAGATGGTGTACAAAAAGGAGGGTATAAGTGGACACCCTTTTCTGAAATTGGCTAAACCCAATTTGGAAGACCCATTTGAGGGTCATGCACTCAAAATGAGAAAATGTCTAAACACAAAACTTGTAGTACTCTAAATCTAGTTTCTAAACTTCTAAGGTCTTTTTTAAAATAATAAGATTAAAAGGGTCGAAACCTATGCGCATGAAAATTATTCTAATGTTTTGTTGAAGAACATGACATAGTTATTTTCGTACACTCCACAAAATATATAGTTATATTTAGTATTTTGAAAAACCCTTTGGTAGGATGATAAGTAAGAGTGACATCTAGAAGTTGTGTATTTTTTCATAATTTTTTGACAAATAGTATTTTTCTATGATTTTTTGAAGTGACTCCATCTTGAAATTCTTGTACATATTTGTGTGTTGGGCATAACTTGCATTAAAATAATCTAAAATAAACACTTTTTTTTCTAAAAGTGTATAGAATCAAGTTTAGATCAATAATGAACCAATCAAAAAAAGTGTAGAACAATAATGTGTAATTTATTTTCTATTTGGTTAAGTATATCAAAAGTTATTAAAAAAATGGTAGATGTATGTCTGAGAAGATTGTCAAGACACTAATATAGAAAAATTAGCTTTGCAATGCTAATCTTGTATAAAATCTAAAAGAAAAATATGGTCAAAATGGTAAGAAAACATATGGTGGTAATTTTAGAGATACCCACTTCACCATTTGCAAACTTGATGAAGTCAAAGATGAGAATTGATCTTAGAAGATTAAAAAATTGCCTAAAGCAATGAAAATGGAGGTAAAACATCAACCCAAGCCTTGGGCTAGTTTAACATGCCCATTACCAAGCCTAAGTGTGATTGAGTTATGCTTCAATGAGTAAACTTTCATACTAGACATAATGTGATCACGTTATGTTTAGTAAAACTATGCTAGAAATAATGTGATTGCATTATGTCTATGTAAAAGTAAATCAATTGTTTAGAGGCCTAATAGACCTAATTAAGTCTAGTTAAAGGAGAAACTACCCAGAAATGGATTGATTTAATTAAAAAAATGATTGGATCAACTAGGGCACTATTAAAAAAATCTAAATCCCAAGTTTCACTCTTTGAATCAGCCATGCATGGGACACATTAGAACCATCACACTTTTAATTTCTTTATCATCTGGTTTGAATATTGTGCTCGAGGAATCACAAAAATATTGTAAGTAAAACATGTGTATTACCAAAAATTGCCCAAAGCCTATCATAGAAGGAGTGTGGTTGAGGGACAATGCACAATGGGTTTCATACAAAGATTTCAAATTCCAATTCTATTAAGGAAATTCTAACTTCTAGAACTCAGACTGTGGATCTTGGAATCATTCAGTTTGTTGTTCATCCAAATGATGACCCTTACAGGGCAGACCTAATTACAATGAAACAACACAATGTGAGGTTGGCATATAGGAGAGAGATTCTTGTCATTGAACTAGAAGATAAATCATCTTGTGAATAAATGAAAGAGAATTCTAGTGAAAGCTCTGAGGTATGTTGATTCATTTTAGTCAACTTTCTCTTCGATTAGATGAAAGAAGGGTCTAAAATTGAGCCAAGGGTGCATTACTCGTGATAAACAAGGAAACCTATAAAAATATTCTTCATAAATGGCCAGAAAAATTATTGGAGCTCTTGATTAGATGAAAGAAAAATCAATGGTTGATATCGACAACCAATTTAGTGTATATCTTCAAACAATGAAACATGTTAATAAGCAGTCTCGTGAATGTATGGATATAATAATGGAGCTCTCTCTCTCTCTCTCTCTCTCTCTCTCTCTCTCTCTCTCTGTATATATATATATATATATATTCACATTGATAAAATCATGTTCCTTGATAAAAGTAACAATTAATTGTGTACAAATGAATGAAATCAACAAAGACATAATAAATAAACAAAGAGTGGATTAAAATCCCATCAACCAACTTGTATGCATGTGTACACTAAAAAAATAAATTTGAAACAAGAGAGATAAAATTTTCCATGATAGTCTAGTAGTTGCAAACCTGTCATCTTCATCACAAGTTTTCCATGAAAATCTAGTAGTTGGAGGTTCCATCTTCATCACAAATTTTCAATGACAATCTAGCAATTGTAGGTGTCATCTTTATCACAAGTTTTCCATGACTCTCTATTAGTTGTAGGTGCCATCTTCATCAGAAGTTTTCCATGATAGTCTAGTAGTTGTAAGTGGCATCTTAATCACAAGTTTTCCATGATAGTTTAGTAGTTGGAAGTTCTATCTTCATCATAAGTTTTCTGTGACAATCTAGTAGTTAGAGGTGTTATCTTCATCATAATGTTTCCATAACAGTCTAATAGTTGCATGTGCCATCTTTATCACAAGTTTTATATGACAGTCTAGTAGTTGGAGGTGTCATCTTCATCATAATTTTTCTATGATAGTCTAGTAGTTGCAAAGATCATCTTCATCACAATTTTTTAATGATAGTTTAGTAGTTGCGAGTACCATTTTCATCAAAAAAAATTTGTGGTAGTCTAGCAGGTACTATAAAAGGACAAGGAGATATAGTTGGGAGAAAGCTTCAGAACTAGTGACATCAATTGAGGTGAGATATCTAAGATGATGTTTTCCTTCTTGATTTATGAAGTAGGGTAATCCTTGCTATCCAAATTATACCATAGGGCTTTACCCTCTCTCTCTCTCTCTCTCTCTCTCTCTCTCTCTCTCTCACACACACACACACACACATGTACACTACTTCCCTCTCACACCCCCCTTGTACCCCTAACCCTCATTTTTTGTCTCTCCTTCCTTACCCTAATCATTCCTCTCTCTCTCTCTCTCTCTATATATATATATATATATATATATATATAAAGTTATTGCATATCTAATGGGTGTATCTCCTCCATTGAAAAACATAAGTGCTTCTATAGACTTGGCTCTAGTGTACTAAAAGGGGTCATTAGGGTTCCTAATGTATCAAAAGGGACATTAGGACCCCTTAAGATTACATAAGATCCCTTAAAATTTTGTGTCTAAGTATATGTGCATTGACGACCTTCTATCAGTACTTGAGCTACTACTAGATTGTGAGTATCCATCATCATCATTTGACATAGGCTAACAAAGATATCTTAATTCTTTCCTTTGTTGCTTTCCCCTTCCTATCTCTTCAAGTCCTTATCTATAACTTTTTTCATGGGTCCAAGAAGCTCTTACCTCTCTTTCCCATCAACCATGTGGACTTTATCTCTTAATCCCAAAAAGTGTGTTAATAGTTTCATTCTTAATATAATTCATAACCAAATTCTCCATAGCCATTTTTTTTCTTGATCATTGCAATATTTTCTTCTTAACTGAATATTTTGTAATCATTTGATATACAATCATAGTTTTCTCTTGGCCAATCCTATAATCTTGTGATTGAGCATGATGATCCACAAAAGGGTTGAAATATAGATCTAGTGGAACAATAGTATTAGATCCATCAAGTGTTCCCTGATGGGTTGTAAGACCTCTTAAGGGACACTTGATGGTTGCAATGTGTTCCAAGGGGTCATATGGGGTCATAAGGGGATAGGTAGTGTCCCTTTGAGAAGTTATAGGACCCGTTATGGCCACTTTTGACATGTTATAACCATCAAGTGTTTCATAAGGGGTCTTATGACCCCCTAGGATACACTTGATGATTCTAATATTATTCTTCCACCAGATCTAGATTTCAACCCTTTTCTAGGTTTGTAGGCCCAATCATGAGGTTAAAGGATTGACCAAAAGAAAATTGTGATTATATATCAACTAATTACAAAATGTACAGTTGAGGAGAAAATATTGTAGCGATCAAGAAGAAAGATATCTATGGAGAACCTAGTTATGATTTTTTTAAAGAATGAAACTATTAATGAATTACTTAGGATAAAGAGACAAGTCTCACATGGTTAATGGGAAAGAATGGGAAGAGGTTCTTGGACCCATGATTGAAGTTACAAATAAGGAATTGAAGAGCTAGGAAGAGGAAAGAAACAAAGGAAAGAAGTAAGATATGTATCTCATCCTATATCAAATGATGATGATGAATATAGACCATCTTCTAGTAGCTCAAGAAGTGACATGAGGTATTTAGTCCACATGCACTCATTAAAAAAAAAATTATATAGAGAAGTGACAAACTATCTACAATTATCCATAGAGCAATATGAACTACATCATCCCCCCTCTCCCTCCTCCCTTGAATCTCCTTCCCCCCTCCTCTCTCAATATATCACTCTCAATCTCTCTCATTGATATTTTGATTCTCCATAGCCTGATGGGGTTATGGAGAACTAGATGCAATGATTCTAGTTCTTAATAATGTGATCATGTTTTATTAAGAAAATAAGAAAAATATGATTACATTATGTCTAACATCTAATTTTTTAATGTTAGTTCTTGGCTTGTTAATGAGCCAAGTCCCATTTAGAAATTTGATAAAAAGCACACATAGCATGATCATGTTATTTGTAGTTTTGACTTTTCTTTTATGGTGTCCACTTTTTTGCACACCATCTTGGTGCATATGCCCCAATCAAGGCATCTAATAAAAGATAGCCTAAGGTGATTATCTTGCACCACATCATTTAATGTACATAATGGAAGTCATAGTAACATATTTGTTACATGCAAGGAAATTTCCCTTTCTTACAACAATACATAAAGCTATCTATCTCAATCCCCTTGGATCCCTCAATATTTATATTAGTTTCTTCTCAAATATACTAAACACAATTTTGTTTCCTCTACCTATAATAGAGGTCACTCATTTTCTCTTTACCTCATATGTATTGTTGTAAGTTATGATATGTACTCTTTGATCTAGGATTGGAGTTATTAGCCTTACAATCTTAAGTTATTTTCATGTGTGCTCATGTTCCTTGGAATTATTTGTACAACCAAGAGAAATGAGAAGTTAATTTACTCATTACTAACAACTTATGAAAAAAAAAAATTCATTATATTTGATTTGTACAAACTTCTCTACAATGTCTAACTTGCACAAGTTCCAATCGGTAAATATTTGACCCCTTTTTAGAGTATCTAAAGTCTTCAAAATTGAGTTCAAAGTTTACATACCTTTTGGTAAATACTAAAAATATTCATTCTTCCAAACTAGACTCGATCTTGCAATGAAACTTTATTGGTAAGTTAATGTATCCAAATTGAACCTCAAAGGAAGAAATTAGAACATTCTAAGCTCAAAATAAAAATTTATTAAAAATATTAAGCTTCCAAAAATAGTAACTCTCTATTGAGATAGTCCTTATTAACAAGAAAAAGTAGATAATATTTTTGGGTATTGCTAGATTTCCCTTATACTCAAGATGTTCTTGCACCATAGTGGAAGATGAATTTTCTACTGTAAGAAATGAAAAGAAATTGATAATGCAAAAATGACACCATTTAACTAGAAAGGGTTGTTAGAGTAGTTAACTTGTAAGGAATAAGTTGTAGTGATGAGATGAGTGTACTTATAAAATTATTTTAAAGGTGGCAATTATCTTTCATTCTTACAAATTTATGAATTTTGTGGTGGTGTGGAAATAATGGGGTCAACGTTTATATTGGAAATAACCCAATAGTAGTAACAAAAATAACCCAATGGTAATTAGGAATTTTTGGCCCAGTGAAAACCAAAAGGTCAAAGTGACTCTTCAACTATAAATAGGAAGATGTGATTAAATGAGTTTTTATTTTCTTGGGCAAGAGATTCATTAATGATAGGAATTTATATCAATTGAATATGGATATTATTTCCCTAGTGTTGGATTGGAACTCAAGCTAGCAAAGAATTTAGAGACTATCAAACATTGTTCTACACTCTTTGGTTGACAATAATTTACTATTTGGATTAGACCCTCTATTTGAATGAGTGGTTCTAGATGTAGGTTTCAATATAACTAAAGGATTTGAGAATCCAATGGAGGTGAGGAAAGTATTAATCTCATATTGGTTTTGACATATGTGTGACAATATACTTAAGTCATTTACTTAGTTCATGCCGAACAAGTAATACATGTCGAGCATAAGTTGTCAGATAGTATATGCCAAGCAATAGATATTTAGTATGACCTAAGTAACTAGTAAGTGTTAAGTCATTCAAGTGCCAAGAAGATAGTATGTGTCAAGCAATTTATATGTTGAGTGATCACTAGATATCAAGTCATTTAGAGGCCAAGTTGTAGCATTGAAGTAACAGTTGATGTCGAGCATCATAGACTTCAAGTGTCGAGTTACATAGTTTTGACATAGTTGTTTGTAATGGCACAAACTTCTATGTAAACCTTTTTTAGGCTAACTTAAGAATTGTTTTATGATCTTTGATGATAAGGACAAATCTTAATTGTGAATCCATATGCATTACATGCATCCAATCAAAAAAAGGGAACTATTAAGCGTATTCGCACCTAACCCTAAGTCACATAGGCCTTCTTAAGGAAGACAAACCTAAACTTTTTATGAATGCTTAAGGAGAATTGAAGAGAGTTTGCATGTGCAAACAGAGCATTCATGGTGATTAAGTTGTTATAACTTGAGTTACATTGCAGAATCAGTTTAAGGAGATTAGAGGAAAGGAATTAGAAGATAGTAGAGATACATCTAATTAGGAAGGATCAAGTACACATCAATACAGAAGTGATCTAACATCAAGCAACAGAGTGCTAACCAAAGGATCATTGCTAATACATTCTAACAGGTGAATCAATTAAATCTCTTAATAGAGTAGTCTTGATAGGCTATTGTAAATCCTTTAACAGGATGCTTACTTCATTGTAAGTTTTTTTTTTTTTTACCAAGCACACTTCTAATAGGGTGTTGGAATCCTTTAACAAGGTAAGATCTAACAATCTTGTAAGCCTTTAATAGGGAAGACCTTTCACAGGGTAGATCATGTCTCATGATCAAAACATTATAACCTTCATTTGATACACTTTATTACTGCAGTAGTGAAGATTTGTGGGTGTCATCCCTACCTCAGTTTTACCTACTCCTTGGAGGATTTCTAGGTAACCAAATATTTTGTGTAATACATGTGTTGAATATTTTACTTTCATGATATAGATGTATATGTTGAATTTGGTATTTTAGTTTATATGGATAGATTATGAGATGGATGTGTGGTGAATGATTTTGAGGTTGAAAGTTTTAAGTGTTGATTCACCACCCCCTCCCCCACCTCGTGCAACCCCCTCTTAGAGTTTACTTCCCTATTGTATTTCCAAAAATTGATATCAGAGCTAAGTTTTCTAGAAAGTAAAGCTTTGCATCTTTGAGGAAAGATCTTGGAGATGGAAGTCTACAATTTGGGAAAGACAATTGAGAACAAGAAGATTGAAATACAACTTGGCCTACATCAGCTGAAAGAAGAAAGAGATGAGTTAAATTGATCATTGAAAAGAAGGAAGGAGATAGCTATTGAAGAGAATGACACACAATACCAAGAGATTTACATTACCAAATTGTTTGCAAATAGAAACGCTAATGAATTTGATGTAGCAATTGCAGTTATGATGAAAAAGAATGGAACCCTAATTGAAGAGGTCAAAAATCTCAAAAGAGAACAAGAAGTCCAATTAGTATTGCTATGTGAAGTGATCAAGTAGGAAAAGAAAGCTGAAGAAGATAAAGTCATGATTGAAGATGACAAAAAGATTTTGACCAATAGACTAGAAGAGAAAACATCTAAGATAAGTAGGATTGCTAACATGTAATTGGAAACCTTGAGTCAAATGATGATTGCAAATCATGAACTAAATGCAAAGGATATTGATATCACAACACTGTAGTTGTAGAATGAACAACTGAGAAATGATCTAAAAACATAAAAAGAGTTTGTTGAAAGTTTCAATAAACCTAGTGAATCCATCAAGTACTTTGAATACTTTATGAGTGTTAGAAATAATAAAATCGAAATGAACTAAAAATAAAGAATTATAATTTAATCCAAGAGATTTTTTGATGAACATAATTACCATACTTTATAAGAGCTTTCCAAGATCAACACAAAGGAGGAGACAAAGATTTTGAAAGGGGAAAGCAAATAAAACCCCTTGTGAATTATATGAATGAGGAAAATGCCTAAGAATGAAGAAAGAGAGAGAAGGAGACAATGTGGAGCCATAGGGCTCATTACATGAACTACATCGTGATTGTGTGTTGGAGAGAATGATAGAGAAGCATCTCTTATAAAGAGATGAGAAGAGGAGTTATTTGTAACTACCATGTGAATGATTTCCACATTCATAAGTGTGTGCATAACAAGTGTCATAATCCTCTTAAGGAGGAATAAACTATTTTCCTTAATAAAGGATTTACAAAAAAGACTTGTCCTCACATGTGGACTAGAGGACAAACAACATAAGGGATACCTTGGTTTATCCCATTTAAGAAATACAACCAAGGAAAGATTGCCAATTCTAACAATGAGATCCCCTAGATCCAAAAGTGACACTTCTAGATTGGATTAAACTAGTATTGAAGAAGGAGAATCATCCAAAAGTGGTAAAGAAAGAAGTAACAAAGGTAAGAACTCCAAGCCTACTTTTCATAATTGTGGTAAGATAGGTCATACTACTAATGTTTGCAGTAGCAATACTGCAAATCAGAATCCTAAGAAGAAGTTCATGAATCATTTCCACAAATGCAACAAACAAGGACATCAGGCACATGAATGTAGAACCAAGACCATAAGCACACAAAGATTTGAAGGATACTGCTATAACTGTCAGAAGTATGGATATAGAGCATATGAGTGCAGATCAAGGCCTAAATGGTCATCAAACAAATAAACAAAGGTAAAGCACAATGAAAACTCTTATAATTGTTAATATAATACTAGGTATAGTTGTCACTATTGTCAAGAATAGGGACATGTTGCTGAAAATTGCATAAGAACACATTTTAGAAGTGACTACAAAAGATGGTTGAGTCAACCCACATCTTTTAGTTGTTTGAAGACTAGTCAAATAAGCAAGAATTGTCCAACAAGGTCAAATGCACCAAGTAGTAAGTTCAACAAAGGCAAAGGAAAAGTAGATGTTGAGAATGTCAAAGATGAGGTGAACAAGACATGGAAGAGAAAAAAATATTGTAGCACTTCGAGTTTAGATGGGATCACTTCACCCAATGGGTTAGGTTATCACACCACTTCCAATTAAGAAATCAAGAGGTAAGTTGGAACTGATATTTAAAAGACATAATATACATCAGTTCCAAGGAATTAGTTTTAAATAGATTATATTTACATCAATAAATATGGAAAGTGTTGTTAAGAATCTAGAAGAAATTTTTAAGTTTTGTCAGTTTTCATGTTACTACCGAGCATGAAAAATTTCACTATGATTGTCAAGTAAAATATTAGTTGATGTTGAGCTATCAAAAGTGATAGTGTTGAACGAGCTCATAGTAGTTTTCAAGCAAAAAGGGAACTTCATGGAAGTTGAGTGAGTCAAAATCTCTATTGAAACTAAGCATACAATTGTGTAAGCACTAAGCATTAAATGCAAGGTTTTAAGGTCTATATGATCAATTTCTACTTATTTAACATCATTCAAATTTGAAGGAGAGCATGAAGAGTGAAAGGTGAATTGAAGAAATCATTCCAAGGATTTGCAAGTAGGATTCAATAGTCGCTTGACACCATCACAACAGATTGTCAAAGGTATTTATTGTGTGCCAAGCTACACAGTTTGAATTTTTGTAAACCCTAGTTTACATAATGGTGTCTAGTTCATTAGATCCTAAGTTAAAGAGGGTAAAGAAGTTTTGAATGTGAAATTGATAAGAAATGAGATCATAAAACCAAACTTTAGAGCCATTCCTGATATTGTTTACAAGAAAGATCCATTTGGTGCATTGTTGATGATACCACCTTGATTTTTGAGGATTCAAGATGTAAGATGTTGCTACACATGCAAGGTGGGTAGCATAGGAGACATGGATTTTAGGGAAACCTTTGAGAAATTATGTGAAAATGAAGTGTTGAGAGATGAATTCAAAATTGTAGAATCAAAAGTGTTAACCTGTGCCCTAGATTTTTCCAATGTTTTCAAGACTAAATGCATAAAGATAGTTCTAAGTAGAATTCATGATAATTCTATATGGTTGGATAATGGACCAGTGAAAATTACAAAGAAGATTGTATAAAAAGTGACTGGGTATCCAATACTCGACCAACCTAAAATGATGAGGAATGAATCTAAAGAGGTCATTGAGAAGAATACAAGGGTAATGTGGAACAAACGAGGCATGATATTTGACACAATCACATATCCCCTAATTTATTTTGTAGTGAGGATAATATCACATAAATTCTATCAATCTAGCAGGCTCAACAATGTACCATGTATTACTATTGACATGGGCTATAAGATAATTAAGAAGGATCATACCTATGACCTTGCTGAGTTGCAGATGCAATAGTTTTCAAAAAAATTGGGAGCAACAAGGAAGACCAAAAGTGCACAATGTAAATTTGGTTCAATTCTTGTATGTATATTCTTTTATGTACATAATACATTCCCCACATTTGGTAAATTTGTATGGAAAACAAACAAATCTATTATAGTGCAGATTGGTGAATTTATTGAGCAACTTGAAAAGAATTTTGAGTCAGTTGTGACTAGCTACTTTGAAGACTTCAAGCAATCAATGAAGAAAAGATTGAGGATGCCAGTTTCACTATTTGAGAAACATTTCAATGATGTTTTCTTTCTAGTTGACACTAATTTTACTTATGTTCAAGTTTCTATTCCAAGGGTAAGATGTTTAAGACTACTAGGTTATGAGATCAATGTTGATGAAGCCTTTGTAGCAATAACAACATTACTTGCAGAAGATGTAGATGTTGAGGCTACTACCTTTAGGAATTATGATGTGGAAAAATCTAAGATAACAATGGATTTGAAGATTGCCTCAGTCATTAGAAAGAAAAATAAGATTGTTAAAAAGCTTAAGGAGAAATTTGGTGAAGGAGCCGAGGAAAATGAAGAAAAAGATGATGATGAAGATGAAGAAGAAAAGAAGATGTACCTACTCAAGCACCACTGGCCTTAACTCAAGGTCAAGGAGAAGATCAAGAATTAGAAGTAGAAATTGAAGAGGATTCTGAGGGAGAAGAAGTTAGTGAAGAACCTAAGGAAAAGAAGAGGAAAGCTAAGACCCCAAAAGTTAGCAAACCAAGGAAGGTTGCAAACCTAAGCCTACAGTTCCCTCTACTAGAGAAAGCACAAGGGATAAGTTATCAAAAGGACTCAAGAAGCAAATAAGACAAAAGAGAAGAGGGCTAGATCAGCTAGCAAGGAAGAGGAGCCTGAGAAGAGACCAAAGAGAAATTACATAGCTCTAGCTGAATCTGATGAAGAGAGGACAAAATTTGATGACAATAACCAATTCAAAGTGGTAAGTCACCATCCTTCTTTAGATTTAGACAATATATGTGAGAACATAAGGAATAATGTTGATTTATCTGGTCTTACACATATTGAGTTTTAAAAACTTGGAAAAGTTGAGATGAACCAAGTAGAGGAGTCAATATATTCCATGATGGAAACATTCAAACAAACTCCAATTGAGATTGCCAACTCTCTACCAAAGTGATTATCTACTCTCTACCAAAGGGATTATCTAATAGAGTTGAGTAAAAGTGGCAATATAGTCTCTCAATAAAAATACAAATTAGAGAGACTACACTTGCCCAAGTGATGCCAAAATTGGATAGGGTGATAATGTCTAAGGAAATAAAGAAACTTGTAGGGAAATTTGTACCAAAATACAAGGCATTCAACATATTGTAGAACAATGTTGAGAATGTTGTACAAAGAACCACTTTGATTTGGAAATCATTATATGGTTTGACAACACCCAAGGCAATAATGCAGGAACCTATTGAGGTAGGTGAGGACAAAGATGAACAACAACAGGTAACTGAGGTTGTCATAGTTGACACTAAGACAGTTACACATGTGGAAGGCACTGAAACACGTGAAGACACATAGGCACCAGTTGAAGGTGAGCAACAAATAGAACATAGTGTACAAGATACACTAGTGCCAAGTGCTAGTCCACAACATGAGGTGGATATAGAAAGTGATACTATAAAGATTAAGGATGTTTCTAGTACTGTCACTTAGAACATCAATCCCCTTATAGAGGAATACTTGAAGAAGATACTGGTAGAATATGCTACCTAGGCTAAACTTTGTGAAAATCTTGTACTAGTGAGAGTTGATGAAATTGAGAAGGCAGACAAGGTATCTATAAGGGAGAAAGTATAGAAAGAGGTGACATCTTCAACCCCTCCTCCATTCACATTAATACAACCTACATTACCCAATGTGGTATATCAAAGGAAGGAGACAACTGCTTCCATGGTTAATACATTGGCACAAAGTACTCCAGTCTCAGTCAATCTAAAGAAAAATGAAAATGACAAGGATGAGATAGTTGGAGAGCATAAAGATGAAAAAGAAAAGAATGAAAGAACACATGTTTCAATAGATTAGGTAGATACTCCTGTACCTATAGCACAAGATCAAGGTGCATCTGTGAATAAAGAGCAATCAAAGGATAAGACTAAAGAGCTAAGTATGACTACAAAACTTGAGGAGAAACTTGCAATACATACACAGGTAAATTTTCCAAAATCTACTACTCCTCCAAGTGAAGCTCTTCATAGGCCAAGTATAAAAGATATACCCCTAAAATCATCAAGGCCAAGTGAAAGCACATCTAAGGTAGATGAAGTTCATCATCTGTTGATGTGAACTTGGGTGAAGTGATTGAGTTGCCCAAGTTTCATTTTGCAACCATCACTATTGAAAAGATGAGCATACTCCAAGATTCTCTTGCAAGGAAGAAACAACAAGAACTGCTCATACAAGAGCATAGGTAGAAGCAAGCTTTGATAGATATCAAGGACATTCTTCTTGATGCATTTAGCCTACTAGCACCAAAAGTAGTAAAGCCTATCATAGAGCAGCTAACCAGCATAATGAAGAAGGTTAATGACACAAACCTAGATTCAAATGTGAAATTACTTGAATGGTCTAAAAGAAAGTTTCAAAACAAGGTTGATGAAAATATATCAAGTGTTATTACACTATCACAAGTTGAGTTAGCAACCAAAATTGACAATTTAAAGAAGGTACTAGAGAACATTTTCTCTGTGTACACCAAATTGTGCAATCCAACACTCTTCACACAAGAAATAAGGAACCACATGCTAAGTTTGGAGAGTCATATATAGTCATTTGGTATAACTCTACCAAATTCTCCAGCCTAGAGTGAGAAACATTTCAGGAATCTCTTGAACTCCCAAAATCAAATAGCAATGTTACATACAAATGAAGAAAACATCAAGGGTAAACTGATTAGCATCTAGTCTATTCTAACTCCACATATGGAGATATTGCACAAGGAACTAGCCTTTGCTAAAACACTCATGAAGCAAGATTCACATCTTTCTACTCATGAAGGCTTAGTCCACCTTGCTGCCATGTTGGGCATCTAGATCAAATAATTGGAGGTAGCTTGTGATAATTTGGATGCTACTTTGAAAATAATGCTTGAGGTCCAGAAAGCATTTTTGAACAAACACACTATAAGTGTATAACCCTTTGACATAAGTGTCAAAATGGGGGAGATAACATTTTTTGAGGGAGATAATATTTTTGGGGAGAAGTCAATGACAAGAAACACAGATCAGTCAATACAAATCTACTCAGTAGGAGGAATGACTTTGATTCAGATACAGAACAACACAATCAACTCAAAGGGAGTTTTTGAATTTTGAGGTATGACTGATGAGTCATATGTTTTTGCAAAATTTTGAAGTTTTGTATGTAAGTGGATATTATCTAAGTTATGCTTGAAAGGCTAACGATTATTCATGCATGACCAAGTATTTTTCCACTCATGTCAAAGAGGGAGATTGTTAATCTTAGATTGGTTTTGACATATGAGTGACAATATACTTTAGTTATTTACTTAGTTCATTTTGAACAAGTAATACATGTCAAGCATAAGTTTCCATATAGTATATGTCAAGCAACATATATTTAGTATGAGCCAAGTAACTAGTAAGTGTCGAGTCACTCAAGTGCTAAACAGATAGTATGTGCCAAGCTATTTAGATGTCGAGTGATCAGTGGATGCTAAGTCCAGAGATAGAGTTAAATCATTGAAGTTATAGTTGATGTCGAGCATTAGGGACTTCAAGTGCTATGTTACACAGTTTTGACATAGTTGTTTGTAATGGCACAAACTTCTATGTAAACCATTTTTGGGCCAACCTATGGATTGTTTTATGATTTGTGATGATAAGGATGAATCTTAATTATGAATCCCTATGCATTACATGAATCCAATCATAAAAAGGGAAGCATTAAGTGGCAATATGGGTGAATTACTATTGTTGATTGGGTGAATCACTACTGTTGATTCATACCTAACCCTAAGTTAGCTAGATCTTCTTAAGGAAGACAAACCCTAAAATTTTTATGAATTCTTAAGGAGAATTGAAGAGAGTTTTCATGTGCAAATAGAGCATTCATGGTGATTAGTTTGTTATTATTTGAATTACATTGCAAAATCAATTGAAGGAGAATAGAGGAAAGGAATCAAAAGATATTAGAGATACATCTGATCAGGAAGGATCAAGTATACATCAGTATAGAGGTAATATGACATCAAGAAATAGAGTGCTAACTGAAGGATCATTGTTGAGACATTCTAACAGGTGAATCAGATAAATCTCTTAATAGAGTAGTCTTGACAAGCTATTGTAAATCCTTTAACAGGTTGCTTACTTCATTGTAAGTTAAATTCCTTTTACTAGTCACACTACCAACAGGGTGTTGGAATCCTTTAACAGGGTAAGATCTAATAATCTTGTAAGCCTTTAACAAGGTAGACCTTTCATAGGGTAGATCATGTCTCATGGTCAAAACATTGTAACCTTCATTGGATATACTTTATTAGTACAGTAGTGAAGATTTGTGGGTGTCATCCCCACCCTAGTTTTACCTTCTTCTTGGAGATTTTTTGGGTAACCAAATATCTTGTGTCATACATGTGTTGAATATTTTACTTTCATGCTATGGATGTATATGTTTAATTTGGTATTTCAGTTTATATGCATAGATTGTGAGATGGATGTGTGGTGAATGATTTTGAGGTTGAAAGTTTTAAGTGTTGATTCACACACCCCCCCCCCCCCCCCCCCCCCGAGTTTACTTCGCTATTGTATTTCCAATAGAAAGAAGGTATTATTTCATTTGTGTGGTGGTCAAATAGACTTAAAAATTATGAGTACAAAGAAAATTTTGGAATTAAAAATGGGAAAGTAAGTTCTGAGAAGGGGGGTTGAATCAACACTTAAAATTTTTACCTCTAAAACATTTCACCATACATCAATCTCATAAATTAACATGTAAATTGAAATGCGTAACCATTCATCACATCCAAAGCATGAAATTAATCAACACATAATATTTTGGTTGCATAGAAACCCTCCAAGGAGAAGGTAAAATTGGGGTGGGGATGACACCCACAACTCTTCGCTATTGCAATTGTAAAGTGTGGCCTATTATGGCTACAAAGTTTTGATCATAAACTATGATCTACCCTATGAGAGGTCTTCCCTATTAAAGGCTTACAAAGATTGTTAGGTCTCAACTTAAACTCACAATTAAGTAAGCAAGTTCTTTTAAGAGATTTACTCAATATCACCTGTTAGAATGATTCAACACTCGATCCTTTGGTTAGCACCTTACTGCTTGATGTCAGATCTCCTCTTTACTAGTTCTCTCTTGATCATCCTGATTAGATCTATCTTCTCTAACCTTTCACTACTTGTCTTTGTTCTTCATAGACTAATTCTTCATTGCAAAACTTTTTTCTAGCCATCTTCTCCATGTTTCTTTTGCACTAGATACTCTCCTTAGTATCCTCCCTCACAATATATGTTACTCTTAGGGTTTCCTTCTTTTATAAACATTATGGAGATGAAATTAGGTTAGAATCAACGGTTGTGGTTGATCCATAGTGCCGAGTAATGCTTCCCTCAATCTAATTGGATGCATGCATAGCATAAGGATGTGTAATATGACTCCCTCCTTATTTATGATCATAAGAAATTCATGTTCATGTTAGCCAAAAATGGTTTACATAGAAGTTTATTCTATTACAAACATCTATGGCATAGATTGTTTATTTAGCATCAATAGGCTCTAATGCTCGACCTTCACTATGCTCTATATATTGATACTTGGCTTCTGAATGGATCGTCACTCACTCTTGCTCAACACCTGAAGCACTTGGCACACTCAATTTTCTTAGCATCTAAGTGACTTGGCACACAATATCTTCTCAGCACATACTAGCACTTTAGAGACTTATGCTTGGCATGCTCTATTCGCCTAACTCGCTAATTTCACTCGGCATGCACTATGAATTCAACTTGCACTGTTCTTTATTGAATAATGACTAAGTGTTTTGTCACTACAATGTTAAAACCACAATGAGATTAACAATCTCCCTCTTTGACATGAGTGGAAAAAACACTTTTCATAGCATATACATTCCTTCATGCATAATTTAGACAATGTATCTTCTCTTCTTAGCATGTATGCAAAATTTCAAAATCTCAAAATTTGCAAAAATGTTGCTATCTCTCATACCTTATTACTCCCCCTAAGTAAATACTTCATTTCATTTTTGTAGCTCCTCTTGAGTAGATATTTACCTTTACAAAATCTTCAAAAAATTTAAAAATTCATATAATCCCCCTTTTTCACACTTGTATCATTTGGGTGGTACACTTATAGTGTGTTTGTCCAAAAATGGCTTATGCACTTGCATGATGATTCCCAATATGGAATCCCAATTATCTCTTTCTATATCTAGTGTTTGCATCTAGATTTCTAGTCTAGCAACCATATCAACTAAGCCTTCATGGCTAGAAAGATGTGGATCTTGTGTAATCAATGGTTCTACTTGGGCTTGTTCATTTTGTAAAAATTCCATGTGTGGAGTCAACATGGACTGTATGTTGATTAGAGTGGATATGATACTTGCATCTTTATCTTGTAGCTCAACAAGCCTACTCTGTGTCAGCATCAATATCTAAAAATGTAATTGGCTAGTTGCAAGAGATACCTATAATTAATTTCCAATTGATTTCAACTCTCCTTGTAACTTTTCAATTGATTGTTGAGTCTCTTGGTAAAGATATCAACATCACATAGTTTTGTGTACAGAGAATAAATGTATCCCAAAACTATCTTCATACCCTCTATCTTAGTTGCTAAATCAGCTTGAATAAGTGCAATGGCACTAAATATCTTATCCATAACTTTGGTGTAAAAAAATTTCTTAGACCATTCCAATAACTTAACATTGGTCTCTTTATCTTCATCTTTTATTTTGTCAAGTATATGGATGCATTTCTCTATAATAGGCTTATCAGATAATGAATTTGAGAGACTGAAAGCATCAATGAATATGTCTTTGATTTCTTAAAATACTTTCTTTTTCTTGTGCTCTCTCCTTAAAATTTCTTTCATTTTCTTCCTTTGTAGAGTCTCTTGAAGAACATTCATTTCTTCAAGTGTGATTGTTGTCAGATCAAACATTGGTAATACAATCACCTCATCTAAACTTACATCCTCAAATGATGTAGCTTTAGCACTCTATGGTATGCTTGAACTTGGCTTTGAAATCTATAATGTAGTATCTTGTGAACTTGACCTCTAAAGAGTCTGGCTATTGGGAGGAGGTGTAACAACTGGTAAGGTAACTAGTGTCTGAATTGCTACTTGTTGCTCACTCTCAATAGTTGTCTTATCCTCTTTTATCTTCTCATCCTCTTCATGTTCTTCACCCTATTTTTCTTTACTAATTTTTAGTGGGGGTACTTTTGAATTTTCTTCCTTATTATTTCTCTTTTCATTTCCCTCTTCATCAACTTCCACAATAGTTGGTAATCTTGAACTTAGTAGACTTGGTAGTGATGTATCTTGGGTCTCTGCCTCCTCTTTCATCTCAATAACAATTGTTTGCATTAAAGATGGTGCTTGATTTAGCTCTTCTTTATGTTCAAGAGATACACTTTGATCTATAATCTTTTCTTGTGTCTCATTTTCTTTCACCTCAACAACACTTGATGGCACTGACGATGTATCTATTTGTTGCTCATTCTCAATGGATGCAACCTCAACCTATTGAGATTCATCAATCCTTACCAATACAGGATTTGTGCATGGTAGAACAGTATTGATGGGTTCCTATTGCATTGACTTTATGTCCTCCTCACTCAGTGGATTTACATTCTAAATGGAGTTATTGGGTATGTCTTCAATAATTACAAACTCTTTCTCTACATGTGGGGGAACGGTGCTCGGCACATGAGCATCCTATGCATCTTGTGCATTTTCCTTAGATGTTTCATCCTTTTCTTCTATTGTATCCTCTTTTTCTCCTATTGTCTCCTCTATTTCTCCTATTTCTATTGTGTTTTCCTTTTCTTGGTCTCCCTTCTCTTCCAAATCTTTGGTGGATAACCCATAGATAACTTTCCATAGTAACTTGCTCTAGGTCACAACCTCTTCTGCTTTATTCCTCAAAATGTTAAATGCTCAGTACTTGGGAACAAATCTCCCTTTGTGTTTCTCTACAACCTTTATAATCATTCTTTTGTCAAGTTTAGGCATGATTGTGGCTAAATTAGCCTCTCCAATTTGTTTTTTAGTCTTTGAACTATACTTCCACTTTTGCTCAACTCTCTCATGTAGACTTTTAGGAATGGAGTTGGAAATCTCTAATGAAGTGGTCTTAAATGTGGTCATCGTATCATAAATAGCCTCTTCAATATTTTACTTATCCTCACTCCCTAACTTATGAACATTAATATGTGAAAAACTAGATAAATCTACATTAGTCTATACATTTTCACACAAATTGTCAATGTCAAATGAGAGATTGTGGCTTACCACTTTGAATTGACTTAAGTCATCTAATTCCATCTTCTCATCATCTGATTCATCTTGAGTTATGTACTTTCTCCTCAGCTTCTCAGCAGACTAACTTGGCTCTATTGTGGCACTTTCTCTTTTTCTTTTTGCCTTTGTCTATTTGGTTTTGCAGTGGCATCCCTTGTGCTAGACCTTATCAAAGGTACAACTAGCTTCTTTATAGTTTTCTTTGTTTTTTCTTTGGTTTCTACACTGCCTTTTGTTGTGCTTTCCTCTTCTAACTAGTTTCTTCAGTTTTCTACTCATCATCCTCTTCATCATCATCTTTGTCCTTACCTAATCCTTGAGTCAGTTCTAATTGTGCTTGGCTTTCTCCTTCTTCTTTGTCTTCTTCTTCTTCTTCTTCTTCTTCTTCTTCTTCTGCTTCTTCTCCTTCACCAATTTTTTCTTTTAGCTTCTTCACCATCTTGTTTTTCTTTCTAACGATTGTGGTAGTTTTCAAGTCTATGGTGATCCTTGACTTGGATTCTTCATAGTTTGCAAAGGATGTAGCATCCTTATCAATCTCTTCTGCCAATAATGCAGTAATAGTTGTTGAAGTTTCATCAACATTAATTTCATATGGTAAAGGTCTTAACCGTCTTACCCTTGTAATTTTTTCTTGTACATATGTGTAGTCAACATCAACTAGAAAACAAACATCATTATAATGTTATTCAACTATTGACACATAAATTCTAGACCTCTCCTTCATAGACTTCTTAAAGTCTTCAAAATAACTAGGAATTATTGATTCAAAATAATTACCTAAATGCTCAATGAGCTCTCCTATCTGTTGAGTAACAGATCTATTTGTCTTCCATACAACCTTTCCAAATGTAGGAGATGTATTTTGCATATAAAAGAATATGCAAATGATAAGTGATCCAAATTTACATGAGGCACTCTTTTCTTTCCTAATAGCTTCCATATTTTCTAATGGTTTCTGAAGTTGTAGCTCGGCTAATTCATAGTTGTAATCTCTCTTCACAATCTTATAACCTAGGTCAACTATAATACATGACACATTGTTTAGTTATCTTGACTGGTACAAAATGTGTGCAATCACTCTTACTTTAAATACTATAATAGGGTCTATGATGGTGTCAATTGACATTCCACATTTTTTCCACACGGCTCTAGTATTCTTCTCAATAATATATTTTGCATCACTCCTCAATGTCTTTGGCCTGTCTATGGTAGGATACCCTATGACTCTATTAATGATCCTCTTTGATATATTCCTCTTCTTATGAAGAAATAATCTCCACACCTCATGCTCATCATGAACCACTTCCATGGGAGCTACTGGTATGGTGTCAAGCCTTGAGAAAAAACCTATTATGATGTTGGAAAAACCATCCTCCAACCCCTAAGTCACATTTATTTTTTCTTTATCCTTCTCTTGCTTGTCTTCCTATTGCAAACAATGGTCTTTCTCTTTTTGATCTTGTATTATGTCTAATATTTCTTCCCCATTTGAAGCTTGATCAACTATCTTTGGTTCCTCCAAGGTAGGAACCATCTCATCCTCTTCTATCTCCTTCCTCTCCACCCCTAGCAAAAACTCAACATCAAGCTGAGGAGCTATAGGCTCTTGGAAATCTAGGGAGGCTCACTCCTTCTAAAGCTAGAAAACTTGTGTTTGGATGGATCTTCTTCAGATGGATTTGGCAATGGTGTTCATGAGTGTGCCTTTGGCTCTTGTGTGTTGCTTTGTAGAACAGGAGGGTTGCTCTATCTGAAGGTAGAAAATTTTCTCCTTGGAGGCTCTTGTGCTTCAACTACTTACACTTAAGCAATCTTGAGCCTTGTCTCTTCTTCTGCATTAACCAATTTTCTAGCAAGATCCTCCTCAAATTGCCTCTATCATAACTCTTCCTCCTACTACAAACTAAGGAGGGCTTGATGAGCCTCATTGAAAATACCAAAGGCCTTAGACACCATGCTCCAAACATGAGGGTCATTCTCCCACATCTCCTTCTCATTATGCAAATCATTAAACCAAGAAGTCATAATAAACATAACATCAGCAGGATTCCTATAGTTTGTATCCTCATAAGGATTATGAACATATTCAAAAATCTTATCTATGTTATAAAATCCAAGAACCAAACTATTTATGTGGTCATAAAGCTCCCCTACCTTTGACCTGGGATCAGTATAGGGTTCTATGGAAGACTCAGTAGGTTGGTCATTTGATGTTGCAAAGGAGACTAGACCTAAGGAGGGACCAACATATGATCTTGATTTGTTCTTCCTCTCTTGTTTCCCCTGAGATTCCTGGACTGAGATGAACTTAGAGAGTGAAAATTTAACACATTCATGGTCATATATGACATGATAGGTTGGAGTGAAATCAACCTCTTGGTGATCTTGGTAATCATGCTCATCATAGCTAGGTTGTGGTTGAGATAGAGGATGGGAGGGTTAAGGAATAACCTCTTCATGATATGGGGGAAAGTGGGAGGTATCTCTATGAAGGGGATCCATGATAAAGCATCTAAACAAAAAATTCCATAGAAATCCTGAAGTCACCATGGTGTTTGATCGAATGCCTCCAAAGGCTGATTGCACTGAGAAAAACACCCAATTTCTCAATGAATAGATCTCAACAGGCTAACCAACAAACTTATGAAGCTGAATTTGTATATCACCAAGCGTGCCAAAAAAATTTGTACCCTTTCTTGAGGTATGACCCTCAAGCAACCTTGTGTAACATGGAAACAACCTCCAAGTGTGGTAATTGCAGTCTAAGGTTGAATCTCTAAAGAAGGTCATCTTTCTTACTATAAGGGTGCACTTACACTACCACTTGAGAGGAAAAGGGAGAGAGAAGATAAAAGGAATTGTAGAAAGGATGCATTGAGATAGAATTTTGGTTACAATCTCTACCTATAATTACATAAAAAATCAATGAAAACCCAAAATTCACTAATATTAACTCTATTCTACTTCCCAAGGGACCACATGCAAGGTTGGAGCTAATTGAAGTGTTAAAAGGAAAGATACTTCACTATGCAATAACTACTAGTAGACTTAACATAACATATGAATCAAGAAAAGAAGAAAATAAACATTCACCACAAGGAAAATACAAGCACTAGATAGCAATATGGCAAGAGAAGGTAAGGAACAGAGATTTTTCATTAATGAAAGGCAAAAATTGTAGAGCATAATGCTACTATGAAATATAGATAGAGAAGAACCCCAAAAACATATTTATAATTTCCTTTTCAAGAGTTCATGCATAACTCTAATCTAACTTGAAGTTCAAACCCCAACCAAGATGGAGTTGAGTTGTAAAGGAGCAATAACTAAGAATCAGAAAGAAAATATGACCATGGAGTGCAATATGTTGCAGGAAGTGACAACATGACAAAAATAATGCATCCAGCCATAAGAGATCAAGTCCCCAAAGATTTGATCATTACATTCATTTAAAGAGGCATGGAGTGCAATGATGTCATGGAAACTAGGCCCAAGAAGTTGTTGGACATTGAAGAATTGGCCCTGATGGTGTGCCATGGCTACAAAATTTGATTCATGTTGATGACAAAAAACTATAGGAAGGGATAATATGGCATGTTAACCTACCTACAACATGTAGGGTTGATCATGGGAGGATTGGATTTCCCCAAAATTAAATGTTGATCATCAATGAAGGTCTTCTCTTTGAAATAGATAGTCCAGATGCGACAAAAAATCTCCCCAATGACATATTCAAATGCAACCATCTTTGTAGATCCTCTATTTGAAATGGATTGTTGTGATGCAAAGAGGAGATTCTAGATATACACCAAATCCAACTGCTCTTACACAATTTTGGGCTTTGAAGTCTTGCAGAGACTCTAGAGCATGAAGAAACACCAAAGTGGTGACACGTGGTAGCATCTCACACTTTTGTGAGATGAGAAGACCATCTTGCAGAAATACATGGGTCATTGATGTAAATGATCTTTGTTTCCAATGGATGACTGAGATGTTGCCAAGAGACTCCTTCCAACAAAGGAAACAAACAACACAAAAGGTGGGGACCCCTACCACATGGCATAATTCTAAGTTTCAAAGCCTTGAGAAAGCTTTGCAGTATGAGGAAGCATTAGAATGGAAACATGTGGTAGCATCTCACTTGCATGTGTATGAAACTTTGGACCCCACTAGATATGCAATCATGTGGACCAATTGCAAACAATGAGACTCTATCACTCACAAACCCACTGGAGCTAACTTGTTTGGAGTTCTCACCATACATGGAATAATTCTAGACCTCAAAGCCTCATGGAGACTCTGTAGTATGAAAAAATTTTAGAATGGAAACACATGGTAGCATGATGCAATTTCAAGCCTCAAAGCCTTGGGAGACTCTACAATATGAAGAAATGCCAAAATAGTAACATGTGGTAGCATCTCTTACTATCAAGGAGATGGGCACATAGCTTGCAAAAACATGAGAGCCATTGGATCTCATCTGCATGTGTCAACCTAACTAAGAATAAATTGATTTCACTTGGTTAATAAAGAAACTACAACTTGGTTAAGAACAAACCGAGTCAACTCAGTCAGTGTTAGTGACAACCCTTAGTGGGTTAACCCAAAACAAGAATCCAACCTGTTGAAGATTTCTCGAATCCATTATTAGTGATGGGCTGAATGGGGGGCAAAAATGGCCAACAATTATATTAGAATGTCACCTTGTTAAAGGATTTTCATCGACTATTAAGTTCTTCAATGACTTTTACATCAACCTTTGATTAAAAGGATTTCAATACAAATTATTTATAATGATTAGAAAGAAAAGAGTAGGGTTTGATCTATATGATTACAACTCACTTTTGTAGTTTTAGATCTTTTTTTGGTTCATGTGTTGATTCTTTGATAAGCCTTTTCTATCATATTTGTCCTTGATTTTCTTGGCAACCTTTCAAGCATTCATCCTTCTCAAACTTAAGTCTTATTCTTAGATTTTCTTATTAACCTCAACAGCTTTGTTCCCTCTTCCTAGAAACATGCATAGATTCTTTTCCCTATCTCTTTGCACATCACACTTCATGCTTATATTACCTTCTTCATGCACTGTCTCACTCTCCTCCACACTTTTAAATTTTGGCTCTGCAACTCCTTAAATAGGTAATTCTAGCCTTTTGTTATTTTTCATGATCATCATAGATCTTAGGGTTTGTGATTCGGTTCATGAGGTGCACTGTATATGTCCATCTTAATTTTGTTCTAGAAACTTCTCATCAAAGTCATTTATTACATATGATACCTAATCCTCTCCATGAATTAAATGATCCAACTCATCAATCCTATCTTCAACATAATTTTCATATCCCAAGAAATCAACTGAGACAATTGGAAATCATGATTTCACATATGCATTCAAAATATTGTCACTCAACCAATACTAAGTTTTGACACTTGGTCATCACTAAATTGCTGGATCACTGCAAAATTTCTAGCTCGGCATCTACTTTTTTTTTTATTGTCACTGATGCCCGGTCAACACTGAATTTTCTTCACACTTATTGTGGCTTGGTTGACACTAGCATCACTTGGCATGAATTTCAAAATTCTTTGATCTTTTACTCTCTTTCTTAGTCAAGCTTTACATAAGTGTGTTGATCTCAGATTGGTTTGAAAAATGAGTGTCAACACACTTAAGCCATTTACTTAGTTCATGCCAAAATAGTAATGCATGCCAAGTACAACATGTAAGTATTAGACCTTGTTGAGTTGCAATAAGTACCAAGTCACTCATGTGTCAAGTCACTCAAGTGTCGAGAAAATAGAACATGTCGAGTGATTCAAGTGTCAAGTGAATAGTAGATGTCGAGCAGTTCAGGTGCCAAGTCATAATAGAATTATAGTGTATCTTGAGCATTAGAGACTTCATATGGTGAGTGACATAGATTGGACATATTTTTTTGTAATGGCACAAACAACTATGTAAACCATTTTCAAGCTGACCTAAAGATATATTTCAATCTATTAGATAAGGATGAATCTATATGCAGATTCCCTATGCAATTAAATGTAGGCAATCAAAAAATGGGAAGGTTTTAGTGGCAAACTGGATGAATCTCAATCGTAGATTCATACCTAACCCTAAGCCACCTAAGTCTTCTTAAGGAGGGTGAAGCCCTAAATTTTTAACAACGTTGAGAGCATAACAAAGGGGGAAATGATCAAATTGGAGGAGTGAACAAGATAGTTTACAGAGCATTCAAGGTGACTTAGCAGTAAGAGTGAATTGTAGAATCAGTTGAGTGAAGAACAGAGGATAGAGGATACAACATTGATACATCAGATTGTGATGGATCAATCTGAGATGAGACATTTTCATAGGTAATTTCAGTTAAATCTCTTAATAGAGTAGTCTTAACAGGTTGTATAAAATCCTTTAACAAGGTGCTTACTTAATTGTGAGTTTAAGTCCTCTAACTAGACACACTTCTAATACGGTGTTAAAATCCTCTAACAAGGTGGGACTTCATAGTCTTTGTAAGCCTTTAACAAGGCAGGCCTTTCATAGGGTAGATCATGATTCATGGTCAAACCATTCTAACCTTAATTGGATACACTTTATTATTGTAGTAGTGAATATTTGTGGGTGTCATCCCCACCCAGTTTTACCTTCTCATTTGGAGGGTTTTTGGGTAATTATATTTGGTGTTAAGTGTGTGTTCCAACAATTGGTATTAGAGCCTAGTTCTCTAAAAAAGAAGCTTTGCAGCTTAGAGGAAAGATCTTGAAATGGAAGTCTACAAATTGGAAAAGATTATTGAGAATCAGGAGATTGAAATACATCTTATACTACATCAACTGAATGAAGCTAGAGATGCTTTAAAAAGTTCCTTAAAGAGAAGGAAAGAAATTACTATTGTAGAGAACGACACACTATACAAAGAAATAGACACCACCAAGCTATTTGTAGAAGGTAACACTAATGAATTTGATGCAACAGTTGCATACCTAATGGAGAAGAAGAGAATTCAAGCTGAAAAAAATAGAAATCTCAAGTTGGAGCAAGAATCACAACCTATACTGCTATGTGAGGTGATTGAACAAAAGAAGAAATCCATGGAAGACAAAGCCATAATTGAAGAAGACAAAAGAATTATGGCAAACAGATTGGAGGAAAAGTCAATAGAGCTAACCAAGATGTCCAACATGCAATTGGATACTCTAAGTCAAATGATGAATGCCAATTATAAACTGAATGTCAGAGACATTGAGATACCCACATTGAAAATGCAGAATAAACAATTACAGAATGATCTGAAAAGAGAAAAGGAATTTGTTGAAAGTCTTAATAAGTAAAATAAAGCCATCAAATACTTTGAAAAATTATTGAGATCCCCTAGATCTAACAAAGATACATCAAGATTGGGCTAAACATGCGCTAAAGAAAGAGAATCATCCAAAGTTGATGAAGAAAGGAGCAATAGAGGTAAGAACTCCAAACCTACTTTTCATAGTTGTGGAAAGAAAGGACATACTGCTAATGTGTGTAGAAGCAACAATGCAAATCAAAATGTCAAGCCTAAGAACATGATTCATCATCATAAGTGCAAAAAAAAGGTCATTAAGCACATGAATGCAGAACCATGACCATGCATAAACAAAAATTTGAAGGATATTGCTACAACTATTAGAAGTATGGACATAGAGCCTTTGAATGCAGATCTAAATCCATGTGGTCATCAAACAAGCTAGCAAAGGTAAGAAGCTATGGAAACTCTTACAATTGGGATTAAAATACAAGATATAGCTATCACTATTGTCAAGAATATGGACATGCTCCTGAAAATTGTATTAGGACACACTTCAGTGGTAACTACGAAAGGTGGTTGAGTCAAACCACATGCTTTAGTTATTTGAAGACTGGTCACATTAGTAAGAATTTTCCAACTAGGTCAAAGGCACCAAGTTGTGAATTTGATAAAGGCAAAGGCAAGGTAAATGTTGAACCCATCAAAGATGAGATGAACAAGACATGGAAAAAGAAAGATGCTTCTAGTAAATAAAATGTAGAAGGGATCACTTCACCCAACAAATCAAGTAATCACACCTCATCAAACTAAATAATCAAGAGGTATGTGGGACTAATATTTAAATTTTTATATCATATATCAGTTCCAAAAGAAGTTAGTACTAAAAGGACTACATTAGCATGAATAAATATGCAAGATGTTGAAAATTCAAGATTAAATCTTTAAGTTTTCATGTTTTTGCCAAGCATGGAAAGTTTTTAATGGATGTCGAGTCGAATGCCAGTTGATATTGAGTCTGTAGAAGTTGTTAAGTGATGGCAATACTAATGGATGCCAAAATGCCTCTGAAATCAAGTTGATGCCAAGTTTATAGCTATACAAGCACTAAGCATTAAATGCAAGGGTTTTGAAGGGTATATGGTTGTTTTTTCACTCATTTTTTGTCATTTTGAATTTGAGCAAGAACAAACAGAGTAGAAGATGACTTAGAAACTTATTCAAAGCATTTGCAAAGATTTCAATGATCTCACACTAGCATACAAATTTTACAAGGTATTTATCACAAGTCGAGCTACATAATTTTAATTTGCACAAACCTTAGTTTGACAAGAATGGCATCTATTTTGAGGAATGTAGAAGGGAAAGAGGTTTTAAATGTTCAGCTTGTAACTAATGAAGTCAAAAAGCCCATATTCAAGGCCATTCCTAACGTAGCATACAAAAAAGATCCCTCTGGTGCACTTTCAATGATCTCACCTAATGTTATTATGGATTGAGATGTAAGGAAATATTATAATTATAAAATTGGTAGCATTGGAGACCTAGAGATAGAGAATTTTATGATAGATTATGTGATAATGGTGTTCTGGAAGAAGAATATAAAATAGTTGAGAGTAAGGGTTTGACCTGTGCTCTAGATTTTCCAAGTGTTTTCAAGACCGAATGGATTAGAATTATGTTAAGCTGAATACATGATGGATCCTTGTGGCTAGAAGGAGGGCTAATTAAGATATCAAAGAGGATAATTCATAGGGTAACTAGCTACCCAACCCTAGATCGGCCCAAGACTCTGAGGAGTGACTCCAAGGAGGTAATAGAGAAAAATATAGGGGCAAAATGGAACAAGAGAGGGATGACAATTGATACTATCATTGATCCACTACTGTGTTGAAAATATAGATGGAGTAACTAAGAGGGTGGGGGGGGTTGATCAGTTACCACAAAAATATTTCACAAATTGCTTAGATGTTTGATAAAACTAGTTACTATTGTCACTCAGTAAACATACAGAAAAATGTTGTAACTCGGTAGATGCAATGTATGTTATCCTTAACAAATCTTTAAGCATTCACAGTAATTAGCATGCAACCATAAAAGAAATAACATGAATACATGAGACACAAGATTTAACATGGAAACCCAATATGGGTAAAACCACCAAGTAACTAGCTACTGATTTTCACTCTTCTGAAGTGAGCCCTATTAGGTGCCAACGTGGTTAAAGGTTACAAAACACACTATTCAGTGTGACCTTGTTAAAGGATTTAATCACCCTATTAGGAGTGGCCTTGAAAACGGTCTTTAGAACAATTTAATAGAATTGTCACCTTGTTAGACGATTTTAAAATGGTTGTTACACCAACTCTGTTAAGAGATTTAGGAATCACTGCTACAATGGTGAGATAGTAACAATGAAGTGACCTAAATGAGATGCAATTGGATTGTTGATACATTTTTGCTTCACTAGATCCTCTCTAATTGAATAAATCTATGTTGCTCCTCAAGGATATCTAATCCTTCTTCAAAGTTCACTCACATTTTTTTCAAACAATCAATACACTTGCATGCTCACTCATTACACTTTAGAATTTGCAACTTGACCTTTCATATATACCTTACAAATTATCAAGTCGATTCATTTACAACTTACAATTACCAATAATCATTACCTCAGTCAGCTACAATCATTAAATGAAATAATTAAACTTTATTTCCCAAAACAAAAAAATCCTTCAGTGGCAGACCTTGCTCGGTAAACACTGCTCCAGAACTGATTTCCAGTGTTAACCAATAAAGGCTTGGTTAACACTGCAAACCCTTACAAAATCCTTTGGAGACCAAATGAACTCGATAAAAACTTAACCTTTGTTAACCTTGTGAGCTCAGTTACCATTGACTTTCTGCCACAAAATCCTTTGACGCCCAAGTGAGCTCAGTAGACACTATTTCCACAGAGTAATTTTTAGGAATGCTCAGTAGACTCTAAAATTTTCTTTGCTGACCAACTAAGCTCGGTAAGCACTGTCTACCAATTGATATCACATTTGTGTAACATCAAAGACATCACATAATTAAATAATTGTATCTAATAATCTCCCTCTTTGACATTGATGGCAACACAACATGTCATAGCATAATGAAATTTGAAAACAAGTCTTTTTTGATAGAACTTTTCTCCCTCTTAGATTTTATGCCACAAACTTCTCTGGAATGCAGTAATCTCCCTCTGTGAAGGAATTACATAGCTTCTTAATCAATTACCACAAAAATATTTCACAAATTGCTTAGATGTCTAATAAAACTAGTTACTATTGTCACTCGGTAAACATACAAAAAAATGTTGTAACTCAGTAGATGCAATGTATGTTATCTTTAACAGATCTTTAAGCATTCACAGTAATTAACATGCAACCATAAAAGAAATAACATGAATACATGAGACACAAGATTTAACATGGAAACCCAATATGGGAAAAACCACCAAGTAATTAGCTACTGATTTTCACTCTTCTAAAGTGAGCCCTATTAGGAGCCAACCTGGTTAAAGGTTACAAAACACACTATTAGGTGTGACCTTGTTAAAGGATTTAATCACCTTGTTAGGAGTGGCCTTGCAAAAGGTCTTTAGAACAATTTAATAGAACTATCACCTTGTTAGAGGATTTAAAAATGGTTGTTAAACCAACTCTATTAAGAGATTTAGGAATCACTACTACAATGGTGAGATAGTAACAATGAAGTGACCTAAATGAGATGCAATTGGATTGCTGATACATTTCTGCTTCACTAGATCCTCTCTAATTGAATAAATCTTTACTGCTCCTCAAGGATATCTGATCCTTTTTAAAATTTTGCTCACACTTTCGTCAAACAATCAATACACTTGCATGCTTGCTCATTACACTTTAGAATTCGCAACTTGACCTTTCATATATACCTTAAAAATTATCAAGTCGATTCATTTACAACTTACAATTACCAATAATCATTACCTCAGTCAGCTACAATTATTACATGAAATAATTAAAATTTATTTCTCAAAACAAAAAAATCCTTCATTGGCGGACCCTGCTCGGTAAACACTACTCCAGAATTGATTTCCAGTGTTAACCAACAGAGGCTTGGTTAACATTGAAAACCCCTAAAAAATCCTTTGGAGACCAAATGAACTCTGTAAACACTTAACATTTGTTAACCTTGTGAGCTCAGTTACCATTGACTTTCTGCCACAAAATCCTTTGACACCCAAGTGAGCTCAATAGACACTATTTCCACAGAGTAATTTCCAAGAATGCTCAGTAGACTCTAAAATTTGTTTTGCTTTTCAACTAAGCTCAGTAAGCATTGTTTTCCAATTGATATGACATTTGTGTAACATCAAAGACATCACACAATTAAACAATTGTATCCAATAATCTCCCTCTTTGGCATTGATGGCAACACAAAATGTCATAGCATAATGAAATTTAAAAACAAGTCTTTTCTGACAGAACTTTTCTCCCTCTTAAATTTTATGCCACAAACTTCTCTAATGCAATAATCTCCCTCTGTGAAGGAATTACATAGCTTCTTAATCAATTACCACAAAAATATTTCACAAACTGTTTAGATGTCTGATAAAACTAGTTACTATTACCACTCGGTAAACATACAGAAAAATGTTGTAACTTGATAGATGCAATGTATGTTATCTTTAATAGATCTTTAAGCATTCACAGTAATTAACATGCAACCATAAATGAAATAACATGAATACATGAGACACAATATTTAACATGAAAACCCAATATGGGAAAAACCACCAAGTAACTAGCTACTGATTTTCACTCTTCTGAAGTGACCCCTATTAGGAGCCAACATGGTTAAAGGTTACAAAACACACTGCTAAGTGTGACCTTGTTAAAGGATTTAATCACCCTATGAGGAGTGGCCTTCAAAAAGGTCTTTAAAACAATTTAATAGCACTGTCACCTTGTTAGAGGATTTTAAAATAGTTGTTAAACCAACTCTGTTAAGAGATTTAGGAATCAGTGCTACAATGGTGAGATAGTAAAAATTAAGTGACCTAAATGAGATGCAATTGGGTTGCTCATACATTTATGCTTCACTAGATCCTCTCTAATTGAATAAATATTTTTTGCTCCTCAAGGATATATGATCCTTCTTCAAAGTTTGCTCACACTTTCTTCAAACAATCAATACACTTGCATGCTTGCTCATTACACTTTAGAATTCTCAACTTGACCTTTCATATATACCTTACAAATTATCAAGTTGATTCATTTACAACTTACAATTACCAATAATCATTACCTCAGTCAGCTACAACTATTACATGAAATAATTAAAATTTATTTCCCAAAACAAAAAAATCCTTCATTGGAGGACCTGCTCGGTAAACATTTCTCTAGAACTGATTTCTAGTGTTAACCAGCAGAGGCTTGGTTAACACTGCAAACCCCTACAAAATCTTTTAGAGACCAAATGAACTCGATAAACACTTAACCTTTGTTAACCTTGTGAGCTCAGTTACCATTGACTTTCTGCCACAAAATCCTTTGATGCCCAAGTGAGCTCAGTAGACACTATTTCCACAGAGTAATTTCCAAGAATGCTCAGTAGACTCTAAAATTTGCTTTGCTAACCAACTAAGCTCAGTAAGCACTATCTGCCAATTGATATGACATTTGTGTAACATCAAAGACATCATACAATTAAACAATTGTATCCAATAATCTCCCTCTTTGGCATTGATGGCAACACAACATGTCATAGCATAATGAAATTTGAAAACAAGTCTTTTCTGAAAAAACTTTTCTCCCTCTTAAATTTTATGCCACAAACTTCTCCAATGCAGTAATCTCCCTCTATGAAGGAATTACATAGCTTCTTCTCCAACAAAAAACTCTCCCTCTTTGACAACACATGCCAAAGACAACACATGCCAAAATGAGTAACAATATACCTTGAGTATGAGTACTAATTCATATGCAATGTTCTCATGACTATGTTGCATCAACTGATAGATCTCCAACTTGGTTCTTGTCAATGCATCACTAAAACTTTATTTTAGTGAGCTTTAGAGAGGGGAATGACCCCTAACTTACCTCTTAGATACAAGAATGCATCCTTAGGTAATGGCTTGGTGAATATGTCAACAATTTGTTCTTTTGTATGGACATATTCTAATCTAATCTCTTTATCTTGCACCAATTCTTGACAAAGTGATATTTTACTGCAATGTGCTTAGTTTTGGAGTGCATCACTAGATTCTTTGATATGTTGATTACACTTGTATTGTCACAAAACATAACAACTGGATCTTTGATCTCAACCTTCATGCCTTTCAATAACTGTTTAAACCAAACAATATTAGAATAGTTCACTGCTGCTACAACATACTCTGCTTCATAGATTGGGATGTGCCATTTTTCTTTTTACTTGTCCAAGATACCAACCTCTTTCCAAGAAAGAATGCTCCACCACTTGTACTCTTCTTGTCATCAATATTTCTTGCCCAATCAGCATCAATAAACACTTTCAAATCCAAATTTCTTCCAAATTTATACCACAATCCATAATCTTCAGTGCCTTTCAAGTATCTCAAGATCCTCTTGATTGTCATCATGTGATTATCTCTAGGTTTTGCTGAAAATCTTGCCACTATACCAACTACAAGAGCAATATTAGGCCTTGTATGAACTACATACTGCAATTTTCCGATCATTGATTTGTATAAAGTTTGATCTACCTATTTTGAATCATCATCCTTGGTAAGCTTTAGTCTAGTATACATGGGAGTTCCAACTGGTTTTGAATCTTCCATACTAAACTTCTTGAGTATCTCCTTGATATACTTAGCCTAAGTGATGTAGATACCATTCTTGCTCTACTTAATCTAAAGACCAACAAAGAATTTAATCTCACCAAACATAGACATTTCAAATTCCTTATTCATTTTATCTAAAAACTCTTTGCATAGATCATCATTTCCTATAAATCATGTATCATCCACAAATATCTATGCCAAAACAATCTTGTTATTTGGTCCTTCCTTGACGTACAAGCTACTGTTATCATTAGTTCTCTAAAAACCAATCTATATAGGATAGTTATGCAATATCTCATACTATGCTCTAGGAGCTTATTTCAAACCATACAATGCTTTGTGTAATTTTTAGACCATGTCCTTTTTGTCTAGATCAACAAAACCTTCAGGTTGCTCAATGTAGACTTCTTCATCCAGAATACCATTCAGAAATGTAGATTTGACATCCATCTAATATACCTTAAATCCTTTATGTGTAGCATATGCAAGTAAGGTCCTAACACCTTCCAATCTTGCAATAGGAGAAAATTTCTCTCCATAATCAATACCTTCTTCTTGAGAGTAGCCTTTACATACCAATCTATATTTGTTTCTTGATACCTTACCATCTTCATTCAAATTATTTATGAATACCCACTTAGTTTCAATCACATTTTTGTCTTTAGGCCTAGGTACAAGAGTCTAGGTTTTGTTCTTCTCTATTTTCTCTATCTCTTCATTCATAGCCTCAATCCAACTTTCATTTTCCAATGCATCTTTGACATTTCTAGGTTCAAAATCAGCAAGTAAACACGTACCTTTTGGCTTACTTCTTTTCATAGTACCTTTAGATTTGTCTCCAATAATCTATGCATGATGTCTCTTGACATGCTTGGCCAATATAGGTTCCTTTCCTTTTGAATGAATTGCATTGACATCTTCTTGCACTTCAACTTTAGGTTTTGGCTACTCAGACTCAGTAGGCATTAGCTTGGTAGCATCTCAATGTGACTCGGGTTCATGCAACTCGATTTGAACTTCTTGCAACTTGGTGACTGGTGAAGACTCAAGAGTAGAAGTTTCCTGATTGATAGATGTATTTGGCATTGTATCAGGTTTAATGAAAACATATCTCTTGTAATCTTCTAGTTCCTTTTTTCTTTCTTCAGTCCTTTCTACAAACTCATCAACTTTCACATGTGCACTTTCCATGATTTTGTGAGTAGAAAAATTCAAACATCCATATGTCTTACTCTTGCAAGAATATCCCAAAAATATATCTTCATCACCCTTCACATCAAATTTTTCTTTTCTAGATTCTTTCAAGATGCAACATTTACTTCCAAATACTTTTACGTAACTTACATTGGGTTTATAGCCATACTGTAACTCATAAGGGGTTTTGAATGAGTCATTCTTCAACTATACTTGGTTCAAGGTATGAACTACAGTGTTGATAGCTTCCTTCCAGTATTTGATACCAATGTTCTTTTCAATCATTAGAGTCCTTGCATAATCCATGATAGATCTGTTCCTTTTTTCAGCTATTCCATTCTGCTCGGGAGTTCCAATGGTTGATAACTATCTTTTGATTCCTCTTTCAATGCAAAAGTTATTGAATTCATGGGAGATGAACTCACCACCTCTATCTGATCTCAAACATTTCAATTTTTTCCCTATTTCCTTCTCTACTCTAGCCAAATACCATTTGAAGTTTTCAAATGCTTCAGAGTTCTCTCTTAGATACATGATAGTCATCATTCTAGAGTAGTCATCAACAAAAAGAATGAAGAACTTTTCTCCAGTAGAGCTCTCAATTCCAATAGGTCCACACAAATTAGTATGCACAATTTCCAAAGCATCTTCAGACTAATAGTTTTTACTTTTAAAGCTAGTCTTTCTCATCTTACCAATCTGACGATTCTTGCATAGACCAACATCAGATTCCTTTATACTAGGAATGCCTCTTACTTTCCTAAATTTTATTATCTTTACCATGTTATCAAAATTCACATGACATAACCTTCTGTTCCATAATCAACTTTCTTCATCTTGAGTAATAAAACATGATCACTCACCAAGTTCAAGATAAAACAAGTTACCTTTTGTTTGTATGCCTAATCCAATCAGATTTCCTTTGTCATCTAGCAGTCTTGCCTTTCCATGCATGAATTCCACCTTGAATCCAATATTGATTAGATGTGCCACAATCAAAAGATTATGTTTTAGTCCTTCAACCCAATAGGCATTATCACATACAAGCTCTTTGGTTAACAAGATTCTTCCTCTTCCTTTTATGCAACAAGGTTCATTATTACCAAACCTTACACTACCACCATCATAGTCTTCAAAATGTTCAAACTTAGTTCTATCACTAGTCATATGATGAGAACAACCACTGTCTATGATCCATGTATCATTTTTTCTTACATGAGAGATAAGTGTCATCTTATCTTCCTCATCATTATCAAATTCATCTTTCACAACAAAGTTAACAATTTTGTCTTCACTATTATCAGAATCTTTAGAGTCTTTAGCCATGAAACATGTTTTCTACCCTTGTCCTTGAATGATTTTAATTCTTTCTTTCCATTGCACTTGTGACCTTTCTTCTCATCCTTGCTTTGCTTGTTTGGGTACTTAGCTACAATATGACCAATTTTCTCACATGAAAAATATATTAAGGGAACTTTACCTTTGTATTTTCCTTTACCTCTAGAATATTTCCTTGCAAGTAGAGCTTCAGCTACTTCAAGATCACTATCAAAACTTTCTTCTAATTTTTATTCACTTTATGACTAAGATTTCTTTATCTTCTTGCATTTTTCTTTGAGTGAAAGCTTGGCCTCAAATGCTAATTCAATGTTCTTGGAAGCTAGAACATAATTGTCATAGTTATCTAGCTCAAATGCTATCAACCTTCCTACTGTGGCATCCAAATTTATCTTATGATTGTTAGAGTAATTATTTCTTCTAACTTATTAATTAAATCACTTTGATTTAATTAATTAAGTTTCCTATTACTCTAGTTTGCTTAAGCTATCTTGTAGGTGCATATAATTAATATTTTATTAATTATATTGTGCAACCCTAGCTTTTTTAGGATTTAGTTTCCCTTTTCGAGTTTCGTGATTCCTTTATAAAGATTCAGCCTTATGTTTTTTTTTATCATTGTTGATATTCATTGTAAGCATCTTTATGCAACGCACTGAGATAAAGTGCCACTCTTACGTTTCGGGATCCTTTTCATCATTGTGATTCATTGTACTCACACTATTTTATAAAGTGCCATGGGGGGGGGGGGGGGGGGGTAGTTTTTTACCGCTTATAGGCCCTCTTTCTCTATTTTCTCATGCAGTGTCGATGAAAGTGCCTTTATTGGTGTTTTTACCTCACTCTCGATGCCAAAAATCTCCTACAACACAGGAGCCAAACACATCGAGAGTGAGGTACAAACACCAATAAAGGCACGTGTCATCAACACTACATGAGAAAATAGAGAAAGAGGGCCTATAAGCGGCAAACAACTATCCCCCCCCAATGGCACTTTATAAAATAGTGCGAGTACAATGAATCACAATGATGAAAAGGATCCCGAAATGTAAAAGTGGCACTTTATCTCAGTGCATTGCATAATGATGCTTACAATAAATATCAACAATGATCAGAAAAAACATAAGGCTGAAACAACAGAAGGTAAAGCCCAAAATGAAGCAACTGAAGCAACAAAATCGATCTTCGGACCTAAAACAATCAGGATATCCACTAGAATGCTAAAATGCAAAATACTAAATAGGATGTGCCTAGAACAAAATTTGGAACAATAACCAGCATCACTGGAAAGAGCACAGAAAGAGCTTTCCAGCGATATAAAGAAGTCCAAAATCGAAGATTGAAAGCTCAAGATACGCCTCCCGGAGTACAAAATAGAACATCTAGCTTTGACTGCCAAAACAGGCAACCAAACTACATCAAAATCCAAAAACACCTATACCAGCATCTCCGTCTCAAAATTAGCTTTTCGGTGCATTTTTTGGATCGAAAAAATATGTCTGTATGCTCAAGTTACGGAGAACAAACCTCCAAGGCCGTACGGCCTCCTACACGTGGATCGAGGCAAAAAAATTATTAAAAAATCACAAAAAAATAACAATTGTGGCAATTTTAGCTGCGGCAATTAATTAACCGCAGCGGAGCCACTAGCGGTCACCGCTGACGGCCACCACTAGCGGTCCGCCAGTGACCCGCAGCGGCTCCGCCTGTGGCCACCACCGTAACTCCGCCCCGCTGCGGCCCTCCACCCTCCCGCCGCTCGGCCACCACTCCACTGGCGGTGGAGATTTTTATAATATTTTTTATTTTTTATTATTTTTTTATTAAAAAAATAATAATTTTTCATGCATTCTGGAGGCCCTGGAGGTTTTTTCTCCGTAACTTGAGCATACGGACGTATTTTTTCGATCCAAAAAATGCGTCGAAAAGCTGGTTCCAAGATGAAGATGCTAGTATAGATGTTTTTGAATTTTGATGTAGTTTGGTTGCCTATTTTGGCAGTCAAAGCTAGATGTTCTATTTTGCACTCCAGGAGGCGTATCTTGAGCTTCTGATCTCTGATTTTGGACTTCTTTATATCGCTGGAAAGCTCTTTTTGTGCTCTTTCTAGTGATGTTAGTTCTTGTTATAGATTTTGTTCCAAGCACATCCTATTCATTCTTTTTCATTTTAGCATTCTAGTAGATATATTGATTGTTTCAGGTCCGGAGATTGATTTTGTTGCTTCAGTTGCTTCGTTTTGGGCTTTACCTTCTATTGTTTCAGCCTTATATTTTTTTTTATCATTGTTGATATTCATTGTGAGCATCTTTATGCAACACACTGAGATAAAGTGCCACTCTTACGTTTCGAGATCCTTTTCATCATTGTGATTCATTGTACTCGCACTATTTTATAAAGTGTCATGGGGGGGATAGTTTTTTGCCACTTATAGGACCTCTTTCTCTATTTTCTCATGCAGTGTTGATGACACGTACCTTTATTGGTGTTTCTACCTCACTCTCGATGTGTTTGGCTCCTGTGTTGTAGGAGATTTTTGGCCCATCTTTTCAGCTACCTATCACCTCACCTGCCTTAAGGGGAGGTTATATTGTTGTTCTGTGCTTCTTTGGTTGATGTTTCGTGCCTTGTATTTCCATGGAGGTTCCTTTGGTTGATGGTTTGTGCCTTCTATTTCCATGGAGGTTCTACAAATCAACATTTTGACAGAGTTTTGCGGTTCTTCATGCTTCAATGATTCTCTTCTGATCTCTTTGTTCCTTCTTCTGGAACATTCTTTGCTATCTCTTTTTGGAGTAGGGTTTTTCCCATGTGGTTTTCTCTATTTCTCCTCTTTATAGAGATTTTGTTGTGATTGGGTACCTAATCAGGCCTTGTTGTTGGGACCCATCTTTTCCTACTTTCATAGCTGTGCTAGGTTAGCTTCCTTCCAAGCTTCGCTTAAGGGGGGGTGTTCGAGTAATTATTTGTTCTAACTTATTAATTAAATCACTTTGATTTAATTAATTAAGTTTCCTATTACTCTAGTTTGCTTAAGCTATCTTGTAGGTGCATATAATTAATATTTTATTAATTATATTGTGCAACCCTAGCTTTTTTAGGATTTAGTTTCCCTTTTTGGGTTTCATGATTCCTTTATAAGGATTCACCTCTTTGTATTTTATTATTTCACTTATTGGATTATATGAGATATTGCTCTTTGCATGTCCATAAGATGGATCTGGCTTTTTGGCCTCCATGATTTTTCCTTGCCTATGTTCTTTGCTTCATCCATGTGACAGGGTTATGCATGTAGGTGTTCTTGGGAGATTAGTTTTTCACCTAATCTTACAATGATTTTCTTCACATCTTCTTTCTTGAATTGCAAATACTCTAATTGCATAAATGGGAAGCAATGTTTTAAGAACTTTACTTAAAACTATTTCATCCTTGATGTCTCCTCCAGAAGCTTTGACTCTTTCAACATATTTGGCAATATTTTCATCCTCTCTCATCCTCATCTGTTCAAATTGTCCTCTTAGACTTTCTACTTTGGCTCTTCTCACATTGTCATCACCTCCATAGATATCTTTCAGCTTGTTCCACATTTCAAAGGAAATTTTGCAGTCCTTGATATCATCAAATTCTTCATAGCTTAGGGCTGATGCAATGTCTATCATCATGGTGTTATGAGTCTTCTTCTCAATAATGTCATTAATAGATAATGTACTAGTAGGAGTTGTATATTCTTCATCAAGATATTTCAATCCTGTATCTCTAATGGAAGCTAGATGGAGTCTCATGAGACCTTGCCGTGTTGAAAATTTATCCCTATTGAGCCTTGGAACTTCCCTCTTGTAAGACACCCTAATCTTTAGCTTAGATCCTTGAAATCCTTCTTGCAAGCACCAAAAGCTTTATACCAATTTCTGGAAATATAGATGGAGTAACTGAGAGGGGGGGTGAATCAGTTACCACAAAAATATTTCATAGATCACTTAGATGTCTGATCAAACTAGTTACTATTGTCACTCAATAAACATATAAAAAAATGCTTTAACTCGGTAGATGCAGTGTATGTTATCCTTAACAGATCTTTAAGCATTCACAATAATTAACATGCAACCATAAAATAAATAACATGAACACATGAGACACCAAATTTAACGCGGAAACCCAATATGGGAAAAACCACCAAGTAACTAGCTACTAATTTTCACTCTTCTGAAGTGAGCCTTGTTAGGAGCCAACGTGGTTAAAGGTTACAAAACACACTATTAGGTGTGATCTTGTTAAAGGATTTAATCAATGTGTTAGGAGTTGCCTTACAAAAGTTCTTTAGAATAATTCAATAGAACTGTCACCTTTTTAGAGGGTTTACAAATGGTTGTTAAACCAACTTTGTTAAGAGATTTAGGAATCACTGCTACAATGGTGAGAAAGTAACAATGAAGTGACCTGAATGAGATGCAACTAGATTGTTGATACAAATCTTTGTTTTGCTTCACTAGATCCTCTCTAATCAAATAAATCTTTGTTGCTCCTCAAGGATATCTGATCCTTCTTCAAATTTTGCGCACACTTTCTTCAAACAATCAATACACTTGCATGCTCACTCATTACAATTTAGAATTCTCAACTTGACCTTTCATATATACCTTACAAATTATCAAGTTAGCTCATTTACAACTTATAATTACCAATAATCATTACTTCAGTCAGCTACAATCATTACATGAAATAATTAAACTTTATTTCCCAAAACAACAAAATCCTTCATTGGCCGACCCTGCTCGATAAACACTATTCCAAAACTGATTTCCAATGTTAACCAATAGAAGCTTGGTTAACACTGCAAAATCCTTTGGAGACTAAGCGAAATCGATAAACACTTAAACTTTTTTAACCTTGTGAGCTTGGTTACTACTGACTCTCTATCACAAAATCCTTCAATGCCTAAGTGGGCTTGATAGACACTATTTCCACATAGTAATTTTCAGGAATGCTCGGTAGGCTTTGAAATTTGCTTTATTGACCAACTGAGCTTGGTAAGCACTATTTTCCAACTGATATGACATTTGTGTAACATCAAAGACAACACACAATTAAAAAATTGTATCCAACATACTAGACTTTGCTATTAGGGTAATCTCACACAAATTTAATCAATCTAGAAAATTGAATAGTGTACCCTATATTGCAATAAATGTTGGTGATAAAATTGTAAAGAAAAATCATACTTATGATTTGGCTAAGCTACAATTGCAATAATTGATGAAAAATCTCGAAGCTATAAGGAAAACCAAAAGTGTACAATGCAAGTTTGGTGCAATTCTTGTCTACATGTTCTTTTATGTGTAGAATACATTTCCCTCTTTTGGTACAGTTGGATGGAAGACTAATAGGTCAATTGCAATTTAGATTAATGAGTATATTGAAAAAATGGGAGAAAATTTTGAAACATTGATGACTGGCTACTTTTAGGACTTTAAGAAGTCAATGAGGAAAAGAATGAGGATACCTATTTCACTAGTTGAGCAACAATACAATGATATATGTTTTCTAGTTGATGCTAATTACACCTTTATGCAGGCTACCACACCAAGGGTCAAATAGTTAAGACCACTTGGATATGAGATCAATGTTGATGAAGTATCAACAACAATCATAGCACTCCTAATAGAACAAGTTGACAAGACTGCAAAAATCTTTGGGAACTATGATGTGATGAAATCAAAGATTGAAATGGAATTAAAAATTGCCTCCAGACTCAAAAAGAAAGATAAGCTAGTAAAGAAGCTAAAGGCTAAATTTGGTGAAGGTGCAGGTGAGGAAGAAGAGGAAGAAGATGAAGATGAAGAAGAAGAAGAGCAATAATAAGCACAAGGACCTCTTGCATTGACCCAAGGCATGGAAGAGGACAAGGAAGAAGAAGAAATAGAAGGTGTCGAGGAAGGAGCAAAGGAAGCACCCACACAAGCTAAGCCAAAGAAGAGAAAGGCTAAGGCACATCCTATGGTTAAGGCAAAGAAAGTTGTCAAACCTAGCCCAACCAAGCCTATTGCTCCTACCACCAGAACCAGCACATGTGCAAACACACAGAAGGTGAAGGAGAAGACTAAGGTTACAAAATAAGGAGGCCAAGTGCAGAAGAAATAGAGAAGAAAATATGTTGTACAGCCTCACTCAAATGAAGAAAAGACCAAATTAGATGATTTAAGTCAATTCAAAGTGGTAAGTCACAAACCACTTTCTAATATTGAAAATGTGTGTGAAAATGTCAAAAATAATGCAGATTTGTTTGGATTTAAGCATATTGATTTTGAGAAACTTGGGAAACAAGAACATAAGTTAGTTGAAGGAGCCCTATATGCAATGATGTCTAGATTTAAGACTACACCATTAGAATTTGCTAACTCAATACCCAAGAAATTATATGATTTAGTTGAGAAAAAATGGCATTATTGTTTAAATTTGGAAAAACAAATAAGGGAAACTACTTTGGCCCAAGTAATGCCAGAACTAACAAAAGGTTAGATTTCTAAGGCTACTAAGAAATATGAAGTTATGTTTACACCTAAGTACCTTTAGCATTCTTCAAAACAATATTGAATATGTGGTCAAGAAATCCACCCAAATATGGAAACTTATCTATGGGTTGACCACTATAAAACAAGGAGAAGCTGACACTTTTGAGGGTAAAAATGATGATAAAGATGAAGATGGCAAACAAGATGCTAAGGAAGATGAGAATAAAGATAATACAATTGGGAAAGAAACACAAAAGCAAGATGATGACACAGCTACAAGTAAATAGCAACAAGACAAATAAAGTGTGCAAGACACACAAGTGTTGAGTGTTAGTCCCCTAGATGACATAGTCAAGTCAACTGAAACTATTATTGTCAAGGATGTTCCTGATGCTTCAGCTTAGAACATCAATCCACTAACTACAGATGACTTGAAAAAGATATTGGATCAATTTACACTACAAGCAAAGTTACATGAAAATCCAGTTTTGGTTAGTGTAGATGAGATCCAAAAGGCAGTAACTAATATCACAAGGGACAAGGTGAATCCACAAGAACCATCTTCTACCATCCCTTCAATTACTCAAGTGCAACCTTTGATTCAAACTAAAGTAGAGACACTTACTAAGGTTGATACACTTGTGAAAGTTGTTACTCTTGAGAAGAAGTAGACAAAAGAGAAAGACAGTACTACTAGATAGCAAGAAGCAAGATAGACAAATTCTTTTGTACCTAAAGCACAAGGACAAGGTGTTGTTCAAGTCATTGTATTAGATAAGAGAAAATCTAAAGAAGGTTAGCAAACACCTAAGGTAAAGGAGCAAGAAGCCATCCAGACATTGGTAAATCTACCAACATTTGGCACTTCTCCTAAAAAAGTTCTTCAGAAGCCAAGCACGGAAGCTATTCCATTGCAAATCTCAATGCTAGGCTCAAGCTCTTTACATTAGATCAAATAAGCATTTTACAACAAGCTTTAGAGAAGAAAAAGCATCAAGAAATTCTTAGGAGAGAATACAAGCAGAAGCAAGCTCTTCAAGACATGAAAGACATCTTTCTAGATGAATTTAGTCTACCTACTCATGAAGAGACTAAGCCACTACTAGAGCAACTATCAGACATAGTGGAACAGGTCAACAATGAAGACATTGATACAAGTGCTAAACTTTTAGAGTGGTCAGAAAAGAAATTTCAAAGCAAGGTCAATGAAAAGATATCTGGTGATATAGCACTCACTCAAGTTGCATTAGCAACAAAGGTTGAGGATGTGAAGAAGGTACTTGAGAATATATTCTCATTGTACACCAAATTGTGTGATCCTACAGTCTTAACCCAAGAGACCAGACATCATATTCTAAGCCTAGAGAGAAATCTCAATATATTAGGTACAAGGTTACCTCAGAACCTAGCTCAGAGTGAGAAGCATTTTCATACATTGCTTCAAGCACAAAGTCAATTAGTTGTGTTAACAATAGAAGAGGCTAGCATAAGAGCCAAATTGACAACTATAAAAGCATCTCTCACCCCTTATATGGAGATATTGCACAAGGAGCTAGGCTATGTAAACACCCTACTAAAGAAACACCCCAATCTTTCTACTCTAGATGGTCTAGTCCACCTTGCTGCCAAGCTTGCCATCTAACTCATGCCATTGAATGTTGCATGTGAAAACTGGGATGCAGCTCTTAAAATTATAATATATGTCAATAATCATTTTTGGACAAATATACTATACATGTATAACCCATTTGACATCAGTGTCAAAAAAGGGGGAGGATATCCTATGGGGGAGACAGCAAAAAGGGATAGAATAAAGAAAGGGGGAGCAATAAAATGCAGAGATAGAAATAGAGCAACATGAAAGAGTATAAGTGCATTGAAGTCAAAGAGTATCAGTTAGCAGAGAAAAATCTACTTAGAATGGAGAACAGATTTTGGATACAAAACAAACATATTAACTCAAGGGGAGTTATAAATTTTAAGGTATATAGATTATTACAAAATTTTGGAAATTTTGAAGTTTTGTATATAAGCTTATTCATGGTTATGTTATACTCGAGAAGATTAGATTGATTATGTATATTCAAGTTTTTTTGACACTCATGTCAATGGGGGAGATTGTTGATCTCAGATTGGTTTTGACAAGTGAGTGTCAACACACTTAAGCCCATTTACTTAGTTCATGCCGAACTACTAATGCATGTTGAGTACAATATGTAAATATTAGACCTTTCTGAGTTGCAATGAGTGTTGAGTCACTCATGTGCTGAGTCACTCAAATGTCGAGCAAATAGAACATCTCGAGTGATTCAAGTGTCAAGTGAACAATAGATGTAGAGCAGTTCAGGTGCCAAGTCGAAAAAAATTACAGTGTATGTCGAGCATTAGAGACTTCATATGCCAAGTGACATAGATTGGACATATTTGTTTGTAATGGCACAGGAAACTATGTAAACGATTTTCAAGTTGACCTAAAGATAGATTTTGATCTTTTAGAGATAAGGACAAATCTATATGCAGATTACCTATGAAATTACATACAGCCAATCAAAAAATGGGAAGGTTTAAGTGGCAAAATGGATGAATCTCAGTCATAGATTCATACCTAACCCTAAGCCACCTAATTCTTCTTAAGGAGGATGAAGCCCTAAATTTTTAATGATGTTGAGAGCATTGCAAAGGGGAAAATGATCAAATTGGAAGAGCGAACAAGATAGTTTGCAGAGCATCCAAGGTGACTTAGTAGTAAGAGTGAATTGTAGAATTAGTTGAGTGAAGAACAAAGGATAGAGGATACAACATTGATACATTAGATTGTGAAGGATCAATCTAAGATTGGATAAAGGTGATATGTTATCAGGCAAGCAAGTGCCAACCGCGAGATCTATGCTAAGACATTTTGATAGGTGATTTCAATTAAATTTCTTAACATAGTAGTCTTAACAGGTTTTATGGAATCCTTTAACAAGGTGCTTACTTAATTGTGAGATGAAGTCCTCTAACAAGGCACACTTCTAATTGGGTGTTAAAATCTTGTAACAAGGTGGGACTTAATAGTCTTTGTAAGCCTTTAATTGGGTAGGCCTTTCATAGGGCAAATCATGATTCATGGTCAAACCATTGTAACTTCAATTAGATACACTTTAATGCTACAGTAGTGAAGATTTGTGGGTGTCATCCCTACCCTAGTTTTACCTTCTCATTTGGAGGGTTTCTGGGTAATCATATCTAGTGTTAAGTGTGCATTTTTCATTACATGTTTACATGATTTAAGTGTATTTTTTTTACATATTATTTCAGTTTATTATGCATGTGATGTATGAATGGTGAAAGTTTTATGGTTTATTATGCATGTGATGTATGAATGGTGAAAGTTTCATGGTTTAGTATGCATGTGATGTATGAATGGTGAAAGTTGTATAGGTCCAAGTTTAAACTCTTGATTCACCACACCCAACCCCCCACCCCCCAACCCCCCATCTCAAAAGTTTACTCCTTTCCCACTTGTAATTCCAACAAAGTGATATATCTTGACTTGTACTATAAAGACTTGAAAATCAATATGATATAAATAATCACTTTGTCTTGTGAAAGTCTAACTAATCAAATGTCTATTGTAGCTTCCTTTTCATAACTCAACCTCTCCTCTTGGTTCTTTTGTTATGAGAAAATTTTCAAATCCTCTTCATCAATCAAATAGATATGATATTTAGATCAGATAGAAACATATATCATGGCATCAATGATAATACAACAATTGTTCCAATTGTAGTTTCCAACAGATATTTCTATTATGTATGGCATCCCCATTCCTCAAAAGAAAACATATACTTTATTATCCAAATAGATTAACAGTGAGATCAGGATGGGTAAGATCACTGAAAGTGATGCACAAGGCATATTTACAAATGAACTTATGGCACTCTTCTTTTAGATGCCTCTACTAAGAAGATCTATAGCTTGCTCAAGAATGATCACTATGTTCTCACATGTGTGTCTCGGTGTGGGGGGTTAGATTGTCCCTTCTCAAATTAATAATTATTTTTTGAGTATTTTTAGAAAGGCCCTTGTGAACCCAAGAAGATTTACTTTAGATGGTTATTATTGATTAAAAAGCTTACTACAGGTCATGTATTGTCTTCTATCAATGTTGAACCTAACATTTGTGGTTTGTTTAATAAATCTAAGAATTTTGAGTAATTTTTTTTTAGTGTATTTATGCAAAAGAAGTTTGGTCTATCTTCTTTGGTCTTCCTAATATGTGGAACAAGAAACCTAGTATGTCCTGGAGTGAATTCTTAGCTAGTTATGTTGATTTTTTTTATTTTAATCAAAATAGATTTTTTCTTGTTCTAAGTGGTGAGATCTTATGGCTTCTTTGGAAAGATAGAATAGAGATATCTTTCAAAATGATAGAAGAGGGCCTACTGAGTTTAATCTTAAACTCTTTTATTTCTCTATAATGTCACATGTTTATATGTGGTTGGATATTCCAAAAGGCAAGTTCATGAAGCTAATGTATAAGAGGCCAGTCCTTATTCATATAGGTGAAGTGAAAGCAGCACAATACATTGATAAATACCAAAGTTTTCTCACCCAAAATGAGATTAATGATCTTAGCAAGCTCATGGAAAACTATCATTTGGATACAATAGACACCACAAGGGATCCCATGCAATCTTTGACTGGCAATCTTGATGAATGGTATAGCTCAGGCGAATCGGCTAATAATGATACTATAGAAAGCTCCTCACACCCACTTACTAGCACGGGGGGTTGGAACCGTGGTTTTCAAGCAATCAAACTATTCATGAAAGCTTATATATGTTTTGTGTTGATTAGGTATATTGTATTAATGACACTCATGCTAGATAGAGCAGACAGTAAATAGTACTAAGTCCATATAGTTAATTTGGTCACCTCCCCTAATTTTATAATTGTTAATATTAATGAGGTTTGTAAGTGTTTTCATTACTGTCCTCTGAATTTCTTGAACATTTCATGAATGTTGTCTCAACTATTTTAATATAGAAAATATAAATTATGTTAAATTTAAATATATTTTTAATTACATTCATAAAAAACATGTATTGTTAATCTCATCCATATAAAATATTATAAATGTTTGTATAAAATATATTTTTCTTTCAAATAGTTGTTGACTTTAATAATATAGATAAATGCACAAAATTTAAATTTTAACAAAAATAATTATGTCAAATATTATATGTTTTAAATTTATAATAGAGAAATGTGTATTTCAATATTGAATTGCATGATTAATTCTCTAAGTAACGTAACTTTTTAATGGGGACCACTTTCAACTTGAATTCACCCAATAAAATCCCATATTCATTGTACATGAACTTTATGATCAATTTCGTAGATGCAAAGAGTTTTAAGTTTCAAAGGACAAATTGTTAAAGGGTTGATTGATTGATGTCAACTTTACATTATTCTTCACAATTATCAAGTAGTATTATCAATACTTAGCTTGTATCTCCTTGATTTTAAACATCACAAGATAATGTGATATGCATACGTGTAGATTCATTTGGAGGTTGACAATACTTCACCATTTTGAGGAATAATTTAGTAGAATAGTCCACATAACTATGATGTTGTGTGATAGGCTTATAAAGAGGAGTGTGGTGGATAAATTAAATGGCATATGTTCTTTTTGAGTTTAATTTTCATTAATTAAGGGACTTGGCATTAGAGAATACGACTTATTATTGCATGGATGTTATTTAGTGCTTCTTCTTTTTTGAGTTGGAGGTTCGTTGTCAAGCTTCAAGAACAAATAATATTTTAATATTTAGTATATATGGAATATGTTTCTACTGTGATTTGTGTCATAAAAAAGTAAACAAGACAAGTAACAAGATGAATATTAGATTGAGTGAAAATATCAAATGAGCCTATATTTTAATGAAATCAAAGTATATTAAAAAAATTGTTGTATAAATTTATTTATAGCACTTTATTAGATGTATATTCATGATGGAAGTTTGATAATATAATTTATATAATAAAAAGTAAACAAGACAAACAAGAGTTGTGTTGCACAACTAGAGTCCCACCTAATAAAAAAGAAAGAATAAGATCTATATTTTATCTTTATGTTAACTAACTAAAAACTATAAAACTTGGTGATATGGATATGCCACTAACTATATATGTAATGTTCTTAAGTAAGTATATATGCAAGACTATATTTCTTGTAATTCTTCCTAAAATATGGATTTAAAATGTTCTACATCAATCAAAATATAATCCCAAAATTATTTGAAACTAAATAATAATAAATTTAGTTTAATATTGAGATTTTTCAACTAATATTTATTATGTTTCATTCAGCAAGATATTTTGTAGATATATTTTTTAAATGAATCAATATACAAAAAAATATTTAAATGAGCCATTAAAAAGAGTTATCTATATTTTTTTAATTTCAAAATTTAACAAATAATCAAAACTTAAACAAACTCATAAAGAACCAATGGGAAAAAGTAAATATTCTACAAATAATTCTAAATAAAATTAAAAGACAACTAGCAAATTAGAAATATAGGAAATAAATAAATTTAGACGTCAATTCCAAGGCAAAGTAATGTAAAGTAATTCAAAACATTATACCACATTTCTAAATTGCATTTAACTAAAATACTAATAACCTATGTCCTAATAAGCTTGGATTCATATTATATCATAATCAAAATCTTCAATATACATTATTGCATGAAATGACATATAAGTTTGAAGTAATCTGTCTAACACACCATATACCTTGTGTGCACTCCCATATTTTGTCTGCTTATCTACTGGGATATGTTTCAAACATAATATTTGGCTAAATGCACGGTCATTATTCTTGAGTAATGTCTTTACCTTCTGCATCATTTTTATATTGAAGGCGTGAGTGCCAAAATCGATCTACTTATATCCTATTAGTTGACATTCATTTTTTATCTTTCTCAATGAAAAACTATGCAACTACCTATTTGATTTTATTAATGTTTTAATTCTAGTCCTTTATGTCCATAACAAATGGATGAATGATTCACTCACTATAATCGCAATTCTTTTCTTTTAGTTGAGTGCTTTGTTTTGAGTTGTATCGATTTCCTCACTTTAAAAATGACACCTAAAAAATTCATGTCTTATGATTTGGTAATGTTCTTTTCTTTAACTAGAAATGTTTTTCTTTTTTAATCAGTAAATGGCCAAGGCCTTGATTATTTTATTAATACAAAAGATAAAAAATACAACAACTTTCTCCATTCAAATGGGCACTGGTAGGAAAAAATAGAGAAGAAAATCGCTAGTCTAGCCCAGGCCAAATGTCCTTTATTATTACAACTTAAAAGGGGCATACCCCAGTCAGATCTCATCATATTTAAAATACATCAAATTTGGTTTACAACATATAAGGGAGGGACCCCAGATTAATTACATAATTATTTAATTGGAACTTATGCTTTTTCAGGAGCTACTATGTTTGCTTCAAATAGGTACACAGTCGCCTTGTGTTAACATTCTTCCCGATCTGGTAAAAGCATGCAACCCTCCTTGTAGTCTACTCAACTAACATGATTAGTGACAAATAACAACTATATTAATTAATGGCAACCTTTTGAAGTCATCAAATTATCCTAATCTATAAATCTTCCATAATCAAAACAAATACTAGCTGATTACAAAGCCAAATAGTGATTGATCAATGCAAAATTAAGCTAACAAAAAAATAATTAATTAATTTGCTAATCATAACATATATACCACAATTATTAAGATGAGAAGACTAATAATAAATACTAATAATCTGCCATGCGACAAAGAGATTTATATAATACAAGCCCCTAACCAAGGAGAAACCCGAAGGATTACATGCCTATTTAATTAAGGAAGAGAAGTCACACTTTGCCTGAAGACTAAGTTGCTTAATCGGATCTAAATCGAAGCACCATGAATGATTACTTTTAATATCACAAGCCAAAAAACTTAACCTCTACCATAGACATAATATCTAAATTTCAACTCACCCAAACATTCATAGAAGCCTAAACACAAAGAGCGTACAACATCTCAACTGCCTCTAGACCAATGAAATCGTAGAATATTAATAAAATACCCATATCTAGTAAACTAAATAACTAAGTTGAGAGCCTCAATAAGAATATCAAACCAAAGAATTAGCCATAGAAATGCTAATCTAGAATAGCCCAAACAAACAAGTCCCAGCATAATTAAAGAAAATGTAGGCCCCTAGCTAAGGGGAGAAATTATCCAAACAAAAAGTAGGAAGTAAATTAACCTATGTAGAGCCTCCTCAAAATAGAATGGATCCACAATAAACTAAAACTATCTTCATAATGCCATCTACCATCTACAACTATCAAAAGAAAAGAAACATAGAGACAAGTCCTATGATATTATAGAATAGAGCAGGAAGCCCAAACCACAAGGGCTTAAATTCCAACCGGGTAAATACCACACATCCAAATAAAGTGTTTAAAGAGATTAAAATTATAATGAGCCTTATTATAACAATCAATAGAGGGTCATTAAATTGAGAGCTTATGCTATAATCAAAATACATCCAGAATTGACTACCCAAATACCAAACAGACTAAATATCTCAACCAAGATTAAACCAAATAGAAATATGATAAACACATACCATTAAACCTTAAAAATCTGAAGCTATCCATAGGAACCATATAGCATAATATTATCACCACATTGTCCATTTGAAAGTAGAGGAGCTAATATCTCCATACAATTGTAAAAGAACTACAAAAAACCCTATCACAGAGTGCCTACTAAATACACTGAAATATATATAGTCCAATACAAACACCAAAACATAGTATAAGGCTATACAGTAAATGCCAACCCTAATAACATTTTGGTCTAAACGATACCACTTCAAACATATTTTCCAACTGAACCAACAAAACTTCCTTATTTCCAATGTACCATTATGACATCAAAGATGTCATTAGGATTTTCTACATGAAAATTAGGAGGAAATTCAAAATCAAATTTAGCCCTACTTTTCTTCTCTACATTTGGAGTGCAGAACTTTAGGGCTTCTAGATCCTCAAAAAACCCCAGGCTAAATGTAAGCATTAAAAACTTTAGGGTAATTGAGTATCTAGTTTCTATTCTCCTCCTCCACAAAAACCCTCCAATGGAGAAGGAATTGGATATTGGCCTCGATTTTGGGTCATTCTTTGTAGAAGGTGTAATTTTCATGAATAACTAAGGATGGATGACGGAAAGCAACTTCTAGCTCTGGAAACCCCGATAGGAGATCCATGTATTTCTCTGGAAGTGGAACCATCACCTTTTTGTTAATACTACAGATAGCTTGTTCTAGCTCCTTCCTCCACATAGGGTTGAAGATATTACAAAAAAGATGGATGATAGCATTAGAATTCACCCTTTCCCTTACTATACATCCAATGAAGGAACCAATTATGTCACTATTTTTTCTCCACATAAACTTGTAATCAAAGGCACCCTCCCCAATTTCTTTTCTCACCGCAATTCTTGACATGTTATCCATAGGTTTCAAAATTTGACTCCAACGTTCAGGTTTAATGTTGCCACAAAATGACATGGTGTGGGATTTTGAAGTGTGGAAGACATAGACATTCAAATCCATAATCAAAGAAATCAATCAAATAGTGGGTAGAGAAAATGACTCCAATAAAAAGGCAAAAAATTGAACCCTCCAGAGGTTCAGGCTATCATGACCTCATGTCTTGCTGACAGTAGCAGGCCTTATCACAAAAAAAATACCATAATGAAAATGTCAAAAACCAAGAAATCATGGCACAAAGGTTAAAAAGTAGAGAGGAAGTCTCCACTCCTAATGATAGGTGAGAAAAGGAGATGATTAGCTCATATACTAAACCCATAACCCCGACAAAGAAGGCATATAAAAACAAAAACAAAAGAGGCACCACCCCATACCAAGGCTGATCAAAATAACAATAAGCTAAAAAAATAAAAGAAAATAGAAAAAAATAAACCTAACATAAAGAGAGTGAATAAAAAGACCTATGAGGAAGAACTAACTAAGATAAAATATGAATTGTACATCATTATAGACCTAAAAATAAACCCTGTCAGCTCCTTTGTTTGCTAAATAGTCCAATTTTTTATTACCTTCTCAAAAAATATGACAAATTTGAATATCCACGAACTAGTCTAGAAGATAAAGAACTTTTCCTAATTTAGAATTCAAGACCCAATTGGGGGTAACACGCTTCCTAATTGCATTTAGGATAATTTGAGAGTCATCTTCTATGATGACCCTAGTCAATCCTAAATCATGACACAACCACAAACCTTTGTCTAAGGCTTCAAGTTGTGCCAGGTTATTAGAGGTTGGCAGAATGGACATAGCTTTCTTCGCAACCCAATTACCAGTATCACCATTCATGATACACCATATTCCTACCACACCAGAATTACCTGTAGTTGCTATGTCAAAATTGAGTTTATACCATCGATATGGAGGGGGTTCCCATTTGCACCTATCCCTAGCCTCCTTGCTTTTCTTAAGATATACAAGAGGCAAATTAATCAAGTTGGTCCAATTCTTCTTCATGAGACCATCCCAAATAGAGAAAGATCCTTCCTCTTTCATTGATTTTCTAAGATGGGAATTTGTTACTTCCACTATGCTAGCCTCAATTTTTAATAACAACTCTTCTAATTTCATTTTGGTTTCACGAAAAATTCATCAATTACTCTCCTTCTAGATTTCCCATGACACAATAGAGGGGCATATATTCCATAGTTTATTATAGATTCCCTTTACCATGCTTGTAGGCCATGCTTTAAGGAAATCTAGGAAAGATTTCGGCAATGGTGTTGACCACCCTAACTTGAGTTTAAGCCATTCTTAACAAGCCTAGGAAAAAGGACATCTATATAAAAGATGATCCATATCCTCGCTATTATGTTTACATAACACACACCAGGATGGACCTAGAATGACAAATTTGGCTAATCTATCGGCTGTCAAGATTCTATTTTGGAATGCAAGCCATAAAAATAAACCTACCTTAGGGAGACACAAAGCATCCTAACAGAGCTTGAGAGGTATTTCAACTTTATTCCAACTTTGTGAGTGGATCAAAGCTTTGTATCCATTTTTCACACTGTATCTTCCATCATTTGATGCAGCCCAAATAAGTTCATCTTTCCTTTCTTATTGCTTAATCTTCCTATTTGAAAAAATCTTCTCATAAGCCTTAATAGTCAAAGGGTCTATCCCCAACCCTTCCAAAGATCTCCAAACCCATGCATAGGTACCTTCTGAAGAAATTTTAGTCTTATAATTACTGACTTTAACACCCCATAGTGAGACCAATTTATCTTTGAGAACCTTAGGGAAGGGACAAGAAGAAATTGGAGGGAGTCCATCCCAGGAGTCTTCCCACACCTAGACCCACATCCTAGGTGAGAAACTTGCAAATAAATGCCAACAGTTCGTCATAAAATTCCAGTTCTCCGACCCTCTAGGAAGATTTTTCATTCTGAATAATGACAAAGGGTCATCCAGATTAAGATATTTGTTGTAGAATATCTTAGCCCACTTACGGTCTCTTTCTTTATAAAGATGCCAAATTAATTTCGCACCTAAAGCTTTATTTTTCCATTGAAGATTCTTAATCCCTAACCCCCCCTATCCTTAGGTTTACATATATTCTCCCATTTGATAAGTGCCAATTTTTTATCTTCTTCACAATTTTTCCAAAGAAAATTTCTAAGTTTCGCTTCAAGTTTCAAGAGCGAACTCTTAGAGAGGGGAAGACGGGAAAGAGGAAACGTAGGAATGGCATATAAAATAGATCTAATTTTAGTAGTCTTTCTTGCCTTTGATAGCTATTTATCTTTCCAACTACCAATCCTCACGTCTAGCTTGTCAAAAGTATTATGCTAAACCTTACTATATTTCAAACCCTTCTCTAAAGCAACAGCCAGATAATTGCACAAAAACTGACCTTTTTTTATAACCCATTATCATTTAAGCAAAAATATTATCTTAATCATTGAGTCACCATAATATATAACTTGGTTATCATAGCTATGAAAATAGTAATTAGAATCAATGCAATAATTGGGAGACGCAAAATAGATTGCAACAACTAAAAAAACTTAAAGAAAACAAATAAAATAACTAAAGAAAACAAATCAGAAAGTAAAAATATATCATTTGAATACCTATTTTCTAGAAGTCTAAGGAGCCCGAGAATTAAATCCTCCCTTATTTGATGTTAGGACAAAGATAATTCTTCCATCCCAATAGAAAAATTTTGTTCCCATCAAACCAAGCCTAAAATGAATGAATCTATGAAAAATAAATTTGTACAAAAATTCTCAATCCTAAAATATTAAACCAAAATAAAGTTCTAACTATGACACCAACCCTAATTCTAGAATGATGGTGAGTGTAAATTTGGAATGATAAAAAATAAACCAATTAAAATTTTCTTTCTTGTGAAGAGATCTCCAGCAACCTTTTCCATGAGCTTGGATATGAAGTTTATCAAACAAAAATCTTCTTTAGGTGTCCATGGCCCCCTTTGGCTACGAGGAGTCTGGAAAACCACATAGTGGAATTTGTTGTTTCTTCAAAAAGGAAAGTACACAGTTGTGAGGAGGTGGAATGAAGTTAGGATAAAGTAGTGAAATATGTTGTCAATCATGTAAATACATAGGACACATTTAATAGCCTACATAATTCCATATAGAACCTATAAAGTGACACATGTTACGTTTAGGAAATGCCACATTCCATTCTTGGAACCCTATTTCTACTTCAATTTTTTGAACGAAAAAATGAAAAAGACTACCAAGAAAAATGGACATGGCAAATCCAATAGAAGAAAATTAAATATAGAAATTTCATTTAATTAGAAATCTTAGTACAACCATAGTATAAACAATTTTTTTCCCAAACTGCACAAATATCAAAACGAAGATTAATACAAACTAGTCAATTGAAAACTATAGTCTCCGCCTATAATAGGCGGGACTAATAATAAGAAGAGTATTATATTGAGTGAAAGGATGTCAAATAAGCTTATACTTTAATAAAATCAAAGTATATTAAAAACTTTATTTCTATAAATTTATTTACAGTATTTTATTGGATGTATATTCAATTTGGAAGTTTGATAATATAATAGTGATTGAATGAGAGGAAAAAGTGAGCAATAAAATGGTTTAGGGTTCGATATATAGATTGGGGGAGATGAGATGAAAGATTAAGATTGGTTGATGGATGTCTATAATGGAGGATGATTTGGTCCTCTCATCTCATAGGATGATGTTAAGTGACACCATGAGGTGAAATGTGAGGGAGGTAGGTACTAGAAAGGGCATGTGAGAATTTAAAATTCATTTTTATGAAAAAGAAGAGGATAAGAGGGAAATAAAGGAATGAAAAAATTATTTTGAGTACTTGAAGAAACAACATTTCATATTTGAGATTAGTTGTCAAATATGAAATTTATACTCCTACTAAAAGTATCCTAATCTCTCCCCCTAATGGGAGGAGATGCAACTTAAATTTTGTTATTCATCCACCCACTTTGAGGGAAAAATCATCTCCACAATTGATATAGAGCTTTAAAAAGTTCCTTCATTATCAATTTATTTTTCATTGTAACTCTTTTGAAACTCAATAAGCAACTAATATTCTAGTATTTGGACTCAATCTCAAATACTATGTTTTTAACAATAGATTTAACTTTATTAATGCTATGATGATTGTAGCCAACCACATCATTTACACTAATTCTTTTAATATTGTTATTATTATCCACATATAATATTTTAGCACCCTAATTACTACTATGTTGGTCATCTTCGCTAGCCTTATTCACAATCATGTTTTTACTATTGTTCATAATATTATTATGACCTTTAATGATGTGATTGGATTGTAACATTTTGAACTCATCGAGGACCTTCTTGGTTTCCATGCACTTATTCCTTGTATTATTGAGCTTAATTTTTTCTTTAAAAAAAAAATTGGGTGCTCTATTGAGACCAAAAGCATTTAGATTAATGTGCACAAAATCAATGGAGTGATGAGGAGAAAACTATAGAAGTTGTGAAATTAAACTTCATGGAGCTCAAAAGAACTCATGCATGCAAGAAAACTATCACAAGAGAAGAATGGAGACAGAAAGAAGAATGAATCCAAAAATATGAGATATTTTATTATTTAGAGAGGGAATTAATAAAATGCAATGAAGTCAATCCTTATAAATGATATCGAAGAAACCCAAGAGGGATGCATTAAAAAATTATAATAATTATCAAATGCCTAAAAAGCCTAATTAAGTTAATCTTAATAATGGAATAAAATGTAACTTAATTAAAATAATTAAGTGAAATACATTTTACTCTAACACCTCCCTTTAAGATGAACATAGGGAGAAGCTACAAACAAAGTTCATGAAAGAGAAAAATGCAGCTACAATGCTAGAAAGACTTGGGTCCCAAGAGAAAAGCCATGTTAGGTACCCAATCACAACCAACATTCTATAAAGACTCCAAAAAGAGAAAACCACTTGGGAAAAATTGTCCTCCAAAAAGAGATGAAAAAATAGGTATAAATACAATGTCTCAAGATACTCTCCCAAAACCATAAGAACAAGTAACTCCTATTAGAGTGGGTTGCATGTTGCACCAAAAGACTGATATATCAATGTTTGATACAACCACTCAACTTATAGACACAAGAGGTGGTTGGTCCCTTGTCACAAATCCCAACAGGAACATTGAACATTGTTCCAACAATCTCCCCCTCAACATTACTCGAGGCTCTAAAAAATTCAAACTCATGACCAAGTTTTGATACCAATTGTTAGAGTGGGGTTGTCTGTTGGATCAAAAGACTGATTTGTCGATGCTCGATAGAACCACTCAACTTATAGATATAGGAGGCAATTAAGCCCTTGTCATGAATCCTAAGGGGAATGTTGAACATTTTTCCAAACCCACCCGCCCGCCCCCCCCACCCCTGCTCCCAAAGAGAGGATCAAGACTCCAAAGTCCCCCCAAAATGATTGAACACCTATATTGATGATCAAACCAATGCAAAAGAATAAAAAGGTAACATACAAAAAAGAGAAAGCCCCTAAATTTCAGATCAAAATAGAAGGTCTAGCTGATTTTCAAAGGAGAATGCATGGCCATCTTGTAATGGAATATGCAATGAAGGTGGGATAATAGGTGTGTTGAATACATCATTTAGGAGAAGTGTTGAGATAATGGGTGTTGCACACATTGCATAATATTTCTTGAATTTTATTATTTTATTTTATTATGTAATGTTGTATCTAGGAGCAACTAGATGGATGTGCAACATGTAAATATTCCCATGGAATATTCTCAAGATGAGTTGTATTGTAACATTGTGTTAATATTTCATGTAATTATTTAATATAGGGGAAAAGAATTAAATGCCCAATATTAAATGTGGGGTCAATGGGTTAGGTAGTAGATGGTTTTAGTACATGGTTTATGTAATACCACTTGGTGGTTTTGTGGGACTTGCTACTATATAAGCAACCAAAAGGGTAGTTGTTGGTGTGACAAGGAGAAGACAAAAGGCAAGACTCGAGTGAGACAAGGCTTGACAGGTTAGCCAAGGGAGCATTTGTGAATGTTGGAAGCATGGCATGGGATGTGTGGATTCATGCTTATTCACATAGATTGCTTGGTAGTGGCTATGGCTTTGAAGGCTTCCATGGTTGTATTGCAATGGTATTTTTTGTTGAATTATACATGGTGATGGATGCTTTTGGAGGCTAGATTTTTCCCTCAATGATGGTTTCCCAAGGTATATCTTGTGTCACAATTTTGTGGGTATGTTGTCTATTCTCTTTCATGTGGATTTTAATTCCATGTTTATTTCAAATCTATTATGGGTTATGTGGAAATGATTATATTCTTTGTTGCAAGTTTCCTGACAAGTGGTATCAGAGCTATGGTTTTATTATTGTAAACCTAGATTGAATCCATGGGAATGCATCAGAGGATAAAAGAAGGGCAAGATATATTAATTTTTATTGCAGATTTGAGGGTTTTGGGTTTGCTATTATGATGGGATATTGGTAGATTTTGGGCATGTGAAATTGTTGGACAAAAAGGTTTTTCGAATGTTTCATTTAAATGAGGGTTTTAGGTAGGAGCTTGTAGAAATGACCTCTTAGGTAAAAACAGACATCACCATTGGATCTGGGTTGACATTTCCATAAATTTTGATATATAATATGCCCTAGTTTAGCCATGTTCAGAGGAAATGAAAGAGTTTTTAGTTTCAACCCATGATGGCTATCAAAATTAATCCCATCAAAATTTTTGTCACAAAAAAAAAATTTGCAATGAAAATGGTAAAAAGATTGGCTTAGTAAAATGACCATAACTTTCTATCAGGATATTAGATTTTAGATCTCTTATAGGTGTTGGAAAGCTAATTCAGAGCACTACAATTTGGTATAGGTTTGGCTTGATGATTTTTAGATTTTGTCAAGTTTTAAGAGCCCTAAATTCAAATGTTGTTCATCTGGAGCACAGATTACGGCATAACTTGGGCATATGAAGTCAGATTTTGGACTTCAAGTAGCCAATGGAAAGATCTTAGAGAGCTCTACACATTGGTTTAGATTTGGTGCAAGTTTGGTGTGATTTATTTGGTGATATATTGATCTAAACAATTTATGGTATATATTGACTATGGCAACCTTATGAGTTTATGGAATTGCATATTTTGGAGATTTAGATTTAATGTCATTGTATACTCATTTGATATTTTAGATCGATCTCATGATGATATGGTTATCAGTATTTGGGTTGGATATGTATGATGACTTGTTGGATCTACAAGTTGTGCAGTGTTGTAAGCGATCTATACTTATAGGTTGCATTTATAGCTTGGATATGGGTTGTCTTTGCCCATCAATCTTTCATTATTGATGCATATTCAGATTGGTGGCATGGATTTGGGTTGTCTATGCCCTAAGTCACATGATTTGCTGATTTTTTCTTCATATAAAAGGGATGATATGTTTTTACTAGGTTCAATCATGGTGGAGGATTGTGGTTGATTATTTTATGCTGACAGGTTGAACATATTGAGAGCAAGTTGCTCAGTTCATGGATGTGATCATGGTGGTATGGATTTTGGCATGACATGATTGGATATATAGGTACATCCTTGATGTTCATTGGTTTGGATTCCTAATTTGGTTATGGTGATATATCTTCTTGGTTGAGGATCATGGTTATTTGGTTTCTTTTTAAGGATCTAATGATGTGCAATTTGAGTTCTTTGATGATTTGATGCCTTGGTTGATTCTCATGGTTAGAGGATGGATTTTTCATCATGATGTCATGGATAGCTTGGATACATGAGCTTGTGACAGTGATAAGGTGACAGTGTAGGATTAGTTCTTGGTTTGGTTTATATCTTCTTGGTTTGGAGATCTTTGTCTCACTTGGTACTGACACTTTGGTTGTGTGAGTGTAGACCTAGAGGATCTTCATGTAGGAGATGGATTTATATGATGTCATAGATGACTCAGTACGATGGTTGAGTGGGATTTTTTGGCATTGATATATATTTATTAAGTGTTTGCAAATGTTGGAGATTTGTCTTAGATCCTATTGTTGCAGAAGCATCTTTGACATTTGCATGGTGCACTTTTTATCTTCATGGTGTGTAAAGATGGTTAGATCTTGAGGACTCATGGAGTTCTTGGTTATCTTCATGGTGTGTGGAGATGGTTATTCATGGTATGTAGAGATATATTTTTTCATGGTGTGTGGAGATGGTTCCATCTTGAGGACTTATGGAGTTCTTGGTAAAGGTGTGGTTTATGCTTTCATTTGGCATGTTATCCTTGGTGTGAAGATGGTTTCATTTTTCTTATGTCATGGTATACTGTTGATACGCATTTAGAGTTGTGACATATTACAGTGTGTTCTTATGGAGCATGTTATCTTATTGATTGAGATGGTAAGATCATATTGCCATGTTTGTGTTCTTGAGGCCATGGTTGGAACTTTGACATTGATCTTGGTTTAGTTTCTTGGTATTGAGTACATTGATCATAAATTGGATACTTCATGATATTGTTATGTTGCATTTGGAGTTGGTATGGATTGATTGATTACAGGTGCTCATGGATACTTAAAGATGGTGTTGATACTAATTTCTCTTGGATTAGAGAAATATTTGCTAGGACAGTTGATGGTTTCAACAAGAAGTCTGAGGGGTAGTCACCTAATATGGACTTGAGAGGAGATTGTTCTTAGATGAGTCTTGGTTGGAGACTTGGGTATCTTGATAAGCATTCTCATTTCTCATTCTTGGTCTACTGGACAATTTGCTACTTGAGAGGTATAGCCCATTATTTTTCTCAAGTGCATTATATTTATGCTTGTCTTTCATGGATATGGATCTTGAGCTATGGTACATGAGTTAGTTCTAGAGGGTTCATTTGAGAGATGGTTTAGAATTGGTTATTTTCATGTGCATATGTTGTTATGCTGATTGAGTTTGGGAGATGGTTTTATATTGGTCATATTCCTTGGTTTAGGAATGGTTTTATGAGTTTGATCTTCTTGTGAGAGGCTTACATCCATGATTAGTTATATGGTATGGTTTGGGTGTTGTTGTGGCTTCTTGGTTGGGGTTTTATGGAGGAGATCATACTTGCACAGTTTACATCTAGAGGTGTGTGTAGAAGGATATGATACAAGTTATGATTTGCATGGTTTTTATTTGGTCTTGGTTATCTTCCTAGATGTTTGATTTTTCTTACATTGGATTTGAGATTGGTTGGATATTGTGATCACTAGTTTTTGTTCATGTATGTCAAGTGAGAGATGACATGGTTATTCCTTTATCTCTTTCTTTTGTTGGTTGTGGAGAACTTCGTAGAGTGTTGGAGACTTTTTATGAGAGTTGTTCTCACAGGTTATTGGTTTATGTGTTGTGGATGTCCTTGATACTACATGGATTCACTTCTTTGATATGTTGTGAGTGGATTGGTTATAGATTTGACATTATCTTTTACAGTGGGAGCTCCTTGGTATATATGTGGCAGGTATTGCTCTTGAGGCTTGTGATTGTAGGTTATAGATTGGATATGTTGATGATGTGAGATTCACTTGGTATACCTTTGGAGGTATGGATGGTTGAATAGGTTTGGCACTTTCTATGGGTGCTATTTCAGCTATGGATATTTTGACAACTATAGATACATGTGATTGCCTTTGGATCAGATTTTTTGTGCTTGGCATTTTAGTTGGTACAGGATTTTATGATCTTCTAATGCGATAGGTTGGGTGGTTTTCTCTTTGGATGGCTTATATGTATGTTTAGTGGTAGTGGCATAATAGGAGGTTAGATCATTCATGTTTGAAATGTTGGATACTTTGATTTTGTCATAGGTACCAAGATGGAATACATGGTGTACTTTGATCCATGATGGTGGATCTATTGGGAGGGATTGTTTCATTGTTCATTTATGTGGCTACAAATTGACCCTATGCAATGTATACAACAAGTGAGAGATTGTTGAGATAATGAGTGTCACACACATTGCATAATATTGTTTAAACTTTATAATTTTATTTTATTGTGTAATGTTGTATCTAGGAGCAACTAGATGGACATGAAACATGTAAAGATTCTCATGGAATATTCTTGATGAGTTGTATTGTAACATTGTGATAATATTTCATGTAATTATTTGATATTGGGGAAAAGAATTAAATGCCCAATATTAAATGTGGGGTCAATGGGTTAGGTAGTACATGGTTTATATAATATCACTTGGTGGTTTTGTGGGACTTGCTACTATATAAGCAGCCACAAGGGTAGTTGTCGGTGTGAGAAGGAGAAGACAAAAGGCAAGAGTCGAGCAGGACAAGGCTTGATAGGTTACCTAAGGGAGCATTTTTGAATGTTGGATGCATGGCATGGGATGTGTGGATTCATTCTTGTTCACATAGATTTTTTGGTAGTGGCTATGGCTTTGAAGGCTTCCATGGTTGTATTGCAATGGTATTTTTTGCTAAATAATACATGGTGATGGATGCTTTCGGAGGCTAGATTTTTCCCTTGGTGAGGGTTTCCCAGGGTATATCTTGTGTCACAATTTTGTGGGTATGTTGTCTATTCTCTTGCATGTGGATTTTAATTCCATGTTTATTTCAGATCTATTATGGGTTATGTGGAAACAGTTATATTCTTTGTTGCAAGTTTCCTTACAAGAAGAGCATCCTCAAACATGTCTTCAACAACTACACTAGGTGTGTCAATGCATGGAGCTACAATGTCAAGCAATGTTGAAGATGAATCTTGTTGTATAAATGTAAACTCAATAGGAGGTGGAGGTGTAGAAGTCACAACACTAGCCTCAAGAAGAACACTTAAATTCAAGTGATCTAGCATTACCTCAATAGGCTCTCATAAGGAAGAAAGTGATTCTCCCACTATAGAGATGGTGGACCAAAATTAGAGAAAGAGTATAAGCAGGAAGAATCATCAATTGTACTCATTAAAAAAATATTTTTTGTCTTATTGTCTCTAACGTGCAAAAAATCTTGTGTGAACTCAAGTGTCTCACATGTCCAACTGTGAGTAATCTCATAGATAGAGAAAAGGTTAGAGGACAAAGATGGAACACATAGTACATTATTGAAAGTACCATCATCAATATCAATAGAATCTTTTACCACATACAATCATAAAATTGTTCTTCCCCATAAAAATTTGTAGAGTAGGATAAGCCTCAAAAGAAGAGAACAAATTCTATGAAGATGGCATATGGTGTGAAGCATCCAAATCTGGTAACCATCTTGAAGAGTGTGGATCACCACTTCCACATAATGCACGACCCTTTCCTTTTTTATGTCCATCTATTTGGAATGATGATGATGAAGAAGACTTGTTAGAAGTAGTAGAAGAAGGTATATCAATATTTATCTTCTTATGATGAGTTATCAGATCTAAAACCAATTTTGCATATCCATATCACTTCTTCTTCTTATAGCAATGAGACTCATCATGATTGGGCTTTTTAAAACAAGCACACTTGGGTATTTATTTCTTCAATTTTTTCCCTTTAGGAGTGTTAGCATGAATTCTATTGGTATTCCTATGAGGGAGTATCCTAGAATTGTTATAGAGATCATACAGTGATTATATATTGCATTCATGATAGTATTTATCATTGATGTCAATATATTGGTTATTTTGTGAGATTGGTAGACAAGTAGATATAGTTTGGCTTTGTGGGGATTGAGGAATGCATATTAGCTTATGTGCAATTAAGGAAGCATTCTATAGAGTCTCCTCATGTTATATATGGCTAAGAGTGCATGTGGAAATATGAAGACAATGCACAGTTATTCGAGATTTATTAGAGATAGTGTTCAGACAAAGTTCCTATATAGAGATTATTGATACTTAGATTATATATCTCCTAACAGAGATAGAATTTGGTTATGCAAACTTGGGAAATGGTAGAAGACATGATGAAGATATAGTGGTCAAATGTACAGATCTTGATGAGAATTGAGTGAAGGCTTATAAAGATAGTGAGTCAACAATTGTTTGTAATTGTGAAAGTTGTAAAATTGTAATGAAATGCTTAAATAGCTTAAGATGGTCCTATATAATTATTGTAAATTGAGAAAATATCAAGGAAAACTCAATGATTTATTTTAGGACTTGGTATAAAGGAAAGATATTTTCCTTGAGGTAGTATGTGTGATTTTTTCAAGTAGTATTAGTGTGATGCAAATGTGAACTTGTATGTGAGATCCAATGAACCTGATATTGAATATCTCTTTATCATAAAAGTGTTTGGTGTGGTTGAGGCATGATGAGAGAAAAAATATACTATATTTGGAAAAGAAGTTATCATGGACATTTTTTTACTTCTATTATTCTGAGAAGGATAATACTAAGGCCAATTCGACAATGAGTTCAGTGGTTTTTCCCTAAAATTGTTTGGACAATGGGTCCATGTCTCTTGCACAACTCCTAACAAGGTTGGCACAACTCCTAACAAGGTTTGCACAACTCTTAACAAGGTTGGAATCTCTTAATAGGGATTCAAATTCTCCTAATCAGATCTCATATGTACTAAATTCATTTCATTGACTCCTAACAGGGTGTATCCTCATACAAGGAAATTGTATATTAGTAAATCATTTTGTGGGTACTTTCTCCACTAGGGTTTTCCCTCTAATAAAGGATTTTTTGTAGTTAACATATCTGGTGTTATTGTGTATGGTGATCTTTTTATGGTTGTTTCATCTACTATTTACATTCTTTGGAATTAATAAGGATAATGAGAATTGTTTTAATTTCATAATTGATTCACCCCCCACCCACCCCTCTCAATTATCTTGGTGGACTTTACTTTCTAACAATTGGTATCACATATTTAGGTCCTTGAACAAAAATCTTAAAAGCTTTTGGAGATATATAGAGTAATTATTTCATAAAGGAAAGCATGAATTTTGATGGAGTTAACTATGATAATTAGAAGGAGAAGATGAAGACACACTTTTTATCCATGGGTTTAGGATATTGGTTGATGACTAAGGACAAGAAGGATGTGTTTGATGAAGATAAGCTTGGAACTTGTACTGAACCTTAGATTGAAAATTTTATGTGCAATATGCTTGCAAGAGAAGCACTTTTGACAGCTCTTCTTGAAAATGAGCATAGTCAGGTAAAATCTTTAAAAGTAGCTCAATAAATTTGGAAATATTTGGAATCTACATTTGAAGGTGATATGCATGCTAAAAAGGTTAGACTACATAATTTTATATTTTTATTTCAAGATGCTAAGATGATGGAAGATGAATCTATAAGAAGTAATTTTGAAAGAATATTAGAGATTGTTGCAAAAATTAATGTTTTTTGATGGAACAAAAGATGAAGATTAAGGAATTAATGTTTTTGATGTAACAAAGGATGAAGATTAAGTTATATGGAAAATATTGAAGACATTGACACCTGCATACAAATAGATAACAAAAATGATTAATCAAATAATTTCCTACACACCTAATTTCACAAGAGATACTCTTCTTGGGTGATTGGAATCAAATGAGATGTGGATGAGACAAACTAGAGAATTTTCTAAGAGTGAAACCACTTTTAGTGTATTGAGTGTTTGGCCTATGTTTGCAAGAAGTTCAAGTACAAGTGGAGATTATGCTAGTAGCAGCTAAGAAAAATAGAAGATGACAAGAATATTGAGAAAGGTCTTTCCTTTCTTATCAAGAGAGAACCTAAAGGTACAAAAATATTTAAATGTTAGACATGCAATGAATATGGTCATTATTCTTCTAAATATCCTAAAAGAGTAAGAAATTTTAAGAAGAAGTCTTATAAGCCAATGAAGTGTCTATTTGCTAATGATTAGGAATTACATGTTATTAATCTCATATTGGTTTTGACATATGCGTGTCTATACACTTAAGAAATTTACAAGTTAGAACTCAGTTCATGTCAAACAAGTAATGCATTACAAGCATAACATGTTAGATAGTGCATGTCAAGTGAGATACTTAGTATGTGTTGAGTAAATATTTAGTGTCGATCCACTCAAATGTCAAGTAGATAGATTATGTCGACTAACTCAAATGTCGAGTCCAATGGATATTGAGTCATTCAAATGTCGAGTTATAGCATTGAAGTTGTAGTTGATGTCGAGCATCAAGGACTTCAAGTGCCAAGTAATACAATTTTGACATAGTTGTATATAATGACACAAACTACTATGTAAACCATTTTGGAGCTAACTTGAGGATTTTTTTGCAATCCTAGATGATAACAACAAATCTTAATTGAGAATCCCTATGAAAAACATGCAGCCAATCAAAAAAAAGGAAGGAATAAGAGAAAATATGGGTGAATCATTATCAATGATTCATACCTAACCCTAAGTCACCTAGTTCTTATTAAGGAGGACAAACCCTAAAAAATTTATTGAATGTGGAAGGAGTGAAGAGAGATTTTTGCATGTGTAAATAGAGCATTCATGGTGACTAAGGTATTGTGAATTGAGATACATTGTAGAATCAATTAGAAGAGAACACAGAAAAGAGGTTAGAGGGAAGAAGAGATACATTTGATCAAAGGAGGATCAAGAATATATGTAAACATCTGATGTATTATCTAGTAGTAGAGTGCTAACCATAAGATCATTTCTAAGACATTCTAATAGGTGAATCAGTTAAATCTCTTAATAGAGTAGTCTTAACAGGTTGTTGTAAATCCTTTAATGGGATGCTTACTTCGTTGTAAGTTAAAGTCCTCTTACCAGGCACACTTTTAACAGGGTTTTGAAATACTTTAATAGGGTAGGATCTAACAATCTTGTAAGCCTTTAATAGGGCAGACTTTTCACAGGGTAGATCATAGTTTATGATCAAACATTGAAGCCTTCATTAGATACACTTTATTACTGCAGTAGTGAAGATTTGTGGGTGTCATCCCCACCCTAGTTTTACCTTCTCATTGGAGGGTTTCTAGGTAACCAAATATCTTGTGTCATACATGTGTTGAATGTTATTTTCTTTCATACTAGGGATGAATATGTTTAGCTAGTTATTTTAGTTTACATGCAAATTGTAAGACGGATGTGTGATGAATGAATTTATGGTTAAAGTTTTGAAGTATTGATTTACCTCCCCCCCCCCCGGCTCTCAAAGTTTACTTTCCCTATTGTATTTCCAACAACTGATATCAAAGCAAAGTTCTCTAGAAAGGAAATCTGTGCAACTTTGAGGAAAGATCTTGAAGATGGAAGTCTACAAGTTGGGAAATATTATTGATAATCAAAAGATTGAAATACAGCTTGCTTTACATTAGTTGAATGAAGCAAGAGATGAGTTGAAGCAGTCATTGAAGAGAAGGAAAGAGATAACTATTGAGCTACTAAATTATTTGCAGATGGAAACACAAGTGAATTTGATGTAGCAATTGTAGATCTAATGGGAAAGAATAGAGCCCTAATTAAAGAGGTCAAAAATCTCACGACAGAACAAGAAGTCCAATCAGTATTGCTATGTGAGGTGATCGAGTAGAAAAAGAAATTTGAAGAAGACAAAGTCATGATTGAGGATGACAAAAGGATACTAACCAATAGACTGACATCATAGGTGAATAGGATTTCTCACATGCAATTGGAAACATTGAATCAAATGGTGATTACTAATCATGAATTGAATGGAAAAGATATTGAAATCACAACACTAAATTTGCAGAATGAACAAATGAGAAATGATCTTTAAAGAGAAAAATAATTTACTAAAAGTTTTAATAGACCCAGTGAAGCCATCAAGTATTTTGAGCAATTGATGATATCTACTAGATCCAACAATGATGCTACTAGATTGGGTTACACCAATACTAGAGAAGGAGAATCATATAAAAGTGGTGAACAAAGTAATATCAATGGTAAGAACTCCAAACCCACTTGACATAATTATGGAAAATTAGGACATACTATTAATGTTTGCAAAAGCAAGACTGCAAATCAGAATCCTAAGAAAAAGTTCATGGGTCACTACCACAAGTGCAACAAGCAAGGAAATTAGGCACATGAATGCAAAACCAAGACATCAAGCACATAAAAATTTGAAGGATACTATTATAACTATCAAAAGTATGTACATAGAGCATACGAGTGCAGATCCAAGCCCAAGTGGTCATCAAATAAGTAGACAAAGGTAAAGCACAATGGAAACTTATAATTGGGATTATAATATAAGGTTTATTTATCACTATTGTCAAGAATATGGACGTGTTCTTGAGAATTGCAAAAGAACACATTTTAGAAGTGATTATAGTAGATGGTTAAGTTAGACTACATGTTTTAGTTTCTCAAAGATTGGTCACATAAGCAAACATTTTCCAAAAAATCAAAGGCACCAAGCAGTGAGTTCAAAAAAGGCAAAGGAAAGGTAGATGTTGAAGAAGTCAAAGAGTAGATGAACAAGACATGGAAAAAGAAGGAAGATTACAGCACATCAAGTTTAGATGGATCACTTCATCCAATGGATCAGGTGATCACACCATCCCCAACTAGCCAATTAAGAGGTATGTGTGGGACTAATATTTAAATGATATATCATGCATTAGTTCCAAGGATTTAGTTATAAAAATATAATGTATGCATGAAGTAAGATGAAAAGTACTAGTTAGAACTTAGAAGAAATCTATAAGTTTTCATTTTGTTGCCAAGCATGAAAAGTTTCTCCTAAGCTGCCAAGTGAAATTTAGTTGATGCCAAGCTATCATAAGTGATAGTGTTGGTTGAACTCATAGTGGTTGTCGAATGTGAAGGAAATTATATGGAACCTGAGTGAGTCACAATTTCTATTGGAGTCAAGCTTACATCTATGTAAGAAATAAGCATTAATTGTGAAGTTTTAAGGGCTATATGGTCAAAAAAATTATTCATTTTTAATTATTCAAGATTGACAAGAGCACAAACAGCTTAAGGAAAATTGGAGAGATTGTTCCAAGCATTTGCAGATTGAATTCAACCACTATTTGACACCATTCATCATATTTGTAAAGGTATTTATTGTGTGTCAAGCTATGTTCTTTGAATTTATGCAAACCCTAGGTATCAAATATGGCATCTAGTTCTTATGATTCTAAGGTTAAAGAGGGAAAGGAAGTTTTAAATGTTTGATTAATCAGAAATGGGATCGAACAACCAAACTTTAAAGAAATTTGTAACATTACATACAAACAAGACCCGTCTAGTGCATTATCCATGATACTACCACAAGTTTTAATGATTCAAGATGTAAGATGTTGTTACACATGTAATGAGGGTAGCATATGTGACATGAAGATAAGAGACATTTATGGAAAATTGTGTCAGAATAGTGTATTGAAAGAAGAATTCAAGGTTGTAGAGAGAAAAGGGTTAACTTGTGCCCTAGATTTTCTAAATGTGTTCAAAACATAATGGATTAAGATTGTTCTTAGTACAATTCATGACAATTATGTATGGTTGGAGGATGGCCCTATAAAAATCACCAAGAGGATTGTGTAGAGAGTAATAGGGTATCCAACCCTAAATAGACCTAAGACCATGAGAAGTGATGCAAAAGATGTTATTGAGAAAAACAAATGGGTAGTGTGGAATGAGAGAGGAATGACAATTGACACCATCATAAATCCCCTAATTGCTTTTGTAGTAAGGATAAATGCAAATAAACTCTTTTAATCTAGCAGATTGAACAGTATACCTTGCATTTTTATTGACATAGGTTACAAGATAGTCAAGAAGGATCATTCTTATGACCTTACTAAGTTGTAGTTATAATAGTTATCAGAAAACTTGGGAGTCGTAGGAAAACCAAGATTACACTATGCAAGTTTGGTTCAATATTTGTACATATATCTTTATTTGTGCATGGAAGAAAAATAGATCTATTACAATACAGATAGGAGAATACATTGAGCAACTTGGAGAAAACTTTGACTCTATAGTGACTAGATACTTTGAAGACTTTAGGAAGTCAATGAAACAAAGACATAGGATTCCAGTGTCACTAGTTGAGAAGCACTTTAATTATGGTCACTTTCTAGTTGATATTAATTCCACATATGTATAGGTTGTAGTTCCAAGGGTGAGATGGTTAAACGGTTATGTGATAAATGTGGATGACGCATCTGTAGCAATTACCACTTTAATGGCTGAAGAAGTAGATAAGTGTTGTGGTATTCACAACACACACCCCATTCCTCACCAAGAATGGGGACCCCCTACTTTTTTTTGACTCTCGAATTCATAGTTTGGGAGTCAAAAAAGAAAAAATTTAGTTTATAAGTTGCATCAAAAAAAAAAAAAAAAACAAAAATAAATAAAAAGTTTGAAAAAATCACAAAAAAAGAGGAAATAGTCAAAAAAAATCCTCTCCTCTCCTCACCTGTGCATGCGCACTGAGGCACGATGTGCTTTGCACGAAGGAGGGAGAGGCTATAAAACCTCCCCCCCCCCCTTTTTTTTTTGTTTCATTTCATTTTTTTGGAGCTCGAAGAGGGAGAGGTGAATTTCCCCTCCCCCCTTCCACACCACACCCTCATGGGTGCACGTGCTACACCTGCACAGTGCCCGTGTGGCACCTGCATGGCACTATATTGTGCCCTTCGTGGCGCCTGCATGGTGCTATAGCACAATGCCCACATGGTGCTATAATGTGGCACCTTTGCGCACCTACATGGCACTATAGCGATGCACCTGGGCATGTCCTTTATGGTTCCTATGCAGCACCTGAACGGTGCTACAGCATGGCACTTGCACTCATGCCCTAGTGGCACCGACCATAGTGCCCATGCCCATGGCTGCGTGCAGTACCTGCACCTCCCTTTCATTTTTTTTTTAAGTTTTTTTTTTAAAGGTGTTAGTTTTAAAACTTTTTTTTTTAAATTATAAAAACAAAAAATAAAAAATAAAATAAAAAATAATAATAAAATAAGTTTTCAGATAAAAAATGAATAAGTCCCCAAGGGGGAAATTTTTTTTCTCGCTTGCATTTTTCTTGATATTCGATGACTGATCATATTTTCTTTCTCCTAATGCGTAGGTAACATAATCAGATGGCGTCCACATTTGGGTCAGTAGCGAAACTAGTTGTTTGTACAAATTTCAAGGCATGACCCCAAAAGCAAGATTACATGATGAGTATGCTGAGATCAAAGATACTAACCTCAAACACACAGACTTAGGAGAATTCTTGAGAGTATGCAACAATCTGACACAAAGGTCAACCTTGGTGTCCGCATTGATCCGATCTGGATTAGTGAATGCAGTGTCACATCCTGTGTCAGTACAGTCAGCTGAGTTGATCATGACCCTATCTTGGCATTTTGTTCCTGATGAGAGGGTAGTTAAGAGCATCATCAGAGAAGTGATCTTAGATTTGTGACCTAACAACATCGAGAAGGTTTTCCATCTTCCCAAAGATGATCAATTCATCCAAATCTCCTATGAAGCAACTGAAAGATGTTATAAAGATCATCACCAAGAAGCCATCGACATCATATATTCATTGTACTTCATTGAGAAGCCACCTAAGGGAAAGATAATCAGCAAAGTGGATATGACACAGAGATACATGAAGGATGACATCAAATACTCTATTATTCTCCTAAGCAGAGTCATTGGCTTACCTACAGTAGGTTATCTTGCTCTTTTCATGGTCAACTTCATTGAGACCATCAGACATGCGAAGATGCCACTCGATTGGGCCACTACACTTTGTGAAAACTTGTGTGAGCAGCTGAGGATGGTAAAGGACAAGAAGAAGTTCTATATGACTTCTTATGTGGTGTACCTACTTGCAATGAGGGCAATGAGCTATCCTGAGTTATATAAGAAAGGTAGTATGTAGGACCCCAATGCTTGGCCAGACATAGTCTATCCTCAGTTGGTGAAGAAGAAGCTCTTGCATAGATTAAAGAGTACAGGATTGTAAATGATTCCTTCATCTTTGCCATCATTTTTTTCATCAAGGGGTATTATGGGAAGAGATTGTCCAAGGAAGCCAAGGCATAGATCATAGCTCTCGAAGCATATTTCATCCAGTTTAGGACATTTACATACATTTTGGTAGGTGGTGCATCTATCAATCCAAAGAAACTCCCAAGGTACCCAAGTGACAAGTTGGTCCTAATGGAAATATCTCGATAGATTGAGTTAGCTTATGAGAGGATCAAAAGACAATGGAGACCTTTTTGGGATTGGCCTTTTGTAGTAGGAGCATATCAGGTGAAGAGAAACTAGGATATTCTGACTTTCGAGTGGGAATGGGAGAACTACCCTCTTGAAGAGTATAATTCTCCTTGGCCATTCTTTGATAATGTTGGTAAAGTGGAAAACCTAGCAAGAAAGTAGTTCTATCATGAGGATGCCATTGAAGATCATTGGATGAATCCCACAAACGACTACGATGTCTGCATTAGAGACTATTGTAGGATGACTTTGTATCTAGTAGAAAAGGCTCTCCATTTGACCATCCCTAATGAGATAAGGCTACAAGAATTTGAGGAACTACTGGATCCCTTATTCAATGTAGATAAAGTTGGTGAGAGACCCATTCTTAATGCAAAAATTGATAGAGAGGAAGCAGATGATATCAATCATCAAGTGAGACATGTCACTCGAATGACAAAGAGTTGGATCAAGAAACCCTTTCCACTTGATCCAATTCCTGATACTGTAATCTTCCATGCACATGCTCACCCAAAAAGGGGTAAGGGAAGGAAATTCATAGTTCCTATCTTTGTGCTCCAATCTCGTATTAGGCCAGAGATAGTCTACCAGCTTGATCGCCCAGTGGGATATTATCCCCCTCCTGAAAGGAAGAGAAAGAGGAAGAGAACTTCTCCTTAGAGGATTCAAATAGAACAGGTTACAAAACATGTGTCTTCTTGGTAGCATGAATAGAGCTCATAAGAATCTCAAAGTATTGGAGCCTCTCAAATCCAGGATGAACCTCAGTTGCCTTCCATTTTTCCTAGCCAACCTAAAGAGAGAGAAATTCTAGAGACCTCTATTCCTCCTATGCAAGAAGAGTTTGCTTCTCTTGCAGTTTCGAAGAGAGAAAAGAGGATCAAGGTTAGGATAAACAAGAGGCAAAGAGTCAGTAAGAGATTAGTACCTAATCCATTAGTCCTCGAAACCATTCTGAAGGAAGAAATAGAATCGGATGAGGAGGAGGAACAAGTGCCTCTAAAAAGGAGAACTCGGTTGGCAAAAGCCACAGAATTGGAAAGAAGGAAGAGTGCCAAAAATATCCCACCTCCCACTAAAGAAAAAATTGTAGAACTCTCTTCTTTGGAAGAAGAAGTGTAGCAATGGGTGAATGAGCAAAGGGAGCAAGGTGAAGATATTCTCTCCATCCTAGATTTTGATTTCATGCCTGTGGGTATGGAGTTAGTTGGGGATAAGATCAAAGACACCCCTATAGGTGAACTTCAATAGCAAGACTGGATGAAGATGCCACCAAAGACATAGGGTCTTCATCTCACTCCTCCATCTCCACCACAAGTCATGCTGGTAGATAAGGTTTTAGTAACTCCTCCACCTTCGAGTTCAGAAGAGGAACATGTTCAAAAGGAACCATTATTACAAGAGCAACCAAAACCAAGGATTATTGATGAGCCATCAAAAGAGGCACAGATAGTAGAATGTGTACAACAACCTTCTTAAGAAGTTGATGATCAAATTACAAGATCTACGGAGACTAAGACTATAGAAGAAGAGTCCTCATAATAGGAGACTTCGAGCAAGAGTGATAAAGGGAAGGAGGTAGTTGAGCACATCCCTTCATCATCTAGAGCCAAGGTTGTATAGAGACACATCCCAAGATGGTTTTAGAAAGAAATAATGAGAAGTGTCAAGCATCAGTTCCATGCACTAGAGGATGACATTTGTGATCTTGCAAAGAGCTTGAACAAGCCTGAGTCTCCATTACATGATGCAATGCCATTTGCATTTGTCACTACTACATGGAACTAGGACTTATTTGCACAAGTGGCTCACCCTTCTAAAGGTATAGATACAGAAGCTATTAGTCTTGAGGACTATGAAGTGAAAGATATTATGTTGGGAAAGCCTACATGGGATACATCTTGATAGATGATGACTATGGGAGTCAAAGAGGTTCTCAGCCACATGGAATAGGATGAGATTAAAATCATAACACTTCAAATGCAAGTTGAGATCCTAAAGGGATATCTAGCCAAAATTATTGGTCCTCTTGATCCTAAATGCCCTGAGGAGACTTTGAATACCATTCTTAGAGAAGGGGAACGTGTGTGGCTCAATCCTTTTTTGAAAGCTTGTCAAGATTGGCAAGATAGCCTTGAGGATAAAGGTGTCACTATAATCATAGGAATTTTGAATTTTTTGCATGCTACAAAAGAGAATGTGGATAAGATCATGGAAATTTTGAGGTAGGACTTCAGTATCATGGATGAGGTACGGGCATGGAGCAAAGATTTGCAAACTCTACAAGACATAAAAGGGCAGAGGTACCGCATTCTGAGTGATGTATATACCAAAGGAGAGTTAGACATGATAGATGATTAGATAGAGAAGATTGTAGATTGAAATAATGTGATGGAAACATTGCATGGTGAGATATATAGGCTGAAGGACCAAGCTCGAGAGCAAATTTTTTAAGTAAAAAAGTTGTACAATGATGCATGCTTGGACATTTTTGAAGATGAAGAACAAGAGAAACTATTGCCAGTTGAGGTAGTCATGGAGAATTTCAAGAAGACTTTAGAGGAAGCATCCAGTGATGAAGACATTAGACAAGCCTTCAGGACAGAGGAAGCATCATTAGAGTTGGAAACCAAACTCAGAGATTTTGCAGAGACTTGAATTAAGGTGGACAACTACAGGCAAAAGGTCAAGGATAAGTATGAGGCTTTGGATCTTCTAGATGCAACTAAGATTACTAAGATGATAGAGAAATTCAAGGACAAACATCCAAACATAGCTTTGGGGTGAACATGAACAAAACCCAAATGCCATAATTTTAATTTTGACACTTAGCAAAATATTGAGATTTTGACCCAGTCAAGGTCCGCAGCTCCGCATTTTCATGCAGCTCCATAAGTCCATAGCTTTGCAGGTTCGTAGCTCCATAATTCAAAGGTACACTAATAGTTGACTACCAATTCTAAAAATAGCACTTTCCATGCATTGGTAATGCATTTTGATGGCAAGTTAACTCCAACACATGCCTAGTAAAGGGTCGGCTTCTATTTTTGGCACCTCCATGCACTTCCACTTCGACTGATGGCTTCCTCCTACTTTCTCTCTCATGCTTTCATTTTTTTTGACATGTAAAGGGGTGCACGCATCTAGTTAATGAATAAAATATGGATGGAGTCTTTCTCAGCACTAGTTAGATTGTTATGTCATGTCCCCTTTTCAAATAATTAAAAATAATAAACTTTGCTAAGGCAGGCAGGCTCCAAAAAGGTGAAGTTTCGGCAAAAGGGGATAATCTTTGGAAATATATGGACTAATAAATAAAAATTATTATTAAATTATATTTTATTAACCCCTCTTGGACGTGAGTTAGGGTTATGCCCTCTTTTAAGGGGTTTGAAGGCATTTTGGGCTCATTCCATAACTTGATTTTCGCTTATTGCTTTGTTGTTCTTCAGAGGCTGCCAAACCTGTGGAGAAGGAGACCCAAGGACAGGAGTTTTCAGGTTTATAGGAAGGATAAGGATGGTATTTTGAATTCATTCCATGTGCCAGCTCATGCAGAGTTTTCCCTTGTGCTGAACAGTGCAAATTTGTGGGTTTTCTGGTGTGTTTTTTATAAGAGTTTGGTATTTTCGGTTGAGTATTTCATATCAGTTTGGATTGATCCTATATTTCAGACTTTAAGATGTTAAAATAGAGCTGAATATATTTATTGGGATGTGGTTAAACTTCTGAGATAGATTATTAGTGTTTTTGTGGTGTTTTCGGGCATTTTTGTGTTAATTTTGGGAGCTCGATGAGCATAGTTTTTGTCCTACATTTGTGAGTTGTTGTGTAAATGCTATATAGATCTAAAATTTTGATTTTTTAGGAAATTATGCTGCTGAAATTTCTATAAAAATTTCCATTTTCAGATTTATTAATAATATGTGAAGTTGTGAAGTTTATTTGGCACTATTTCGGACATACCCGATTTTGGATTTATTAAGAAATTGGTGAATCTTTGTAATATTGGTTTGATTTTGAAAATCAGATTAGAGGCTTGAAATATCATATAAAATTAGAAAAAAGGACATTACAGTGGTATCAGAGCTATGATCTTGCCAGCCTGAGGGTTTGTAGAAGTTTGCATGCAACTAAGTGAGAGAGAAAAAAGATATTTGCAGCGAGAAAAGAATAAAAAAAATTTGATCAAACCTCCTGTTGAAAGTAAAAGTACAAAATCCAAGGAAGGGAAAAGTATGGCTGATCTAGATGAGATGGCAAAGAAATTCTTCCAAGACATCCAAAATACTCAGAAGCAAACAGTGGATAGTTTGGCAGAAACTAGAGAGGCTTTGCGAATATTGATAGAAAAACTGCAAGGAGTTGCATCTATTAATGAGAAAGGGAGAACTTTAGAGGAGCCAAGAAATCTGAAATCTACACCATCTAAATCAACCAAAACTATTTTCTTGCCTACAGATGAGCGACTAGTATTGAATCCAGCCCTTAATCCCATGGAAGAGGTTACAGGTAACTTGATTGCATTAAGAGCTACTTACAATGGCTTAGATGATGACTTTTGCAGTTCGGTTCCTTTTAGAGAATATGTGAATATGATGAACACTTTGATGCCCAAGAAAGAGAACAGGAGGGAGCATGACATAAGTGGAAGAGAGCTCAAAAATAAAATAAGCAACTTTATAGCACCTACTTTTGATGGAACAAATAAAATTTCAGCTAGAGCATGGCTACAAAAATTATAGACTTTCATGAAGGAGAGTGATGTTGTTCAATTTGCAAGTCTACACTTGGAAGATGCAGCCTATGATTGGTGGTATCATGGAATGACTACTCAAGGTCATGATCAGTTAACTACATTTGATGATTTTAGTCAAAGAGTGATAGACAGATTTGACCTCAAGGATAATGAAGAGTACTTTAAAGAATTGTCAAAGTTGAAGCAAACCAAATCAGTTAATGATTATATAGAAGAGTTTCAAAAAGTGGTTGTTATGGTACCTGATATGAGTGAAAAGAGGATTGTTTATCTTTTTCTTGATGGTTTAGAAGATTCTGTTACCGGTTTGGTTAAGGCTTTCTCACCCTCAACCTTATAGGAAGCTATCAAAAGAAGCTTGCAACTTGAAACTTGTGTGGCTATGAAACCAGTCACTAATCAAAAACCCCCAAATTTTTGGCAACATAAGGGAAATTTTCAGAAAAAGACTTTCCCAACACTACCACCAAAAGATGTGATAAATGTGCCAAAAAATAAGGTAGATGAAGAGACTAGGAGTGAATTACGAAGGAAAAAGCTTTGTTTTACTTGTAGAGAACCATGGGTTCCAGGACACAAATGTTTGGGGAAAGGTCAAGTGCACTATATTGAAGTTGCTTTAGAATCTGATTCAGATGAGCATGAGGAATTTCATGACACTAAGGAGGAGGTAGAAGAAGAGAAAGAAAAAGAAATCAGCAAGGATGGCACTTTGGCAGCATTATCAGGAGTCCCAAGATACCATCCCTTTTGAATTTGAGGGGTACTAGCTGGGCAAAGGTTGACAGTTCTTCTTGATAGTGGGGCAACTCATAATTTTATTGATGAGGGATTTGTCATGAAAAGAGGGCTTAAAGCAGAAGATTTTGAGGGATTCAATGTTACTGTAGTTGATGGATTCACTATGCCTTGCACACGGGTGGTGAAACAACTCAAGATGACCTTAGAAGATTATGAGTTATGTGATGACTTCTATGTGGTTGGTATTGGGGAGACAGATCTTGTATTGGGTGTTCAATGGTTGCACTCTATTTGAGGCTATTACATGAATCATCAAGCTATGGAGTTTAAATTTCATTCCAATTGGAAAGAAGTCATATTGAGAGGCTTATCAAATGGAGCACCTAAGGCGATCTCTATAAAGAGGATGGAGAGGACTTTTCAAAGAGGACAAGTAGCATGGGCAGTAGGAGTCATAATCCATCCAACAAGCTCTCCAAAGAATCAAGGTAATTTCCATTTTGAAATTCAAAATATTCTTGATAAGCATAGTATAGTTTTCAATGACTTACCTCCAGGATCACCACCAGATAGAGGTTTTGAGCATGTTATAGAGTTAGAACAGGGTGCCAAACTAGTTATAACAACCCTATACTGCCATCCAAGAGGTTATAAGGAAGAAATTGAAAAAACTATTAAAGAACTCCTAGACATGGGATTCATAAGGCCTAGCTCTAGTCCATTTGCATCATCTGTGGTACTTGTCAAGAAAAAGGATGGTACAATGAGAATGTGTATAGACTACAAGGCTCTAAACAAGAAGACCATAAAAAATAGGTATCCCATACTATGCATAGATGAACTCATTGATGAGTTACATGGTGATGTATACTTCTCAAAAATTGACTTAAGATCAGGGTACCATCAAATCTGAATGAGGAGTGAAGATGTGGAAAAGACTGCTTTCAAATGTCACTATGGACACTTTGAATTTCTTGTTATGCCATTTGGCCTCACTAATTCACCTGCAACATTCCAATCTTGTATGAATAAGGTATTCAACCAACATCTTCAAAAAAAAAATTTGGTATTTTTTTATGATATCTTGATTTACAATAAAACATGGGAAGAGCATACAAAGCACATAGACACTGTTATGGGAATCTTGGAGCAGCAATCCTTCTATGCTAAGCTATCTAAATGTGAGTTTGGTTTGACAGAGATCCTATATTTGGGACATGTTATAAGTTCTAAAGGAGTACAGGTTGATCAACAAAAAATCCAGGCAATTTTGGATTGGCCTCCACCCACTAATCTTACACAGTTGAGAGGTTTCTTCAGGTTGTGTAGCTACTATAGGAGATTTGCCAAGGGATTTTCTCATCTTGATGCCCCTTTGATTGATTTGAAAAAGAAAGGAGCTTTTGTTTGGACAGAAGAGGCAAAATAAAACATTTGATAAGCTTAAGGAGGTAATGAGTTCATGCCCTGTGCTTGCAATTCAAGATTTCTCTTTACCTTTTGTTGTTGAATCTGATGCTTCTGGAGAAGGTATAGGGGTTGTCCTAACTCAAAGGTGACATCCAATAGCATTTGAGAGTAGAAAAATAAATCAATCAGAGAAAGGTTACTCCATCTCTGATAAGGAAATGTTGGCGATCATGCATGCACTTCATAAGTTTAGACAATATTTGGTATGTGGGAGATTCATTGTAAAGACAAACCATAATAGCCTCAGGTTCTTCTTGAACCAAAGGGATTTGAATGATCGTCAACAAAAATGGGTAAGAAAATTGCAAGCTTAGGATTTTGATATTGAATACATGAAAGGAAAGAATAATGTGGTTGCTGATGCTCTCTCAAGAAAGGCCACTTTGTGTTCCTTAACATCTATCTCTGCTGATTGGAAAGTCTCCATAATTTTAGAGTATGCTAAAGATTCCTTTGCCACCAAGATTTTGGATAAGTTAGTGGCTGATAACAGGTACAAGGTTGTTGATGAATTGATTTATTACAAGAACAGGATCTTCTTAGTGCCAGGATCAAAAACTAAGGAGAGGATATTGAGGGCCTTTCATGACACACCTTTGGCTGGTCATCAGGGATACTTCAAGACATACAAGAAAATTTAAGAGTGGTTTTCATGGAAGGGTATAAATGAGGATGTCCTTAAACACATTAAGGAATGTATGGTATGCCAACAAAGCAAGAGTGAGCAAAATTTTCCTATAGGGTTGTTGCAGCCACTTCCTATTCTTGAACAAAAATGGGAAAGTATTTCCATGGACTTCATCACTAGTTTGCCCAAGGTTCAAGGTAAGGATTGCATATATGTGGTGGTTGATAGACTAACTAAGTATGCACATTTCTTTCCTATCACATCTGATTTCAAGGCATCACAAGTGGCCGAATTGTTCTTCAAGGAAATTTTTAGATTACATGGCTTGCCTAGAAACATTGTTAGTGACCAGGATAGCAGATTCCTCAGCTCTTTTTGGAAGGAGCTCTTTCATTTGGTAGGAACTAAACTCACTCCTAGTACTAGCTATCACCCTCAAACAGATGGACAAATAGAGATAGTTAATAAATGGATAGAGGGATATTTGAGGAACTATGTTTCAAATCAACAACATGCTTGGGTGAAATGGTTACACCTAGGGGAGTATTGTTACAATACTTCTCATCACATGTCTATTGGTATGCCTCCTTTTCATGCTCTTTATGGTTATTATGCCCTTTTCTTTGTTGATCTAATACTTTCTGATAGCAGAGTACCTGCAGCAAGTGATTTCGTCAAGCAAAGCCAAGACATAATAAGGTCCCTCAAGGATAATCTACAACGTGCACAGAACCAACAAAATTTATATGCTGATAGGAAAAGGATTGAAAGATCTTTTGAGGTGGAGGATTCGGTATTTGTTAGGTTGCAGCCATATAAGCAAAGCACCTTGAAGAGGAGTGGGGCAGAGAAACTCAAGCCAAGGTTCTATGGGCCTTATAAGATCATCAAGAAGGTAGGAGAGGTAGCTTATGAATTGGAGCTCCCACCAAATAGAAAAATACATAATATTTTCCATGTATCTTTCCTAAAGAAGGTTCTAGGCCAGAAAACCATAGTATTTATAGAATTACCACCTCTTGATGATGAAGGAAAATTAGTTTTGATACCAGAAGAGATTTTGGATACAAGAGAGAAAAGATTGAGAAACAGGAGCATCATAGAGCATTTGTCAAATGGAAAGGATTACCACTAGAGGATGCAACTTGGGAAGGAGCACATATTCTTGAGAATTCCAAACTTCATTGCTTGAGGACAAGCAATATTTGGGAGGGGAGGACTTTTCATGTCCCCTTTTCAAATAATTAAAAATAATGAACTTTGCTAAGGCAGGCAGTCTCCAAAAAGGCGAAGTTTCGAAAAAAGGGGCTAATCTTTGGAAACCAATGGACTAATAAATAAAAATTATTATTAAATTATATTTTATTAACCCCTCTTGGACGTGATTTAGGGTTATTCCCTCTTTTAAGGGGTTTGGAGGCATTTTGGGCTCATTCCAGAACTTGATTTTTGCTTATTGATTTGTTGTTCTTCAGAGGCTGCCAAACCTGTGGAGAAGGAGACCCAAGGATGAGATTTTGTAGGTTTCTATGAAGTCTAAGGATTGAAATTTTAATCCATTCCATGTGCAAGCTCATGTAGAGATTTCCCTTGTGCTAAATAGTGCAAATTTGTGAGTTTTTGGGTGTGTTTTTTGTAAGAGTTTGGTGTTTTCGGTTGAGTATTTCATATCAGTTTGGGTTGCTGCTGTATTTCAGACTTTAAGATGTTAAAATAGAGCTGAATATATGTATTGGTACGTGGTTAAACTTTTGAGATAGATTAATAGTGTTTTTGTGGTGTTTCTGGGCATTTTTGTGTTAATTTCGGGAGCCCGATGAGCATAATTTTTGTCCTACATTTGTGAGTTGTTGTGTAAATGCTGTACAGATCTAGAAATTTCATTTTGTAGGCCATTATTCTGCTTAAAATTCTATAAAAATTTCCATTTTCATATTTATTAATAGTATGTGAAGTTGTGAATTTTTTTGGCACTATTTCGGACATACCCGATTTGGAGTTTACTGAGAAATTGGTGGATCTTTGTAATATTGGTTGTTTGATTTTGAAAATCTAATTAGAGGCTTGAAATATCATATAAAATTAGAAAAAGTGACATTACATGTTAGTTTGTATATATTTAGTCTTTTTTAATGTTTTAAAAGTATTTTATTGCATCAAGATATCTCTCACTCTCAACACAAATTGAGGAGACAATTTCTTTTAAATAACCCATTGTAAAATATTGTAGGGGCCACTATTATTATGCAATATAATTATGCTTTTAGTGCTCACATTTGGATTGTAGTTATTATTTCCTAAATGTGTCATTATTTTGTGAATTTTATTCATGAGATTGTGATTGAGCCAAAGGTTTATTGCATTATTTCTAGTTGTGTGACCTTTTAGTTTTGGTGTTTGCTATAGATATACGAATTCCGCTGATGTAATGAGCTTGAGAGGAGATCACCTGATTGTGTCTACATGGCTTTTTGTCTCACATGAGTGCACTTTGTGTGGCCTTGTGATTTGATGAAGAGTGAAACATCATTTGATTTATTAAAGATTCTCACTGATGATTGCATCAGTGTATTCTAGGAAGTGTTGCTCCTATTTTCATTGGTTTCCTACCAATTTCTTGAAAGGTTTAACTCGCAGCATGTTGTGTTCTATAGCTTATGTCCATTTAGGAATTTTAATTTCAAGTCATTTGATTTTATTTTATTTTCTTTCAATTTTATTATTTGCTTTGCTAACCCCCTATTAGAATAGGACCTCATAGTAGCTGCATTGTTGGAGTTGCATTCATTGAAAAACAAAAAATACAAAAATATTGTTCTTTTGGTGTGATATTTTGAGACAGAAAACAAATTTTCTTTGATTCTGAGATAAAAGAGTCTTTGGTACCAGCAAAGGCCTCCTTGTGAACACTCACATTTATCTTCTACCTTGAACCTTGGTGTGAATCCTTAAAAAGATTTGCTTTTCAAGAGAGGAATTACGCAATGGACTCCTACCGTTGACCTTGTACAAAATGAATGCCCAACAATAAGGAAGCTACATATTTTTGTAATTATGATGTATCCAAGTCAAAGATAACCATGGATCTGAAGACAGCCTCTTTAATAAAGAAAAACAACAAAATTTTTAAGAAGCTTTAAAAAAATTGGTGAAGGGATAGAAGAAGAAGAATAAAATAATGATGATGATGATGATGATGATGAAGGTGAAGATGCACCTACCCAAGTACCATTGGTCATTACTTAAGGTTAGGTAGAAGAACAAGGTGAAGAGGAAGCTGAGCTCAATGAAGGTACCAAGGGAGAAGAAGCTAATGAAGCACCTATAGCCAAAGAAAAGAAGAAAAGAAAAGCTAAAGCTCCAACTGCTAGCAAACCAAAGAAGGTTGTAAAACCTACACGACCTAAGTCTGCAGTTCTTGCAACTAAGGCTAGCACAAGGGCTTCTACTAAGAAGGTTCAAGAGGTGCAAAAGCCAAAAGATAAGAGAACCAAGATAGTTACACATGAAGATGACTCTAAGAAGAGACAAAGGAGAAATTACATTGCTCCAACCGAGTTAGATGAAGAGAGCATAGAATCTGATGACAATAGACAATTTAAAGTGATAAGTCATAGTCCTTCTTCTGATTTGGACAACTTGTATGAAAATATAAAGAATAATGTTAACTTATATAGATTCACACATGTTGAGTTTGACAAACTTGGAAAGATTGAGATGAACCAAGTGGAAGAGTCAATATACACCACAATGGAAACATTCAAGAAGGCTCCAATTGAGCTTGCCATCTCTATACCTAAATTTTTTTATGAAAGAGTTGAGCAAAAATGACAATATAAGGCAAATTAGAGAGACTGTACTTGCTCAAGTGATGCCAGAATTGGATAAGGCCACAATGTCAAAGGCCATTAACAAATATAAAGGGAGATTTTCTCCTAAATATAGAGCATTCAATATTTTTCAAAAGGACATTAAGGGTATTTTTTGAAATTCCACTTAGATATAGAAGTCAATATATGGACTAACAACACCTAAGGCAATTGAGTGGACACTTGTTGAGGTAGGTGAAAAAAAAGGTGAAAAATAAGTAACTGAGATTACTATAGATGAAACTAAGAAAGATGCACATGTGGAAGGCACTGAGAAAAATGTAGATACACAAGCAACAGTTGAAGATAAGCAGCAAATGGAACAAAGTATACCAGATATAAAAATGTCGAGTGCTAGTCCACAACATGTGATAAATGCCAACATAGATATAGTAAAGATCAAGAATGTTTCTGATATTGTAGCTCAGAACATCAATCCACTAACAGAGGAGGACATGAAGAAGATATTGTTAAACACCACCACCAAGGCACAATTATGCAGACATCCTATATTGGTGATTATAGATGAACTTGAGAAGGTAGAAAAGACATTTGTAGAGGAAGTAAACCAAGCCATAACTCAAACTCCTCAATTTATTATGGTACAAACTACAATTCCCACTGTATTGTACCAAAGGAAAGAGACAAAAATGGAAAATATCAGAAAAATGGTGCAAAATGTGTTAGTACAAGAATTTTCTATAGAAACACAGGAAGGGACGCAAGCTCAAATAGGTCAGGAAGATATTTATGCACCTACAGCACAAACTCAAGATGCAACTAAGATTGAAAAGAAAGAAAAGAATAGGATTGAAGAGTTAGTCTTGACTACCAAGCCTAGGGAACAATTAGCAATACAAATACTGGTTACTTTTCCAGAAACTACTACTCCTCCAAGTCAAGTTCTTCATAGGCCAAGTGTAGAAGCCACACTAGTACAATTATCAAGACCTAGTCCTAGCACATCCAAGGTAGATGAAGTAACATCATATGGTGATGTCAACTTGGATGAGGTGATTGTGTTGCCAAAATTTGATCTTGCAACAATCACTATTAAATGGATGAGCATACTTCAGGATTCTCTTGCAGGGAAAAAGCACAAAGAACTACTCAAAAGGGAGCGTAGGCAGAAGCAAGCATTGCAAGATATCAAGGAAATATTTCTTGATGCATTCAGCCTACCTACACCTACAAAAGACAAGCCTATCATGGAGCAATTAGTGAATATAGTAGAGCAGGTAAATGATATAAACTTGGATTCAAATGTTAAACTACTTGAATGGTCTAAGAGGAAATTTCAAAACCAAGTCAATGAAAAGATATCAAGTGTCATTGAAACTTCATCAGGTTGAGTTAGCAACCAAGATTGATAGTGTAAAGAAAGTTTTAGAGAAGATGTTCTCACTTTATACCAAGTTGTGCGATGCAACTCTATTCATACAGGAAGTGTAGCACCATATTGCAAATCTAGAGGGAGATATGAAGAAGGCAGGCATTACTCTACCCAATTCTCTAGCTCGGCATCAAAAGAACTTCTGGAATTTGATGAACTCCCAAGGTCAATTGGCAATCTTGCATGGTCAAGATGCAAATATTTGGGCTACACTGATAACCATCCATTCCATGTTGACCCCACACATGGACATATTACATAAGGAACTAGCCTTTGTAGAAATAGTGATGAAGAAAGATCTCCATCTTTCTATACATGAAGACTTAGTCAACCTTGCTACTAAGTTAGCCATCCAAATCAAATCATTGGAGGTAGCTTGTGATAATTGGGATACAACTTTGAAGATCATACTCGAGGTCCATAAATCTTTCTTGGACAAACACACTATATGTGTATAACCCTTTGACATCGGTGTCAAAAAGGGGGAGTAATAATTTTTTGGAAATAATAAGTTTTTGAGAGAGACAATGATTCCAAGGAAAGAATGAATACAACTTTGGGGGAGACCAAACAAAGGGGGACTCAAATATAGAAATAGAGTATAGTAGAATTCAGCATATGCATATTTATTTAGTAGGAGTATAGGTTCAGATTCAAAATAACACAATCATCTTTGGGGGGTTATGCTTATAAATATGTCAAATAGAGATAGTGAATATTTGAGTTATGTTCATAAGCTAAGATTATTCATATGTCAAATAGAGATAGTGAATATTTTTTAAATTTTGTACATATGTCAAATAGAGATAGTGAATATTTGAGTTATGCTCATAAGCTAAGATTATTCATGCATGACCAAGTTTTTTTGACACTCATGTCAAAGGGGGAGATTCTTAATCTCATATTGATTTTGACATATGAATGTCTATACACTTAAGTCATTTACAAGTTAGAAATTAATTCATGTTGAACAAGTAATGCATGTTAGGCATAACATGTCAGATAGTGCAAGCTAAGGGAGTACTTAGTATGTTCTGAGTAAACAGTTAGTACCAAGTCACTCAAGTGTTGAGTAGATAGATGATGTCGAGTGATTGAAATTCCAACTAACCAATGGATGTTGATTCGTTCAAATGTTGAGTTACAACATTGAAGTTGTAGTGGATACCGAGCATCAAGGACTTCAAGTGTCAAGTAATATAGTTTTGACATAGTTGTTTGTAATGGCACAAACTACTATGTAAACCATTTTGGAGCTAACTTGAGGATAATTTTATGATCCTAAATTATAAGAGAAAATCTTAATTAAGAATCCCTATGCAGAACATGCAGCCAATCAAAAAAAGGAAGGATTAAGTGGCAATATGGGTGAATCATTTATCATTGATTCATACCTAACCCTAAGTCACCTAGGTCTTCTTAAGGAGGAAAAATATTAAACTTATTATTGAATGTGGAAGGAGTGAAGAGAGAGGTTTGCATGCATAAACAGAGCATTCATGGTGACTAAGGTATTATGAATTGAGATACATTACAAAATCAGTTAGAAGAGAATAGAGAAAAGAGGTTGGATGACAAAAGAGATATGTTTGATCAAAGAAGGATCAAGAATATATGCAAATAGGTGATCTCTTATCTAGTAGCAGAATGTTAACCACAAGATCATTGTTGAGACATTCTAATAGGTGAATTAGTTAAATCTCTTAATATAGTAGTCTTAACAGGCTATTGTAAATCCTTTAACATGGTTCTTACTTTATTGTAAGTTAAAGTCCTTTTACCAGGCACACTTCTAACAGGGTGTTGAAATCCTTTAACAAGGTAAGATCTAAAAATCATGTAAGCCTTTAACAGGGCAGACCTTTCATAAAATAGATCTTAGTTTATGATCAAACATTGTAGCCTTCATTGGATACACTTTATTACTGTAGTAGTAAAGATTTGTGGGTGTCATCCCCACCCTAGTTTTACCTTCTCATTGGAGGGTTTCTAGGTAACCAAATATCTTGTGTCATATATGTGTTGAATGTTATTTGCTTTCATACTATGGATGAATATGTTTAGCTAGTGATTTCAGTTTACAGGAAAATTGTGAGATGGATGTGTGGTGAATAAATTTATGGTTAAACTTTTAAAAGACTCGTTAACCCCCTCCCCCCCCCCCACTCTCAGAGTTTACTTTCTCTATTTTATTTCCAATAGATCCTTGTGTGGAAATTTTTTTGAGTGGAAGTGATGATAAGAATGATGAAATGGGATTTGTTTCTATTAAGGAAGAATGTCCTAAAAAAGAAGTTAGAGAAGAAAGAGTATTAGTATCACAGTTGAAAATAATAAATTTAATTGGCTTATAAATATTTGTTGTTCTCATCATATGACTAGAGATATGAATAACTTCATTGAATTCAATAGCTATGATGGTGGAATAGTTAGAGTTGGAAACAATGCAGTTTGTCATATTAAGGGAAAGGGATCTATTATACTTAATGGAAAGACTAATACTGATGATGTTTACTTTTTTGATGGTTTAAAACATAATCTTTTTATTGTTGGATAGTTAGTTGACAAGGGATATCAGTTTCAATTCATGAAGTAGGCATTTATTATCAAAGATAAAGATGGTAAGTTGATTGGTACTAGTACAAGGATAAGAGGTCATGTTTTTCATTTGAATCCTACTAAGATCACATGCTTAGTTGCTAAGGTGGATGACAGTTGGTTGTGGCATAAAATGGTTTTTCATATAAACTTTGATAACATTATAAAGATTGGTACTACATTTTTTGTTAGAGATTTGCCTAAGATTGTGAAGCCTACTACATGGTAATTAAGGAATGTGTTATGGAAACGCAGAAGAAAAGTTCATTTCCAAGGAAGAAATTTACTACATCTGTGAAGTTGGAGATTCTCCACACAAATTTGAGTGGTCCTAAAAAGATAAGATATTTCTATGGTGAAAGGTATTTCATGATTCTTGTTGATGATTTTACTAGAATGATGTAGATAGTATTTCTTAGAGAAAACTCAGAAGCAATTGAGAAGTTTAAGATATTCATGAATAGAATTTAATGAATCTAGATTAAAGATTAAATGTTTGAGATCTAATAGACGAGGAGAGTTTATTTCAAATTAGTTTAACAATTTTTACGAAGTTAATGGCATTAAAAGATAGTGTTCAGCCCCTAAGACACCTTAACAGAATGTTGTTCAAAAGAGGATAAAAATATCTATAATAGAAGTAGCAAGAGCTATAATTTTTGAGAATAATGTGGTGAAGATATTTTGGAGAGAAGCAGTGAAGACATTAGTACATACACTATGAATAGGGTACAAATTAGAAAAGGTACTAGTAAGACTCCCTATGAACTATGGTTTGGACATACACCATCAGTTAAATATTTTAGGATCTTTGGAAGTAAATCTTACATTAAAAGGAATGATGATTTTGGAAAGTTTGATTCAATGAGTGATGAAGTTATTTTTCCCAGTTATTCATTGAAAAGAAAAGCCTACATATGTTTTAATCAAAGAACTAAGAATATTGTGAGAGCACAAGTGTTAGTGTTGATGGAAAGTTTAGAATTCAGGAAATAATAATTGATTATAGTTTTAATGAAGAAAATAATCCAAGGACTAACCTAGAGAATTTTGAGTTGTTTTATGAAATTGATATTGCCTTTTAGAATGAGATACAAGTAGTGAAACAAAGAGAAGAACCTAAGACTAGGCCTAGAGAAGAAATTAGAGTTGAACTAGTGATACCTAACAAGTATTTGATAAAAAATCACCCTACTAATCATATTATTGGAAACAAAGATAAAGGAGTCATGACAAGAAATTAGGTACATGAAGAATTGTGTTTGATCTCTCAAGTTGAACCTTAAAAGTGTTGATGAATCTATTAAAGATGACTTTTGGATTAAAGTTATGAAAAAAGAACTAGATTATATTGAAATGAATAACACTTGGGAATTGGTTCCTAGACCTAAAAATAAAAATATTATTGGAACTAAGTGGGTATTCAAAAATAAGATAAATGAACAAGGTGAGGTTGTGAGAAACAAAGAAAGACTAGTATGTAAAGATTATTCACAGCAAGAAAGTATTGATTATGAGGAAAGATTTGTACATGTTGCTATAGTAGAGGTGGATAGAATGTTTTTGGCTTATGCAACTAATAAGAAATTTAAAGTGTATCAAATGGATGTCAAATTAGCATTTATAAATGGAGAACTAGAAGAAGAAGTATACATAGAGAAGCCTGGACAATTTCCTTTGACTGGGGAAGGAGATATGGCTTGTAAGTTCAGAAAAATATTATATAGATTAAAACAAGCACCTAGATCCTAGTATGAAGGATTGGATAAGTATTTGTCAAAATTGGGATTTGCTAAAGGTAGTGCAGATAGTAATTTTTATTTGAAGGAGATTGATAATGGCTTACAAATTGTTGAAGTATTTGTGGATGATATAATTTTTGGAGGTGATGATGAAGCAAGTGAAGCATTTGAAGCAGAAATGGAGAAAGAATTTGAGATGAGTATGATTGGTAAGATGAAGTATTTCTTGGGATTGGAGATTATTCAAATCAAAGATGGTATCTACATATCTCAAACTAAGTATTTGAAAGATTTGGTTTAGAGAGTTGAAACCTATTGGAACACCAATGATAATTGGATGTAAGTTATCTAGCAAAGATGAAATGCCTACTATTGAATAGAAAAAATATAGGTCTATGATTGGAGGATTACAATATCTAACACACACTAGACCTAATATAGCTAATGCAATTACTATTGTAGTGAGGTTTCAAGTTGATCCTAAATGATCACATTATGTAGTAGTGAAAAGAATATTCAAATATTTAAAGGGTACACCTAATTTTTAATTATGGTATAATAGATCAAATTACTTTACCTTATGCACATACATTGATGCTGATTGGGAAGGCAGTGTAGATGATAGAAAAAGTACAAGTGGTGGAGCTATTTTACTAGGAGGAATATTGGTTTCTTGGCTAAACAAGAAACATGAATGTGTTTCACAAAATATAGCACAAGCAAAGTATGTAGAAGAAGCACATAGTTGTAATCAGATCATTTGGATGAAATAGATGTTAAAGGATATTTGAATTGAGTCTACAGAGCCTATTATCATACATTATGATAACACAAAAGCAGTGAGTATGTCAAAGAATTTTGTTGTAAATTCAAAGACAAAGCATGTATCTATTAAGTATCACTTTTTTAGAGAGAAAGTTGCAAAGAAATAGATAAGATTGCAATATGTAAGTACAAAGGAGAAGATAGTATACACATTTGAGTACTTGATAGGTATGCTTGGGGTTATGCCCCAACCTAGTTTTGAGTAGTTGATGCAAATATTGCATTAGTCCAATGGTAATAGAGTAGTATTCTTTATATGGACTAGATGCTTGATGCTTCCTCTATGGGGGAGTATCTATGTTTGAGATGATTCATAAAAGACTCTTAGTAACTGGTATTTAACAATTTCTTTGGACAATTTAACTTATTAAAGATATTATGTAGTAGATCGATAGAATGATACCTTTATCATTGATGTTAATGGTGAAGAATAGCCCATGAAAAACATCCTTATGTATTGATTAATATCAATGAGGGAGAGAATAGCACATTTAGAGATATGTGGATATTAATAGGAAAGATTTGATTGATGAAGAGGATTTGAAAAGATGTTGATATATAGGGGAGATTAACACCTTCCTTGTGCATGTTGGTTATAGTATAGTGGACATTCATGGAGAACATGAATGGAGGAGCATATCCAGTAGAGATGTATTTGGTATTCATGGAACATAGATATTTTTCATGGGGGAGATTGTAAGCATGAATTTTGTTGGTATTCCTATGGGGGAGTATCCTAGTATTTTTGAGAGGTAATACAGTGATTATATGTTGTATTAATGATAGCTAGTGTTTTTCATTGATGTCAAAATATTAGTTATTCTATGAGATTGGCAGAGTAGTGGATACAATTTGGCTTTGCAAGGATCAAGGAATGCATATTGGATTATGCTCAGTTGAGAAAGTGTTCAAAGAGTGTACTGGTGTTATGGCTAAGAGTGCATAGGGAAATATGAAGACAATGCAGAGTTATTCAAGATTTATTGAAGAGAGTGTTCAAATAGAGTTATTGTGCATCTATTACTGATGTTTAGATTATATGTCCTATAGAGATAGAATCTGGTTATGCAGACTTAGGAAATGGTAGAATACATAATGAAGATGTGATGGTCAAAAGTGCACATCTTGTTGAGCAGCAAGTGAAGAGGTATGAAGATTGTGAGCCAACACTTGTTTGTAATTATGAAAGATGTAATATTGCCATGACACGTATAAATGTAATATCTTAAGATGGTCTTATATTATTATTGTAAATTGAGAAAGCATCAAGGTTGACTCATTGATTAGTTTTAGGACATGGTATAAATAAAAGATGTTTTTCTTGAGGTAGTATGTATGATTTTTTGAAGCGGTAATGGTGTAATGTGAGTATGTGAACTTGTATGTGAGATCCACTGAAGCTACTATTGAATATCTTTTGTTTAGATGATTGTTTGGTGTAGTTGAGGCACAATGAGAAAACAAAGATATTGTATTTGGAAAAGAGGTTGTTGTGGATAGTTATTTACTTGTATTATTTTGAAAAGGATAATACTAAAGCCATTTGGATAGTGAGATCGATTGTCTTCCCCTGAAATTGTTTGGAGAGTGAGTCCATCTCTCTTCCACAACTCCTAACAAGGTTGGAATCTCCTAAGAGGGATTCAAAGTCTCCTAACATGTACTAATACAACTGAATATATTCCATTCTCCTCTTATAAGGAAATTATATATTAGTAAATCATTTTGTGAGTACCATCCCCACTGGGGTTTTCCCTTTGATCAAGGGTTTCCCTAGTTAACATATATGGTGTTATTGTGTATGGTGGTTTTTCTATGGTTGTTGCATCAATAGTTTATATGCTTTGAAATTAATAAGGATAATGAGAGTTTTTTTAATTGCATAATTGATTCATCTCCCACCCCCATTTATCTTGGTGGACTTTACTTTCTAACAAGGAGAAGGTGCACAAGAGACGTACTGAGAACTAGAATCCTTCTTAGGCATTTTGGTATGTGACTTTTTTTTTTTCTCCTACTTCCCTAAAGATATGTGAGCTACCAATGTGCAATTTTTTATTCTAGAAGAGCATCCATCTATGTGAGCTTGGATTGCTCTCTAATCAAGCAATCACAAAATTCCTCAAAGGAAGGCATGGAAAACCATGAACCTAAAGCATCCATGGTGGAGTTGAAAGTAGAAGAAAATATCTAAAATTTTCCTTGTAGTTTAGAAAGAATTGGGTAAATGCACTCGTTACCTATTATTAGAATTTGTGAAAACAAATATATAAACTAGAATCTATTGAAAGAGTTAGATCAAACAATAGGAAATAATATCAACATAATAATAATATGAGACCAATTTCTGATGTAGATGCTTAGAGGCATAATAGCATCAATATTTCCTAATGTGTTATATGATATATTTGATATATATCTGAGATATAAAATACAAAGAGCTAGCATGTTTATATAGACATAAGCTAGGAGAAAACTTGGGCAAGATTGAGACAACTATCTCAACTTGGAGGAAGTAGAGTTCTGATGGAATCAACCACCTACCATCTACCTACAATATAGAAGGGTGGTGTCCAAATTGGAATTAACCATGCGACATTATAGGAGTAATTGGAGTCAAAGGGATGACTCAACAATATCCTCCTAATAATAATATCCAAAATATATAATTACTCCTCATTTATGAGTTCACCTAAGTAAACTTAATACAAGAGTGAAATGGAAAAGAACCATTTACTCTAACACCCCCCCTTAAGTGCAACTTAGGGAGTACCTTAATGCATATATAGCTAATGGGTCCGAGAAACAAAATCATGTTAGGTACCCATGTACAACTAAAAATATGCAATCTCTCAAAAAAGGAGAAAGAGGGAAAACCCCATGTGAAAATTTGTCCCCCAAAAAGAGAATTGAAAAATCAATATGCATGAATGGAAGGTATAATCAAGACTCCTTCATTATGACATGCATCGTGCATATAATATCAATAACTATAAGAAGAATAGAGACATAATAGCCCTTCTTCAATGTAGAATATTGACCAGTGGTAGATGCTCTAGGTTTGATGTTGAAATTGTGCCATGACTGAATAACAACATTCCTCCCTTTAGGAAGAAAGCAAACCAAAGGTGCATCAATGAAGCCTCCTAGATCTAAAGGAAGAAACCTTAGAATGTATGTAATTTTTGGAATGTGCTCAAGTGTCTCCATGTCAACGCTAAAAGAAGATGTCATGAACAAATCAAGATCAAGCCCAATAGAAGAAGGTGACAAACAAGGAGCCAATGGTAGCTGATCCATGTGAGAATGTGTACTTAGGCACTCTGTTGAAAAAGAAAAATTAGGATCAACTAAGGATGAATTTAGAACATTTTGTAAAGAATTAAAAGTATTCTCTATAGATAAAGTGATCTCCTCCAAATATGTTGTAGAGATTCACATGAAAATAAAATGATCTCATCCAATTGTTGTACTAATTCATGTGAACCCATGGCTATATGAATGAAAAAATCATCAGGAATACTACTAGATATAATATCAATAAAAGGAGAAGGGATGGATGACTATGGAACTTGATCACATGTGAGAATAACCAAGCTCAAGTAGCCAAAATTCTTCTCAATATGTGAATCAACACTAGAAGTGTGATCAAAATATGCTAAAGAATCATTGTCATCGTCATAAGAAAAGTATTCATAGTAGTATATTCAAGATCCATGATCAACCACTCCTATAGAAATGATCTTTTTTCCCTCCAAGTCTCTCATAAGAACAAATTTGGGAGTGAATTCCATAGTCCTTGTTGGCCCATTAGTGAGTTGATAGATGGAAATGATATTATGGGTTAAGAGAGGTACACATAATACATCCTTGAAGGTACCCTAACCTTTATCAATTTTTCCTTTCCCAATCACATTCATATAAGTATGACTTTCCATTAAAATTGGTGGGGTATTACAAGGCTCAAATGAAGAATACAAAGACTGTGAAGATTCCATATGATGAGAGGCTCCTAAATCTAGAAGCCATCTCCTTGAATCATGACTTGAAGTAGAAATTAAGGCTTGACCTTTTCCGTTGTTATCTTTTCCCTTGGCAACATTGGAATGAGAAGAAGAGGATGAAGTAGTCATTCTTAAAGGTAGATTTATTTGATTTTCCTTGAGAATATTCTTGAGTTCATCAATGTCCTTATAGCAATGATGTTCTTCATGTCCATTCTTCTTGCAATATGCATAAATAGGCTTTTCCTTTTTAGATGATTCCTTATTTGAGGAATAACATTCAAATTTTATCTCTAACTTGCTTTGTTTATTCTTTTGTTTCTGTTCAAGATTCCCCACTTCTTTCTATACCTTAGGCTCACTAGAAATTAATGCTTATGACTTAGATATCTCAATGATACCCATTTGAATTAGCATACTTCCTCTTGGATTGGAAGATTTAAAAATGCATCAAAAGTAGGATCAACATTTGCAGCTCCCATAGAAAATCGATTGGTATGAAAGGTAGAAACAAATATAGAATACTCAGGGCCAAAATTGGATAACACATTCAGAATCAATTGTATATCTTCCTTAATTATCTTGTAATCCTTTAGTCATGTTCTTAATTTTTTAATCATGGAGATATAGACTTGGATATTGTTGAAACTTTTTGGATCAAGAATTATCAAATCATCATCGATTTGATAACCCTTAATCTTGTTAGTTTTACCAAACAAAGTTTCAAGAGCATCCCAAGCCTTTTTAGGTGTCTTGATTGATTCCAAATGAAATTTTAAATCAAAAAATACTAATGAACAAATGTAGCAAAGAGATTTCTCATGATTGATCTCCCATGCTTGATGAGCATTACCATAAGTAGGTATGGTAATAATTTCATTTACATGTCATGTACAACCTTTTTCCCCTAGATAATTCCATACTAATTTTTTCTATGATTCATAAGTATATGGAGTTAGGAGTTCACTTTGTGATTTTCCCATTTGTACTACAAGAAAGAATGAACGAAACCAAAACAACACAAGATTACCCTCCCAAAATCACCCTCGCCCCAAGATACAATGATTTGGCACTTTATAATTTAGTGAATATACAATTGCCACTTGCCAAAATGGACCAAAGTGGACCTCTAATTTTGATAACTACAACTTCAACTATGAAGCAATAAGATACTCAAACAATTAGAACACTAGATCACTCAAGGATCTAATAGAGTACAAGTGCCAAATTAGGCCAATTTTGACCAAATTATTGAACTACTATGTCTACCCATAATATCTAAAAATTGATACCAAAGTTGAGAAGTAGACAAAATCATGCACTTTAAAAAAAATAGCTCCTAAAAAAGTGTTCGTATGAGCTCAAACGATGCCTCAAAAGTTGCAATATTCAAGATTATACAAAGATTGTCATCAAGAATTATAAGAAGGACCCATAATAGGTGAGCCCTACAAGAAGGTGGGCATTATTAGAGGTGGGCCTTTCTTGATGTGGGTCCTACTAGAGGTGGGACCACTAGATGTGGACCCCACTTGGTGTGGGCCCCACTTGATGTAGGCCCTGCTAGAAGTGGGAACTGCTAGAGGTGGGCCCTACTTGGTGTGGACCTTGCTTGATGTAGGTCCTGCTAGAAGTGGTGTCTGTTGGAGGTAGGCCCCACTTGGTGTGGGCCCTGCTTGATGCAGGACACCACAAGCAAGTAGGCCCCACAAGAAGGTGGGCCCCAAATACAAAAAAAATCTCTATTTGCACATTGTCCTCAAGATTTGAATCCTCAAAGTGTTGCATTCATTAGATAAAGAAAGATAATATATATATATGCAAAAGAGATTAATGAGTCTTCATAAATCCTTTCTAATTCTTTAGTTCATATAGAAATGCAAGAGAAAGGCATATCAGATTTTCCAAGACCACTAAAAATAATCTAATCTTTCAATAACTACTCTGATACCATGTTAGAATTTGTGAAAACAAATATATAAACCAAAATCTATTGAAAGAGTTAGACCAAACAATAAGAAATGAAATCGGCATAATAATTATATGAGACCAATTTCTAATGTAAATGCTTAGAGGCATAATTGCATCAATATTTCCTCATGTGTTATACGATATATTTGATATAAATCTGAGATGTGAAATACAAAGAGCTAGCCTATTATATAGATGTCAGTTGGGAGGAAATTTGGACAAGATTGAGACAAGTGTCTTGACTTGGAGGAAGTAGAGTCCTAATGGAATCAACCATGTATTATCCACCTATAATCTAGAAGGGTGGTCTCCAAACTGGAATTAACCACATGTGACATTTTAGGAGTAGTTGGAGTCAAAGAGATGACTCAACAATATCCTCCTAAAAATAATATCCAAAATATATAATTCCTCCTAATTTATAAGTCCACCTAAATAAACTTAATATAAGAGTGAAATGGAAAAGAACCATTTACTCTAACACCTATTTTGTTCTTAACAAAACTTTATAGAAGTGATCTAAGTGATTTGAACTTCATTGTAAAATCCTCAATAGAGAGGTAGGAATCAACTACCAAGGAAGTCTATTCAGCCTCAATCTAAAGTGCACAAAACTCATTGATGGTGCCAAAAAGATTATTGAACTTGGTCCACATAGCACAAGGACTAGTGCAACCATCTAGATGAAAGAGTAAACTATCTAAAATGTGCAAGGACAACAAACCCATTGCTTCATCCTTTTTTTTTGGTAAAAGTGTAAATGCTCATTGTTATTGAGGTCGATTCTCATCCAAACATGATCATAACCCTTTTGAAATGAGAATTTTGGTCATTTGTTCCTTCAAGGTGTGATAATTGCCTCTCAATAGGGGAAAATTTTTCCAAGCGAGCAAGAGGAAACCCTACCCACTTGGCTCATAACACAAAAACTCAAACCCTAGCACAATTATGAAAGCTAGAAAGTGCAAAAAATTAAAAAATATATATAATTTTTTATCCCTATATACGTAATGTAAAATTTAATTAATTTGACTACAAATTCGGAAAGCACACTGAAATACCTTTCCAATTCCTATTCATTTTCAAGAAATAGAATTCTTCCAGAGTCAAAAAAGATTCTTATGTCTTTAACTATGTAAAAAGGCATGTAAATAGAAAATTCTAGAAATGAGGCTAACAACATCATAACTACCTCAAAACTAGCTTTCTGATGAAATCTCATTTTCCCAATTTTGATGTTGTTGAGCAAATTATGAGAAAGAAACCAATATCCACTTTTTATGATAGAAGAATCAAAGTGTTTGACAATTTCATGGTAGTCAAATTTAAGTTGAAGTATTCTGATGGCATAACCTACAAAAGTAGTCATACATACCTACAAAATCAGTGCACTTCTCCAAAGTACCCATATCTTTTTTGAAAAAAGTATGTACTCTTTTCAAAAACATTTTATCTAAAACTTGAAAAACTTGATGTAATTTTTTTTAAAGACTTAATTTTAAAAGAACTAACTTTTTTGTTGATATTTTTTCATTTTTGATTTTTTTTGTCTCAAAAATTATGTGATTAGACTAGTGAGCGTGTCTATGCATTTAGAGGTTCCATTTTCGCGAAAGTTGTTAAGGAAATTTTTATGTTTTTGGTTTTTTGGGCTTTTAATTTTATTGAATTAATTTTCTAGCAGCTTTTCCATAGATGAATTGTTATTTCTCAGAATAGCCTATTTTTGTTTGGGTTGATTTGGAGTTTAACTAGGTTGGTTGCTTATATGCCCTTATCAATTATTCACTTGAAAAGTGAATAGGTATCCAAAAAGGAATTTAATTCCTCACTTCTCACTTTTGAATTAGAAAGATTGAGAGTAAAACCCAAAATCCTTGTCATAAGGATTTACTACTTTGTTCATTGTGGGAACTACGAGCACGGGATCATCACGAGGTTGAGCTCATTGGATCCAGCTCGAGGAGACCTTGGATGGTTGTGGTTTCTGGCTATTTCTACAAGGTCTTTATTTTATGGTTTAGATTTCCATTTTTCCCTTTTGGCTGTGAGGTAGGGCTCTCTCATTTTGTTGTTTTTTCTCTATTTCAACTTCTATTTTTGGTAGTTGTTTATTAGGAGGGTGAGAACTAGTGTTCCCCTTTGTTTCTATTTGTTGGTTTTGTCTAGTTGGTTGGGTATGAACATTTTCCCTATTTTCAAGATGAGGGTTTGGGGTTTTGCATTGTTATGCTGGCCATTTTTACACACAGTGTCTGAACCCAAATTTTATTAGATTTTTAGGGTTTTTGTGCCCAAAGGCCAAATAGGTTTTGATTTTTTAGTTTTCTAAAGTTTTGGGGTTTTTACCTTGTTTTGCATACCACCCTATTTTCTTAGGTTTTCTTGGCATGAGTTTGGTCATAGACCTAGATCATCTATTTGGTTGTCAATCATACCATTGTTTCACTTTTATGTTTGCATTGGGATGCATGTAACATCTATACTTCAAACATCATGTTCGGTTGAGTGATTTTATACCTGGTGTTATGGTTTCTTTTGGACCCTTGTTATTATTTCATGGACATTAGGATTCATGTAGAATCCATACTCCTGGACTGAGGCCAGTTGAGTAAGTTCATGATGTTTGGTCTTTTTGCATCATTGGGATTCATGTAGAATCCATCCTCCCAAATTGAGGTTGGTCAAGTGAGTTCATGGTGTATGGTTTTATTATTTCTTGGGATTTATGTAGAATCTGTCCTCCCAAGTTATTTTCGGTTGAGTGATAGTTTGCTTGTGTTCTCATCCAATCCTTGTGTTATGATCTTTGTGATGGTGGTGTGCCACACATGAGTACGTGTGCATATATTTGTCAAGTGACTTACGAGGCTCAATCATCCATGGACTTGTTAGAAGTTATGATCATTTGGGGTTGGGTTGGGAATTTGCATGCCTACAGGAACTCATTGTTGGATGAGCATGGGTAGAGTAGGGTAGCATATGGAGGGGTCTTCTATCTCACAACCTGGTGATGGTTGTGCCATAGGTTGGTAGAGGGAGTTTTAAGTAAGTGATAACTAAATAAAATGTGTGAGTGGTAATAAAACTTAAGATAATGAAAAATTATTTATTTGTGTGATGGGTCCAAGGGAGTCCCTTGAGAGTGTTGCCACACGTGATCCAAGCTTGGGATTTTGGATGTCAAGGGACTCTCCATGATGTCAGGTCCTACTTAGTAGCCCATTGAGTGTCTAACCAAGACCTGTAGTTTATGAATTGTCTATGTTCTTGGTTTTAGTCATCATATTTGCTGGTGTGTATGTTAACCATGGATTTTGTGCTTTGTGTGTGTTTGTGGTTGGATCATTATCTCCATTAGCATGGCGGGAGTGGACCTATGGGTTTCACATGGTTGGGAGGCATAGCTACCCATACCACTATTGGGGACCAGTGTACAAAGATAGTATATTATCCTAGTGCAACCGTTGCTGGATGTTTTCACTTGATACTTCGGGTTCCAAAGTATACTTTCTTGTGATTTATGCTTTCATTGGAATGCTTGGATATCATGTTTAGATGATGCTAGTTTATTTGACATATTCCTATATTATGTTGTTTATCATATGATTAGATGATTTGAATTGTTTCATTGGCGCATCTATTGCTTATTGGTTTAGCATGTTAGATTTCCTACTCGTATGATGTTTAGCATATGATAGATGATGTGGTTGACTTATTGAATTATCTAATTTTTTGCTTTTAGCATGTTAGATTCCCTTATTCTTGTGTTGTAGCATATTTTAGTAGTGACGTCCTCATAAGATAGCTCCAACGATCTAGTCAATAGTTTGAGATGTTACACACAGGGGATAGCTAGGATCCATGATGGTCTTATGATGCTATTGATAGTTGGGAGGAACCGAATACCTAGTTTGGTTGTTCAGTTATTGCGATATTATTTATGTTCATTATGATGTTGCTGCTGTACACTGCAATGTTGCTTTTAGTACATTCTTTTTCTACTATGGTTTGGATGGATGGACGATCCTCTTTCTTGTTTCATGGCATCTTGTTGTTTATGCACTCAAGTGTTTGTTCCTCAATATATGTGGATCCGGTACTCCCTAGTGTGGAGATTTGATTTCTCGTTTTATCCCTTGTTTTGTCCCTTAGAGTAATTATTTCTTTCTATGGATGACCATGTATCAACATTGGGTGATACTTGAAAGTATCACACGTCCAAAGGAGAAGAATCATGCAATACTGGAAAGTATCGCATGCCCTTGTAAACTCTATCGTGCTACACTTTGTTGTATCGTACGATTCTTGGAGAAAGGTCGTACGATTCTTGGAGAAATTTCATACGATACTGGTAAAGTATTGTACACCTTCTTGAGAAGTGTCACCCAAACCTTGATTGTATCACACACCTTCATCAGAAAGGTCGTACAATACTAGAAAGTATCGTACTATGTTGATTTAAAGTATCACCTAGGTTTTGGAAAAACCTATGTGGGCAGATAATAGGCACTTTTTGGTTTGATCAAAAGTTTTTCAAAGGTGTTTTGGTTACCCTTTATGGTTTTGTCGAATACCTTGGAATTGCATTTCGAATTCGATATGTTATCAAATTTGTATCATTTGCATTCCTCCTGGTTTGTCATTTGTGTTTCGTAGTGGCATTTGGAGATTCGTTGGTTGCTCGGATTTTTGGTGAAGTCTTCTATTGCAATTTTGTGATCCTTGTATGATGTTGTCATGTGCATTCATACTTGTAAAAAAAATTATCTTGGCTTGAATTTAATCCTTGTTCCAAGGATCTCCGATCAGGGTATTACATCTGGTATCAGAGCCCAAGTTCAAACATTGGGATCTATGTGTTTATGTTGCCCATATGGTTGATGTTGCATTTTTGGAAGTGCGAGTGTCTCAATGAGAGCTCCTGAGTTTTGTTGCTTTGGTATCTACTTGGACTTTCATGTCCAATAGATGTGACTAGAGCAGCATGAGGAGAAGGAAGTAAGCCTTTCCTTGTTTTGTAGATGGAACCAATGTGCTTTGTTGGTTTCTTGCATGTGTGTGACCCTTTTTGGATGGAACCACTGATTAGTGTCCATTTGTTGGCTTTGAATGCCTTATTTTGTTTCTCCTTGTGGAGTAGGGTGTATCGGTTCCCTATTTTCTCCTAATTGTAAGTAAATAAATGAATTTTATTTGTGATTCTATGTTTTGTCATTATAGTAATGAAATGGTTCCCTTCATTGAGAAATTAGTGTTATTGTGAAGCATTGCAAAGTAGTAGGTTTTGTGTTAGATCCTTTGGGTTGATGACTTAAGTCCCCAATCTAATTGTTTCATAAGCTTATGGAAATTGTATTGAAACTAATGGATATCTAAATGTTTCATTGTATGGAAAAAAATTAAGAAAAAATATTGTTGTCTACATATGCATGAGGTTATTGATGGTATACTGCTTGATGTGTGTGAGTGTGTTCACTAACACTACTGGGATGATGTAATCCTTAGCATTGTATGGTGATTTGTCCCTCTTTTGTGACTATTCTCAATCATCACATGTAATGTGGTTTTTTTGATGTCTTATTCTATTTGACTGGAGGTACTTTCCTCATGTTGTTGGGCTAGCATTGGTTTTCAGTATTTTCCTTGTTGGACTAGTCATCAAATTTTATCTATCACTCTCTTTGTGACAGTTGTCACATTTGACTTATTGTTGAAATGTGAACTTTTTGATATTTACTATTGAAGTTGACAATTCCCCCATTTGGGCCTTTTGATCATGTTTCATGATGACTATTTTGAATGTTTTTTACTACTACCCAGTTGTGTGTTGTGGCTCTATCATGTTCATCTCAAACCTATGGTAGCGCGTACAAGGGATAATATCATAGAGAACATGCTAGTGTTCTTGTAGTAGATGCAAAGTTTTTAGTATAATTGGATGATTTAAATGATGATTTAATGTAATGTTATTCTAGAAAGAAATTTGAAAAGATAGGTACTTGGTGTATGGAAAGTGACTCTTGACCCCTTGCTTTGAAAACCTTTCAATTTCATTTTGCATTAGTGCTTATGTTAGGATTAATTAGTGAAATTATGAAAGAGAAGTAATGATGGTTTCATTGTGTGAATTACCTTGCTTTTCATTTCTTATGCCATTTTGGTCTTGTGTGCTCTTTGGATGTTTTGGATGTCCTGTCTATGCTTGTCTTGGTAACCGAGATGATCTGAGTTGCCTATGATGTTTTATCTTGAGTGGTGATTAAAACTCTTAGAAATTTGAAAAGATAGGTACTTGGTGTATGGAAAGTGACTCTTGACCCCTTGCTTTGAAAACCTTTCAATTTCATTGTGCATTAGTGCTTATGTTAGGATTAATTAGTGAAATTATGAAAGAGAAGTAATGATGGTTTCATTGTGTGAATTACCTTGCTTTTCATTTCTTATGTCATTTTGGTCTTGTGTGCTCTTTGGATGTTTTGGACGTCCCGTCTATGCTTGTCTTGGTAACCAATATGATCTGAGTTGCCTATGATGTTTTATCTTGAGTGGTGATTAAAACTCTTAGAAATTTGAAAAGATAGGTACTTGGTGTATGGAAAGTGACTCTTGACCCCTTGCTTTGAAAACCTTTCAATTTCATTGTGCATTAGTGCTTATGTTAGGATTAATTAGTGAAATTATGAAAGAGAAGTAATGATGGTTTCATTGTGTGAATTACCTTGCTTTTCATTTCTTAAGTCATTTTGGTCTTGTGTGCTCTTTGGATGTTTTGGATGTCCCGTCTGTGCTTGTCTTGGTAACCGAGATGATCTGAGTTGCCTATGATGTTTTATCTTGAGTGGTGATTAAAACTCTTAGAAATTTGAAAAGATAGGTACTTGGTGTATGGAAAGTGACTCTTGATCCCTTACTTTGAAAACCTTTCAATTTCATTGTGCATTAGTGCTTATGTTAGGATTAATTAGTGAAATTATGAAAGAGAATTAATGATGGTTTCATTGTGTGAATTACCTTGCTTTTCATTTCTTATGTCATTTTGGTCTTGTGTGCTCTTTGGATGTTTTGGACGTCCCGTCTGTGCTTGTCTTGGTAACCGAGATGATCTGAGTTGCCTGTGATGTTTTATCTTGAGTGGTGATTAAAACTTTTAGGTATTAGGACTCTCTAAGATCCATCATGTCATAGGCCTCTTTGATATCTTTTTGATTCTTTTCAAACGGAGTCAATCTGAGTCCAGACGTGAAAGTTATGGCCTTTGGAGTGAAGGCAATTTTTGTGTTGTTTTGAAATTTTGTGCGAGAAATCAAATGGTCATGCACTTTCTCACCTTGTTCATTGCATTTTTTCACCTAATTTAGTGAGAAACTTTGCTCGAGACTATGTTAACACAAAATTTTTCCTAAGGAACAACAAGAAACTCTTTTGCACTTCTGAAGGTGCAGATCAATGTTTTGAGTACCCTTTATCAAGTAGAGGCCAATTTAATCTTGACGTATCACATTTATGGCCATTGGAGAAGTTTAACCCTTCATGTTTTCTTAGGGAGGTGTTAAAAAATATTCATAATCTACTAGGTACTTGTTGAGATTCGTGTTTGGGTTTGTGTGTTTCCTATAGCACCGACCCAACCTTGTGAGGTGAAGTGTGGTTTGTGAGTGTTCCTTTTTTGCAGTGGATGTTGCCTTGTCATTTGAGAGTGACTCAGTCTTTTGGTGAGTCTAGATCCACCTTTTGGATGTTGACTTTGGCACATCTCTGTATCCTTTTCTCTCTTGAGAAAGTAGGCTAGCATGGTTATGTCATTAGCCTAGTTAGTGTTGTTTGAGTATGTTGGTGGTTGGTGGAATTGTGAGTTTTCCCTAACTCATCTTGGGTTGATTTAGTGCAAAGGTTGAGAGAGACTCCCTCTCAGTCCCAATACTCTATAGTTTCTTTCTCCCTAAGCTTGTATCTTTTAGAGGATTGTCTCAGTCGAGTTTTCTCATTGACCATTGACTTGAGGCTAGAGATTAAGTTTAGCGGTAGTTTGGGTGTGGTATTCCTAGCATGGTACTAGAGGGGCATGGTATCGTTGGACACATGTTACCATCTTATGAGCTGGTATTCAGATACTACATGGTTTTGTCCACTATTGAATTCTTTGCAACCTTGTGGAAAGGTGATACCTTGTCTAGTTGGGATATGTAACCCTAGTTCCCAGTGATAGTTGAGCTTTGTATCATAAAGACTAAGTGCTCCTATGCTTGGTGATGAGTATGATTTTGGAGTGTGTAACTTTGTCATTAAACTGTCATTTAGTTTGTTCAAAGGGTGAGTTTAAGTGGATTTGAGGATGCTCGTGTGTGACATGATAGTATTCTTGGGAATTTTGGGATGGTTATTCCTCATGATTCCAACTCTTGTTGGAAGTGCATCGTATTTTGACCTGGTTTTGTGGTGATGTGGTAGGTGCATGTCGTAGTTGGGCACCTATTGACGAGGTAGAGTGGCTTTTTCCTTACTTGTATTGTTGACTTTATGGCTAGATGGGTTTTCCTAGCTCATAGGAGGTTCCTTGTTGGAGGACCTTATGTCTGTGCAACACCCATTCTCTTGTGGTTGACTTTTTTGGGGGTTGACATAATAGTTTAAGAATGTTGGAGTGATTTGGTTGGACTTGTTAAGAAGTCAATGAGTCATTCTGATTGCTCAGTTTCGATTTTACTCTTCTTGTGTTTGTTTTCTATTCTTGGATTGCAGGCTGCTAGGAGTAAGCCCAGTCTTTGGGGGGGATGATGTAGTGCCTCTCCCATTTGACTTTTGTAAGTCATCCTAATGGATGCCACCACTTTGATCTTTCATTGTATTGGATTGTGATTGGGACCATGAGTGGTTTATACCCTTGAGGTGATTGGATTTATGTTATTGTATCAGTTGCTTTGTTTATGCTTTGGCTAATTTAAGAGATTATGATGTGATTATGGTTCATTGAGGTTTGTGTGAGTGGTTACTAGGATCGATGTGGTATCATGATGTTGTTCCATGATTACCCTGAAATGTGTGTAGAGATTGCATTATGTACTATTACCTGCTACATTGGACTAGGTTCATGTAGCAATGGTAAGTCATGTTTATGACTATGTTCGATTATGTGTTTTAAGTGCCTTTTTAATGTTGTGTAAACTACCATTATTAAATGCTTAAATAATTGAAATGGATTGTCCATGTTGGATTCATTGGTTATGTGCTGCAGATATTTACCTTCTTATATGTTGATCCGAGAGATAATTGTCCTCATGTTATGTTTTACCTTTGAGATGACTTAAGGGTCAGGTATTATACTTGATTTTAGTATCATAGATGTTAGACTACTATGTTGTTTAGTTTATCATAATTGCATGATGTCATTTTGAGATAACAATATGTTTCATAATGATATCTGGTTATCCGATATTTGGACATATCTATATTTATGTTATGTGATGGATTTAATGCTATGATTATTTACTTCATTCTTGCTTCATTATGCTATATGCGAATGTGAGTGATGTAAATGGACTATTTTGGTATAACTGAATAAATGGTTAAATTAGTCATTTAATACTTTTATTGCTTCTACTATGTTATTATATGCAATTGCACTTGATTGTGTTGTTTAGTGTGTAGGATTTATATCCCTAGCAATGGCATATGGAGTTAGTGATTTAGCCATTCATATTTTACCAATGTCATCCCTATATGGTCTACGTATCCTTGTGTTAATTGTTTAATTAATCCTTTCAATAATTAGTAAATCCAAACTCATTTGCATTATGTGATTAGACCAATAAGCATGTCTGTGCATTTAGAGGTTCGCATTGTCATGAAAGTTGTTAAGGGAATTCTGTGTTTTTGAGTTTTCAGGCTTTTAATTTTATTGAATTTAATTTCAAGTAGCTTTTCCATAGATGAATTCATATTTCTAGGAATAGCTTGTTTTCATTTGGGTTGATTTGGGGTTTAACTAAGTTGGTTGGTTATTTGCCCTAATTGATTATTCACTCAAAAAGTGAATAAGTATCCAAAAAGGAATGTAATTCCTCACTTCTCACTTTTGAATTAGAAAGATTGAGACTTAAACCCAAAATCCTTGTCATGAGGATTTACTGTTTTGTTCGTTGTGGGAGCTACAGGCATGGGATCATCGCAAAGTTGAGCTTGTTGGATCCATCTCGGGGAGACCTTGAATTGCCGTAGTTTCTGGCTACTTCTGTGCGGTTTTTATTTTATGGTTCAGATTTTAGTTTTTCCCTTTTTGTTGTGAGGTAGGGCTCTCCCGTTTTATTGTTTCTACTATGTTTCAGCTTCTGTTTTTGGTAGTCATTTGTTAGGAGGCTGAGAACTAGTGTTTCCCTCCATTTTTGTTTGTCGGTTCTACCTAGTTGGTCGAGTATGAACATTTTCCCTATTTTCGAGATGAGGGTTTGGAGTTTCGCACCATTATACTGGTCATTTTTTCATATGGTGTCCGAACCCAAATTTTATTGGATTTTCGAGATTTTGTGCCCAAAGGCCAAATGGGTCTTAATTTTGAAGTTTTCCAAATTTTAGGGGTTTTTACCTCATTTTACTTGCCCCACTATTTTCTTGGGTTTTCTTGGCATGAGTTGGTTGTGGACCTATATCATCCATTTGGATGTCAATCAGACCATTATTTCACTTTTATGTTTGCATTGGGATGTGTGTCACATCTATACTGCTGACATCATGTTTGGTTGAGTGATTTTATACCTAGTGTTATGGTTGCTTTTGGAACTTTGTTATTATTTCGTGGATACTAGGATTCATGTAGAATCCATACTCCCGGATTGAGGTTGGTTGAGTGAGTTCATGATGTTTGATCTTGTTGCATCATTGGGATTCGTGTAAAATCCATCCTCCTAGATTGAGGTTGGTCGAGTGAGTTCATGGTATATGGTTTTATTATTTCTTGGGATTCATGTGGAATCTGTCCTCTCGAGTTGTTTGTGGTTGAGTGATATTTTGCTTGTGTTCTCATCCAGTCCTTGCATTATGATCTTCGTGATGGTGGTGCGCCACACACGAGTGTGCATGTACATTTCTCGAGTGACTTGCAAGGCCTAATCTTCTGTGGACTTGCCGAAACTTATGATCATTTGGGGTTGGGTTGGGAATTTGCATGCCTACGAGCACTCATCATTGGATGAGCATGGGTAGGGTAGGGTAGCATATGGAGGGGGCTTCTATCTCGTAGCCTAGCAATCGTGGCCCCATAGATTGGCAAAGGGAGCTTTAAGTAAGTGATAACTAAATAAAATGTGTGAGTGGTAATAAAACTTAAGATAATGAAAAGTTTCGCATTTGTGTGATGGTTCCAAGGGAGTCCCTTGAGAGTGTTGCCACACATGATCCGAGCTTAGGCTTTTGGATGCCAAGCAACTTTCCATGATGTCAGCCCCTACTTAGTAGCCCATTGAGAATCTAACCAAAACCTGTAGTTTATGCATTGTCTATGTTCTTGGTTTTAGTCATCATATTGTATGGTGTGTGTGTTAGCCATGGGTGTTGTGTTTTGTGTGTGTATGTGGTTGGATCATTATCTCCATCAACATGGTAGGAGTGGACCTACAGGTTCCACGTGGTTGGGAGGCATAGCTACCCATACCACTACTGGGGACCGGTGTACAGAGACGATCTATTATCCTAGTGCGACCGTTGCTGGATGTTTTCACTTGATATTCTGGTTTCAGAGTTTTCTTTCTTGTGATTTATGCTTTCATTGGAATGCTTGGATATCATGTTTAGATGATGCTAGTTTATTTGACGCGTTCCTATATTATGTTGTTTGGCATATGATTAGATTATGTGAATTGTTTCGTTGGTGCATCTATTGCTTATTGGTTTAGCATGTTAGATTTCCTACTCGTATGATTTTTAGCATATGATAGGTAATGTGGTTGACTTATTGGATTATCTAATGCTTTGTTTTTAGCATGTTAGATTCCCTTATTCTTATGTTGTAGTACGTTTTAATTGTGACATCCTCATAAGATAGCTCTGACGATCTGGTCGGTAGTTTGGGATGTTACACTTAGGGGATGGCTAGGATCCACAATGGTCTTATGATGCTATTGACGGTTGGGAAGAACTGCGTACTTAGTTTAATTGTTCAGTTATTGTGATATTATTTTGAAACATTGTGATGTTGCTTTTGTACACTACGATGTTGCTTTCAGTACGTTCTTTTTCAGCTATGGTTTGGATGGATAGATGTTCCTCTTTCTTGTTTCATGGTGTCTTCTTGTTTATGCACTCGAGTGTTTGTTCCTCAATATATGTGGATCCGGTACTCCCTGGTGTGGAGGTTTTCTTTCCCATTTTATCCCTTGTTTTGGCCCTTAGAGTAATTCTTTCTTTCTCTGGGCGACCATGCATCAGCATTGGGCGATACTTGAAAGTATTGCACGTCTAGAGGAGAAGAATCATGTGATACTGGAAAGTATCACATGCCCTTGTAAACTCTATCGTGCGACCCTTTGTTGTATCACACGATTCTTAAAGAAAGGTCATACAATACTGGTAAAGTATCGCACACCTTCTTGATAAGTGTCACCCAAACCTTGATTGTATTGCACGCCTTCATTAGAAAGGTCGTACAATATTGGAAAGTATCGTACTGTGTTGAATTAAAGTATCGCCTGGGTTTTGGAAAAACCTGTCCAGGCGAATAGCAAGCACTTTTTGGTTTGATTGAATGTTTTTTGAAGGTGTTTTGGTTACCCTTTATGGTGTTCTCGAATACCTTGGAATTGCATTTTGAATTCGGTATGTTATCGGATTTGTATCATTTGTGTTCCTCCGTGGTTTGTCATTTGTGTTTGGTAGTAGCGTTTGGAGATTCGTTGGTTACTCAGATCGTTGGTGATGTCTTCCTTTGTAATCTTTGTGATCCCTGTATGATGTTGTCATGTGCATTCATACTTGTAAAAAAAAAAAACTTGGCTGGAATTGAATCCTTGTTCCAAGGATCTCCTTTCGGGGCATTACACTTTGTGCCCTTACTTTTCCACCTAAAGACATTAATGGTGAAGTGATTGTCCTATCATTTCCTACATCTAGATTAATCTAGGATTATAACTCTAAATCATCAATGAAATGTATAATACTTGATAGAAAATAATGTTTCATACCTAGTAATATTTAATCCATTTCCTACATAACCCATCAAACACAAACATGCATACAAGCTTACAAAATAACAACACATAGATCAAATAGACAAGCCACAAGATAGCATAACTTCTACATTGAGAAAACCCTCATGAGAGAAAGAAAAAGAAAAACTTAGCCTCCAAAAGCATCCATACTCCATATTATTCAATTATTTAGTAATAAAAAGCACTTAAAAAGTTACAATGAATACGTTTGAAACATAAAACCTCTCGCATGCATCCTCCATGTGTCCAAGCATGAATCCACACATCTCATTTTATATTTCACCTATGCACCTTTTAGAAAGACACAATAATAGTGACACACTCAACTGAATAATTGAAACCACTAACATGTGTTTACTTCTATAGAAATACCTCACAAAAATACGAGTGGCAAAGTAAAACCATGTGAATGCAATACTATTGATCCCTTATTTAATATTGGGTGCTAAATTACCTCTTTCTTATATATCTTGTCTCAATATTATATAGCAACATGATACCCACGTTAAATATAATTTACAATGTTACAATGCAATTTAAAAGGTGGCTCCAAGTATTTCATAGCTAATGATGCATATCCATCTAGATTCCCCTAAGTGCATGACACATAATAATAATCAATTAGAAACTTTAAGGAGTACAACACCTTATCCAAACAAAATAATGCCCCCATTCACCATTGTGTAGACGCGTTTTTAAATATTTCATTATGATCTAATCTCAACAATATACTTTATCTCCCTTTCTACTCTCTTCTCTTGCATATATTCCTCAACACAATTCCTTCTTATAAAAAGTATTGTGAGCTAAGAAACAACTCCTTCCAAAGGAAATTTTGAGCACTGCCTAAGAATTGCATTGAAGGAATCTTTTTTGATTTCTACTTCAACAAGTTGATTGATCTTTCTTTGCACTTTTCTCTTGCCGATGTATTTTTTAACAGAATTCGCAATGAGCAACTAGTCCTCCTTAGAGTTTCATTTTCAACTTATTCCCATCAACCATTAGATAGAATATTAAGTACTCAAATTAGGGATACCAAAAGTGAGAGGATTAAAAAAGCTTATTTAATTATTTAGAAAATGAGGATAAATGTAAAAGTAATTAATTAAAGGTAATATTTACTTTAGGTTGGGGCATAAGAAAAATAGTCAAAAACTATAGATAAGGGTAAGTGCACCAAGATAGTATGCAAAAATGTGGCCACCAACCCAAAAAAGCAACAAAAGACCCCTAGCATGATTGACTTACTTTAAATTCAAATAAACCAATTAGGATCAAGTTTGGTAAATGAATAAAACAACAAGGATAGTTAATAGGATTGAATAACAAGGTTCAGTCTTGGGAGCTTCATTCACCTCATTTTCTCTCTTTTTTCACGTGCTTTTCTCTTCAAAACAAGTCCGTCCACTTTTTTCTTGTCGGGTTTACAAATGACTGTGCAGCTAAAGTATTATACTTTTTCAATTTGTAATCCCTAATATCAAAGAAAGTAGATTATTCTTATTCTTGTAACTTTTATGTTTTTATATATTGTGTTGGCTTGAGCTGCCCTAATAACCAAGACAAAGCATGCAAAAATTAAAGTGTATTCCCTTAATTTCACCATTCAAAACATGTCATAATATAGAGAGTTGCGGCAGGCAAGAGCCTACAATACAATGGTAAATTGTGAGTCTCTTAATTGAAAGGTCTTGGGTTCGAATCTACTCAAGCTTAACTAATAATCAAAATAATGAATCACAACAAATAATAATTAACCTTGGCTTCGGCCTCTTAAATTAAAAAAAACAAAATTTAGGAACAAAAACACCAAAATGCACCTTAATTGTTGGTGGACATAACTAGGATTCCTGTGACCAGAGATGCTCGAGATACCCATTTAAAACGCCAACTAGACAGGGATGAAGTCTTGGTGGCGCTGTAGTACCTACCTTTTAAATCATAGGTTTCTTCAACAACATGCACTTCGATTAGCATGATCCCAAAATATTGTTTGATTGTTTGATAGGTAACAAAGAATAAACATTGGAATTAGTATCCACACTCGCTGCATCGTCTAGTCTAAGGGTATTATATAGATCGCTGGAATCGCCATTTTGAAATCAAAACCTAAACTTTCGAAAGTAACACAACTACAGGAAATTCCCAATGCCTGGAGCGTAAATCTAGAAATTGTCCAATCTGTTAGCACAGTCAATTTTGGGAACAGAATCCTCAAGCGGCTGTCAACATTTCAGAAAGTAGCTGTAAAGTGGACAAGATATCAAAGAGGAAAAACTAAAGTTGGCGGCCATTATCAACTCCAGGACAGCAAGCTGATCTGAACACATCAGCTTCTATTTCATTCTGGAATGCATGCCCACTAAATTATGTTGAAAGAAATTATGTTACTATTGCTCGTCATTAGTTGCCCAAAAAAAATACGACTTCCAGTACTGAGATTTTTAACATTTTTTTTTTTTTTCCATTTTTAGTTGAAGTTATTCAAATATTCAAGAGCTGAGAGTAGCCAGCGAAGTTTTCTTTTTTATCTTGTCACCTCAGGTGATGGGTTTCCAGGATAAATGTTATTTGCTTGGACCAGGGCACAGCAGGGGGGTGACTATATAAAAAAAGGGGAAATTTTAAAATAAATAAAGAAATTTTAAATTTTCATATGAAAATATGGATAAAGCATGCTTGTATACATTACAGAGCCTTAACAAATTATCAAAATTCACCTTATTTAAATCAATTTTATAAGACAGCTAGGGAACGGGTTTCTGAGTTTCCAGGACAGGTCAAATTATGTCAGAAACTCTTCTCTGGATAACACTGCTTTATAAAAGCTATTGTTTGAAAAAGGTGCAAACTCCCATGATAGAAAACTAAAATTTTATGGTCAAGAATTGATTAAGGATGAAAAAAGCTATCACAATTTCTAGGTCTACCCAATATTACTCAATGATATAACTTGCAACCCTTTCTCAAATGTTAAAGCTACCTATTACAAAAAAAGGAATTCGAAAATTTAAACTTGAAATGCCATGGGCAGCATTAGTAGTTGAGTCTGGCTTACAGTGTCGATGTAGCATACCAGAGGAAAAATGGTTTACAACCTTATGTGGACGAAGCATGCCAAATACATGACGCTTCTTTGTCATGTTGATTAGTTTGCATTTTGAATAATGTGTATACGTTCAATTATTGAAGATAAATAAATTAAATCAATTTGATTTTTAAAAGAAAAAAAATTACAATTATAATACAATGCATTTTAACTTTTAACAAAAGCTTATAAGTTTATCTCACAAAATCAAAGAGATACATCACAAGTAAACTAGTTCTCTAAATACACATCAAAATTACAGAGGGTCAGAATCACAAAATGGAGGGGCTTTCCTCAGAGGGCAGTTCGTGATGTTGCCAAAATGGATAGGCCTTACTCCTAGGCCAACATGTGATATTGCAAATTAAGTAGTAGTATTGCAAGCAACAACCAATAAGATATATGTCTCTATGTTAAAAGTCTATTAATGTTCCCAACATTAAATATCTATAACATTTAAGATTGTCAGCTTGTGCCGTTCTGTGAAAAAGGATCTATTGCTGAAGATGGTTGACTCTCTTGGGACTCGGGAGTGACGCTCAAGTTCCATTCCTCCCAACTTATAAAAACTTTTCTCCAAGTTACAAAGTTTACCAGTATATACAGTTTAACCTTAACTAAATTACAAAAAGAGATAGCAATACTTCCAATTTGCAATTGATATCGTATGAACCATGCCCTGATTATTAAAATTGAAAAGTGATAAAAAACCTATCCATGATATTTTTATGTATTTGTAATAACATATATTAACCTACAATGACTATGCAACATTGACTGTTTAGAATTGTAATATGTAAATCAATCTAAAGACTTGCACTGAATTAAGTACTAAATATAATATTATGTTTTAAGTCTTTTATATGCAAAGTGTTGAGATTTAAATATTTGTCAGGTCACCTCCACCGAGCATAACACTGTTTACATGGCTGGAGCATTGAACCAAAATAGGATATGATAGTGTAAATGGTGCTCAATCAGCTATGTAGAAATTGCCATAAGTTGTATCCAATAACCAAATATTGGGAAGGACATGAACTGATGTAACCGCCAAAGCTGTTGAGGTATGCACAAGCCTGAAATGGTTGTAATTTGATTGTAAACTAGTTTGTGATCATTTTTCATCAGGTTTTGCATTAAATTGCATATTTCCTCTGTCAAGTACATCCAAATATGTCAACTCGGATCAAAATTATGTTACTAGATGTGAGAAAACAAAACTGCACATTCAAACCTAAAACTGGATAAATTAAAAATGCAGTTCATGATTCTTTGATTCTTATAAAAAATGGCCTCCCAATCTATCAATAGCTAAACTTTTCAAAGTTTACAATACATGATTTATCTTGCATCATAATCAGTTTATTAAGTTGTGAATGAAACTACACAAGCCTTCAGATGGCAGAGATTTTTTTTTAACAGTCAAGAATGCTTTTGGTTTCATCCCCCAAATGTCTAGGGATAGGACAGTATCTGAACTACACATAAATTGTCAGAAGTAGATGTCTTTAGCCCTTTGCCAATACTTTTCTATTACAACATTATAATGTCTTCTTAATTCTCTTTTTTACATCTAAAATATATCTTCTGAGTGCAACCATCAAAACCCAAGTGCTTCGAGAAGTTTTCTCTTTGATCATCAACAATAAAGCTGCACTCAGGACTGTCTTCAAAATTTGGGCAGATAATCCTTTGTAGAAACCTGAAGGGCCCTCATTTCGCCAAATGATTCTCAGTGCATCTACTACTTGTTTAGGTTGTTTCTCTCGATTCCATCCATTCATTTTTAATTCATTTTCATCTTCAGTTTCAGCTCGTTGAATCATAACCTTGCATCTGCAAATAGGAGTTTGTAAGGGGGAATTCCAAATTTTGTTTTAGACAAAAAATTTGATCACAAAGAATAAACCAACTCAGCTGAAACTGCAAATGGCAGGTACTCAACTAGGCAACTTAAAGCAAAAAATGACATTTTAAAAAGTCTCACATCCAATAGCTGCTAATTAAAATCAATTTCACTTCAAAGAACAATGATGATCCAAGAAAAAAAAAGGTCTTTTAAATAAGAATGTTGTTGACGAATACGACCTTATTGCTGGATATGTCACAATTGTTGCCACTGTCTTTGAAAGTGCACCTAATAGGAAGGCAGCAAAAGCTGAGATGACAACAGGAGAAGAGTAAGCTGTAACTGAATCATTTTGATTTCTTTTCTGTTTCGCCAGTAACCTTCGTTTGAACTGCTCAAAAACTGTGTACTGAAATAAAACATTAGACATGTCAAATAAAGTCCAATAAACTAGAAAACATGCAAGATATAGTGAAAGCAAGCATCATTGTGCATAATTCAGAAAATGCAAGTCCCCTTGTAAATTGAAGTAGAGTTTAACAATCATGCACAGTGCTCTATTTTTATGGAAGAGCCGTTTGTGCAAACCATATTTGCAAACGACTCTTCCATAGGAATAGAGTGCTCTTCCATAAAAATAGAGCACTGTGCATGATTGTTTAACTCTACTTCAATTTACAAGGCCTCTTTTCTATATTCTCTACCTTAACAAACTGCCAGCCATGATTGCTAAAAATTGGATATGAAATTCAATTTTAATTTCTGTTGCTCTAGGAGGATACTACAAATGTAAAAACAGAATAGTAAATTGAACAAAGAATTGTGCTCTTGTTCATTATAGCTATTAGAATTTTCAACTTGGCAATTGACCATTTAAGTTTGATATTTGCAACCTTAGCTTACAGAACTCAATGATATAGATATGAGCCTTTGTAGTTGAAGAACTGTACGACCACCTGATTAGCTACAAGTTTTTCTTTTCTTTTCCTAAATAGAGTCTATATCAATGACTAAACCTATTTAAATTACTCTCGATATTTGCTACTGGAAAACATCACATGCATCAGTAATTTGATAATGACACTACTTCCCAAACATTGCCACGTCCAAGGAAAGAGTATTCCAACAAACTGTCTATTGGTGAAAAAGGAAGATGCAACAAGTCAACCTAACCATCTTTGAAAGAGAGTTCAGGTCAGGCTTGGTCAACATTTCAGAAAATTCTGCACCCCATCACCAACAATTCACCTCCCTAGCATAATTAATGTTTGAGAAAATGTGGTTACCATGACCAGACTTCTAAGTGGAACAAGCAAAAGCATGGGTCAGTAGTTACACAAAGTTGTGGTTGAATTTTGAAAAACCATAAAGATGTTTGATAACCTCTCAAGTTGAAGCCAAAACTAGAATTTTCACAATATTACATCATGTGAAACATTTCACACACAATGTGTCCTAAACAAGCCATTTATTCAATAGCAGGTATAAGTTTCTCTCAGTCCATGAATGTAGATGCAAAATTCTTTTGGATAAAAGCCATGTTTATTTTTCATTTGACGTTTCAGATCGCACTCAGTGATCAATAACTGCAATTATTTCCTGATGATGGATAACTTAGTGTGGTCCAGAATCAAATGAAAAATATACATATTTCTTGCATCTACATTTATTTAATGTTACATAAGACTATCAAATTGTTGAAAAATAACATTTTCAGTAAATTCTTATCTTGGAAAACTAACAGGCAAAAGTTAGGAAACCAATGATTTAGCCAGAGTGCAATAAGAGAAGTCTCCAGATTTATACAAAGAAAGCAACAGAAAATAGTTGACATGGTTAATAGCAAAAGATAGGGGATAAGGACTGAAGGAATGGTAACAGAAGAAAAATACAATGAATCAGATCTCAGCTTTCAATCTTTTCAGTCATTTGTTCTACATATACCCTCTTCTAAACATTTTTTTGTAATTGGCATTACTTCAATCAACTATGTTACTTTTGCCTCTGTACACTGTAATTGACAAGAAATAACAAAATCAGTTATTTAACAATATTTTACCAATGTTACTTTGTTCTTTAGTATCCTGAGTTTTTCTTATTTTAAACCCAGGTAATGAATACAATTTATCCTTTTCCGTGACATGTATGTACTATGGAAAGGTACCATAAGTTATTTCTCAATGACCTTTTATCTACTTAATAAAACATTACAAACATTTGATCCAATGATAGCACATTATGCGGCATTCAAATTCTCCCAAATGGTCGTTGCTTGAAGGAGTGAAAAAACAAGTACAACGAATAGTATTTTCAGTACCTGTATGGCAGGGTTAGAGGTGAGAAGCAGAGAAACACCAACACCGTCAAATGCCTTTTCCCAAGAGCCCTCACTAAGAGTCTGCCAAAGACCCTTAGATTTCCCAAATTCACTAGTCTGCATCCGAGCTGAGGCTGTGTCTAGTGGCTTTCCAAAACAAAACAAAAGAATATCAGAATCTTTGACACAATGCAAATGATAAAGTTATACATAAAACAATGCAACATAATTAGTTATACTTCTAGTTATTTTCTTTATTGCAATAATAAAAATTCTTGAGGTCATATTTGTTTCACGTACTGACCAAAACAGACCTGAACAGGTAATCTATTATCACTAAACAAACATATAGCAATTAAAGTAGAAAATTTTAAAATAGCAAGTTGATTGGCACAACCAACTAAAAATATACATTACAATTTATAAGCGAATAAGAAGGTCTGCAATTAAGCCCACAAAAAACTTCCAAGAAAATGGTGAAACTAATTCCAACTTCCAAGCATTGCAGCCACGCCCATAAACATCAAAACTAAAGGGAACTTTAAAAAATAACATAAATTTAACCCAAAAAAATTATTTAAAAGGAGAAAGAACTCATGCTTAAGTTTTTTTTAAGCAAATATCCCAAAGCATGTATAAGATATCTCACATAGAATTATTGAATTAGATTCACTAAAATTAGTAGAAGTAAATCAATGTTGACCAAAAAAGAAACTAAAATGCTATTTTAACAATTTCAAGCCTTCCTGCTTCTATGCTTTCAAGTTTTCAACTGTTTGAAAGTGCAAACAAAGCACTCATGAGTTACCTATTATCCATGACCAAGTAGTCATAGAGACCCTATCACAACTATGGATGTAATTCAGTAATTACTGTTATCCCGAAGAAATTGATATTATTGTGTATAAAGAGTTTGGGTGGATAGAAAACCCCCTAAGGATCCTAAGCATGTATAAGATATCTCACATAAAACTATTGAATTAGGTTCACTAAAATTAGTAAAAGTAAATCAATGTTGACCAAAAAAGACACTAAAATGCAATTTTAACAATTTCAAGACTTCCTGCTTCTATGTTTTCAAGTTTTCAACTGTTTGAAAGTGCAAACAAAGCACTCATAAATTACCTATAATCCATGACCAGGTAGTCATAGAGACCCTATTGCAACTATGGATGTAATTCAATAATTGCTGTTATCCCGAAAAAATTGATACTATTTTGTATAAAGAGTTTGGGTGGATAGAAACACCCTAAGGATCTTATTAGGATGGCACAGTGCTACTATCATGATGAGCAGTTCTTTATAATAGTCTGGACTCTGAAGGAGAGCTCCTCCATCCTTATTGTAAGCTGGTAGAGCATTTCTATATTCCACTATAATGCAACTGCCCAATTTTATTAAAGAATTATGAGCCGACAAGATAATCTCAAGTTAAGCTACGTCAAAACAAATTTTAACGATTAGCTACTTTAATTCAAACTTGCAAGAGTGTGAGAGTCCAGACAAAATACTCCCATATTCATTACTTCCTACGATCAAGAGACAAATATTTATTTCATAAAGTTATTTATCAATGCCTGTATTGAATAAAGTGCAGCATAACCAAAAACTAATATCACAAAAAAAAGGAAATGGGCAAAGAATTCAACCTGAGTAATCAGTGATGTGCAAGCTCCAGCAGCTGCAGCTATGAGCAGATTTGCTTTTGTCTCCATGTACTTTTGTTTGCTTCTATTCAAATATAATCTTTTAAAGTAACTATAACTATAAAAGTAAATAAATTGAGATATAACTGATTGCAAATTCTTTGTGCCAAGCCCCTGGTACAATGAACGAATCTGCCCTGTCGAAATTGCCTCCCACAATACGTCAGATAAATATCTGCACATTCAACATAAAATACAGTAAGAAACATTTTCTGCTTTCATTAAACATTTTTCCATGTCATTGTAATAGAAATTCCAATAATCTATTCGGCCATGATTTCTGTCTAAATTACCATATATTATTCATTAATAATATTATGCCATGACTTTTTTTAAATATTACATTACAGTTGAACCCCAGAAAGTTAAAAACCATTTCCAGTGCGTGCCCCAGACCAAGTTTACAGAATGTGAAGTGGCAGGGAGATTGGACAATCCGTAAGGAATATCTTCACTTGTGCCAACAAACATCTGGGAATTGTTATTCAGCATGAGTTTTCGAAAGTTCTGGTGAAGATACATGTATCTATTGCATATTCTTTAGATTGTGCATAAACTAGTGTAAAAACCACCCATCCCACAAGCAATTAACAACTTAACAAATTATTAACTCAGTATAACAATAAAAATTACAATCCACTGCATTGGATATAAAAGCAAAAAGAAAATATTAAAGAGATTTTAAAACAAATGAGGGAAAAGGAAAGGTGAGATTAGTTGCACTTTTGTTGAATTTAATCTTTTGAGCTTGTCATTCCTAGTTCCTCCCCTGCTTCATGCAGTTTGTTATACTAGAGCCATGGTTAATAAATAGTCATTTAGGCTTTATTTTTAGTTATCTTAATTTGATCTATTTTTAGACATTGTCTTTATTTAGACAACTTTGCTTTTATGTACACTTCATATAGTGTCTGTAAACTATACAGAATTGTTGTATTGGTTATAAATTATAACAATTATTCTAGTTTTAACAATTTCATGGTATCAAAGCAGGAGCCAGTCTAGGTATGACTCTCATATGGGAGGGTTATAATAATGTTTTCCACAAAAATTATCTGTTTGGGTTTACTAGTTTTCCTCAAAAATTATCTCGTGGGTTTTAATAATTTCTTCCTCAAAAATTATTTGACAGATTTTCTAATTTTGCCCGTTAAGGCCTGTAGTTATTTTAGGCCTTTGTCCTCCAATATAGGAAGGGGTGGTTTAATATATTGTAATCCTCAAAAATTTATCTCGAGGTTTTATAATTTTTTTCTCAATAATTAAAGGTTTCCTAGTTTTCTCTTGTATGCCCTGGTCAGGGCTTCTATAATTCAGGAGGGCTCTCCAAAGTCTGGCAAGGTTTTACCTTTTTTTCCTTTAAATGATGCTTTGTATGTTAATTCATGTCTCAAATTTCGTGCCAGCTATTGATTTAGTTTTGATTGATTTTTTGCCTCGTATCACGTTTGGCTTTGTTCAATTTTTCACCTCAAAAATCATGTTTAATTTTGATCAATTTTTCACCTCAAAAATTGTGTTTGATTTTGATCTTGGTTTTGGCTGATTTTTCTCAAAAATTGTTTCTGGTTTCTGCAATTCGCAAAGTGCACATGGGATTTTCTGTCAAGGGTTTCTGTTTTAGCGGTTTTACCGTTTTTCCCTAAAAAACACTAATTTTCACTTTGAACCATAGTATCTTGTAGTATGTTTTGGGGCATCCAGCTCATCTGCAAATATTTGGAGGGTTTCCCAGATTTTCTTCAAAATCATGGTAGTTGTTCTAAATGTGTCTCTGTCTACATGGAAGGACAACTCTGTTATCCAACATCTAGATGGATGCTTTCTAATGATTTTTGGTCCGAGGCTTTGCAGGTTTTGAGAGGGTTAGTGGTAGATTGTTTTGAAGAAGGGAGCATTCTCTGTTCTTTTCTGGGCTACACTTGGTCATGGACATTCTACAAATCCAAGGAGAGTCTTAGCAGAAGTAGAATGTTCTGAAGGGTTTATGATCACAAGACATGTAGAGTCTTTTGCAAGGTAGTTGATAGAATGACCTTTAAGGGAGGATAGAAGAATATTTTTAGTATCCTAGGTTCTTTCTATATTTAGCTCGTTCTTATAGAACCTAATTTAATAGGCATTTAGGTTTTATTTTTAGTTATCTTAATCTGGTATTTTTAGATGTCTTTATTTAGACAACTTTTTTTTAATTAATGTTGTTTATAGTTTATGTTAAGAGCTTCTGGTTTTGATTGTGGGAGATTTTTTGAATCAACATTTCGAATCACATTTTGTGATCCATCATCACAATATTGTGGTATCCTGATGATGGATCACAGTGTGTGATCCGAAATGTTGATTCAAGAAATCTCATACAATCAAAACTAGAAGCACTTAACATAAATCAAATGGATTGTGGAAAACTGATGTTCTTAGTTTTTTATGGTGTCTGTAAAATCTATATATTCGGAGTATTGGTTAATACAATCATTTTGTTTTTAACAATTTCACCTTCCCCTTCAATATAAAGTCTAATCTAGTAAAAGATTATTATTGAAAAGCTTCTAGGTAGCACCATGCCAACATTGATGACAAAGATTGAAGTAGAAATATAAGCACTTTGTTTCCACTGTTAATAAATATTGACAGTAGATGCATTTCCTGCTCATCTTCTAAAACATCTGAACGACCACTGCTTATCATGAAATTATTAAGCAATTGTCAACAAGTATATAGCTATACTATTCTTATGGCTCAGGTATCTCCATTGCTTTAACAAGAAAAGATTAGAAACCAAGAATTAGTAACTGGACGATACTTATCACATGAACATAAATTAAGCCTTGCACTCCTGATAATTCAAATATGAGTGTCACTTTCTATTGTTTTCTTCCAGTGTTGCCAAGAAACTACATTAGAGGGAGATTGACCACATACACATCCATGTACCCACAATTTCTGGTAACATATTTACATATAGCATGTTAAATTTTATACCCAGAAATTAGATAAACAGCAACAAAGAAGTGAATAAACAAGACACAAAACTCAATACATTTATCTTGGGAAAGCCCTTCTAGAATGAAGGGCAAAAACCCAGCCACACCAACAAAATATCTCTTATATTGATAATAAACTTCAACTGTACAATTCCTTTTGCTTGATGCGAAATATATAACTAATGAGAGACTATTCACATACCAACCGACGGTCTCTTCAATTTCCTAAAATGTGACTCGTTATTACAATTACAACTCTTTGAATTCCATGTCTCAATGCATGTTGAATGACACATCATTACTTTAATATTACAAATTAAGCATAAATGTCATTTTCAGTTGAAGGTGACAAAAACAGTGATAATACCCATATTTCCAGAGATAAAGATCTCTATCACAGCTACCATCTTCAACACCCTCTTAGCTAGAGAGAGATCTTTAGCTAAACAATCACACAAGACTGCAACCAAAATGTCAATGATAAAATCTCTTCACATAGATCTTATAAGATTCATGAAATTACTCAACACGAAAACTTATAACAATCACTCATTGTTAATAATCATGGAATCACTCAACATGAAAACCTATAACAATTACTCATTGTTAATAATCATGGAATCACTCAACATGAAAACTTGTAACACTTACTCATTGCTAATAATCATGGAATCACTCAACATGACAGATTTGTAAGACTCACAGCTACGCCTTTAATTACGGAATCTCTCAACATAAACTCTCATGGAATCTCTCAACATGACATCCAACTCCCATCACGGAATCTCTCAACGTGATGACATCATGGACTCTCTCAACATGATATTCACTATTGCATAGTGAAAGAGTTATCATAGCTGATCAAACAATCTCATTGTTGGTTTCACATGAATGTAAACAGATATAACAAAACAACACTTAGTTCCATTTAAGTCTCAAATTTCACAAATATCACAAGAATCACAAGCATATATGAGAATGAAGGGGATTCCATAAGTACTCCCTCTTAATTATGAAGCATCCCTCTGAAGCCAAAAAAAATTCCCTATAAAGCTCAACATCTCCCTCTTAATTAAAGCAAACTATTATCTTTCTTTTTGCATTTTGCAACGATGAGAGATAGAAAAATAATTCATAAAATCAATCTATCATATAAAGATCAATGCTACCAACATACATAGATCAATATAGAATATACACAATTATGAAGTGATACACAATGATTTCTTTTATCAAAATTAAACCAATATTCATATCGTAGAACTTGCTAATCGAATCTTCAAGTTCAATCTTTGACATAGTCATTAAAACCATTGGAGATTAACTAGTTAGCACTCACAACTTCTTTGCACAATGTCAAGTTAGAATACATATGAAACAAAACATATAATACAAATAAGAACATTAATGAAGCATCCTGCAGAATTAAACACATAACTTGTACATAGGATCAATACCAAATTAAATAATTTATGTTTTCCATAACATATATATTACCTTTCAGCAATCTAGAGAACCTCCTCTCTGCTCGATGGTAATTCACACACTCATCGAGGGAAAGGCTGAAATGGCGAAGCAATCATCAAATAGAGTTTACAATCTCCATAAAAATTACTCCTATCTCTTCATGTACTTCTTTTCCAAGTCAAAACCGATGGGATATTTAAAGCACTAGATATAGTGGAAGGAACCCCTACAAACATCAATCTTTTTCTGATTGATCATACGATCAAGAATGTCTCTTGAGTATCGATGAGTTTGAGTCATAACTCAGATTGCATACACGTGATCAAGAAAAACAATCAAGAAAGCTAGAAATCAATCACGATCATAAAAAAAATAGAACTATATTCTTGGTATCATTTCACTTTCTATTAAAAGTTGTTTAGACACATACCGATCAAGAATGCAAGGAAATAGAGGTCAACGCTCGACTTGCCATACAAACCGATGACTCCTGCTATCCTCTTCGTCTTCAAATTTGCACTTCTGTCGTTATTTCCTTGAATGCTTTTGACCCTTCATGTGGCCATATAAAAAAAAGCGATATTTTCCCCTTAAATGGAATCTCTCTAATAGAGAATGATTTCAATCTTCAACCAAAAAAAAACAACGCAACTTTGTTTATAGTGAGATATCTGAATCAAGCTCGATAAAGAAATGCCAAGTTATGATGCTCCAATCGACTAGAGAAAACTTAGGTCGTTCTCGTTTTCACTTAACAGGAGCTATGTCATGAATATGTCCAAAAATCACACCAAGAATGATCTCTAATAGCAACATAAACTAAACGTGCGTTTGAGCAAAATCCAATAGTTTTTCCATCCGCAATCCACATACACATGCGCATAACTAATACCAATGGCTTTTCAATTTCTAGCATTGAGGGGAAAACTGTTGGGCTTCCTCACATAATGACTCTCATCTGGTGATACTAAATTAATGATGACTCAAAGGTGAGTAAAGTTACCACGCTAGCACTCACATTTATTGGCCAAGACAAATTCAATCTATTTGATCCCTTGAGCATCAACATTTCTAAACCTCTTTTCGCCACAGATTGTAATCGAAACGCTGGATCTCATACTCCTTGAACAACTTGACCGGAGGTGCTTTCATGGCAGAGTTTCATGAACACCCTTGATTGCTATTATCAAAACCTAGCTTTGATATCATGTTAAGTTTTATACCCAGGAATTAAATGATCAGCAACAAAGAAGTGAATAAACAAGACACAAAACAAAATACATTTATCCTAGGAAAACCCTTCTAGAATGAAAGGCAAAAATCCAGCCACACCAACAAAATATCTCTTATATTGATAATAAACTTCAAGTGTACAATTCCTTTTGCTTGATGTGAAATATATAATTTAATGAGAGACTCTTCACATACCAACCGAAGGTCTCTTCAATTTCCTAAAACGTGACTCGTTATTACAATTACAACTCTTCGAATTTCCATGCCTCAATGCATGTTGAATGACACATGTCATTACTTTAATATTAAAAATTAAGAACAAGTATCCTTTTCAATTGAAGGTGACAAAAATAGTGATAACACCCATATTTCCAGAGATATAGATCTCTATTGCAGCTACCATCTTCAACATAACATAGCTATCCACTTATTCATTTATTTGAATCCCCTTATTTGATTTGCAACCCTTCCTACAGGTCACCTAAATCTGTTCGTAACTATGGATTTTCCCAAAATAAAAGGTAAGAAGATGAAGGCACTTCTAGGATCATCACCAAATGAAAGACGCCAATTCGGTGCATGGGATGTACTCTCATGTAAGTGTAGAAGAGAATCTTTTTAGTTTCCCTTTGTTATAGCAAACGAGCAATAATCTTCCAAAAATAATGATTATACCTAATTCAACCAATTTTTTCCCCAAAAAAGCCCCGCTTCATGAAAATACCATTGACAAAATTTTCAACAATTTTTTGCATTTAAATCATGTTAAAATCCACACAAAAAGTATTACAAAGTAATTGGTAAAATACTTGCTTTTATTAACAGAGACCGAGGTGTCTATATATACAAAAGAATAGAATGATGTTTCCTTAGGAAACGATCATAAAGAATAGAAACATTCTATTCTAGCTGAAAGAAAGCTAAAAAAGCTACAGCTAACTAAAGTGAACTAAATATTAGAAACATTCTAATATTTAAAATAGATTACCATTAACTAATAATAGACTATTATCCATTATCGTAATAAAAAGCAAAAAAACTATGAATTTTTATTTTCAAAAATCCACAAAACCCTAGGAAAACTTGCAACATTACCAAATCGCTTAAAACCCCTAAACAAGGGAGTTGAAGGATCATTGGTCATCATCTTAGATCATAGGGGACATATGAGATAGTGTTGAAGCAGCTGATGAATCTACTCTAAATCATCGCATGGCTTCAATATTATTTAAACTCTCTACACACCGTGCCCCATGGATTTTATGCAAGCAAGTATATAATTAGTATTATACAATAACTTAAAAATTATAACTATTATCTATTGTAAATTGCATTTTAGCAAGGAAGAAGCAAACCCCTATAGTTTATTATTAGAATTATAAAACAACTTTAAAATAAGAACTATTATAAACAATTAATATGTATTAATAGTTATAGGGCCCCTAAAATTCTATAGTAGCAGGGTGTGGATAAAGATATAATTATGTATAATAAATTATGAAATTATAAATAATTTCAAATTAATTATGTATATATTTAATTTTTATACATATTATGATTTTTAACTTGTAATTAATATATTTAATTTTTGCTCATACATATGAATTCATTATATCAAGAATATATCCAAGGTGCTTCATACATAAGTTTGAATGATAACAAAGAAGCTTACAAGTAATAAAACAGCCTTTGATGCATGATCGTTAACATTTGTTTCCACCTAAAATGGTACTTGCAAGCTAGATATCCCCAACACCAGTGGCTTGCTAATCTTGTACTTCGACAACAAATGTCTTATGTCAAACCCTACCCCATATAAAGACCTTACCAATTGCAATTATGGAATTGAAATTGTAGAATATGATTTAATAAGCTTTCTCAAATATTGAACTACCCCTACAAAAAACTCCTTGCCTCAATGATAATGTAAGTCTTGGATCACTTCAAAATGGCTTTCACTTTTACATAATTCCTAACAATAGATGGATCATTGCTTGATTAATTTTGATCTCACTCACTTCATAGACTTGGCTAATATTTGATCTTAGACTTCAACTATTCGGTGTATTTAGTGACTAGCCTCTTTAAAAGTTGACCAAAAATATTTGCCTACGTAATTAGCAATATGAATATAAAGTTATAAACAACAAAAATCTACTTTGTGCAAATTTTAAGTTAAACTTTATTTTATTTTCTTTCTATATCTTTGCACTATGGAAATACCCTTCAGTTTTTCTTAAGTAGTTTTTGTCTCTTTTTCTATAAGTTCTTTTGTTTTTGTTTAAAAATAAATTATCATTTTTCCGAAAAATATTGAACTTTTGGTGCACCAATTCTTCGCTAAACTATTTTTGCTGCTATGTATAGTGATAGTATGGTCAATGGTCCAATAAAACAACCATCAACCAGTGATCCAATCAGAGTTTAAAGTCGAACCCAAAAAAAAAGTTTATAAGTCTAATGTAAACAATGACATTTTATCATTCTCAGATAACTGATTACATCAGATACTTCGGCAGATTTACATCACACCAGACCCTTCAGATTTATACTAATTTCAAGCATACCATTTCTTCTATCCTATTTCTCAACTAATGTACTTTAAAAAGAAAATTCATTCTACATCTAACTCAACTGATGTACTTTTCTGGTGAAGTTCTTCTAAGTGGCATTCACTCATTTCGATGCTTATCTTTTACTTCAACAACAATGCCTTTTGTTTAATTCTACCCCATATAAAGATACCAAATGCCATTATGCAATATAAAGCATTGTGATTGTAGAATATGATTTGATAAGCTTTCTCAAGATTGTACTACCTCTACAAAACTCCTTTCCTCAATCACAATGAAAGCCTTGGATAACTTCAAAATGACTTCCACTTTTTTACTAAATTCCAAACAGTAGATGGTTTATTCTCTAATAAATTTTGATCTCAGTTACTTCATAGACTAAGCTAATTTTTTATCTTAGTCTTGGACAACTATTTGTTGTATTTGGTGACTGGCCTCTTAAAAAGTTGACTGAATATCTTCTTGTGTAATTAGGTATATGAATATAAACAGCAAAGATCTATTTTCAACAATTCATAGGTTAAACTTTATTTTATTTGCTTTCTATATCTCTATGCTATGGAAATGTCCTTAAGTTTTACATAAAAAGTAGTTTTTCTTATAGAACAAATGTTGTTTCGGCAAAACAAAAGTATAAGATGTTTTGAAATAGTTGCGTAAAAATCAGGAAAATTTTAGATTTGCCAAAAAAAAGTAAAAATCTTAGAAAAAGAGATTAAACCTATTTTTTCATTAACTTAAGTCATTTACATATCATAGAGATACAAAAAGGAAATAAAATAGAATTTAACTGATTTATTGTAGAAAATATATTTTGTCGCTTTTATTCATATTGTTGATTGCATGGATGCAAAAATCACGATATATTGGATTCAAAAATCTAGGCGATTAATCACCATTAAACTCATTTAAGATATTTTCATTTTTGAGCTGTAATTTTAACACAAGAATATTGCAAAAGCACATGCTATTCTTGCATAAAAATCAACCAGAAAAAACAATAAACTCAAAAGCCTCTTCTTAGGGCATGGCGGGAGGCTGCAACGACGAGAACGAAATGAGACAATCGCGGGGAACTTAAAATTTCAACATCATGGGGAGTTTATAATTTCAATGTCATCTTTATAACTTTGAAGTTGTCAAGTAAATAGAATTTAAAATTTATAATTAGATGTGAGGGATTTAGAATTTAGAATTTATTAGTTAAATAAATAGAATAAAGGGAAACTATAGTTTTAACATCACTAGGAAATTATAATTATTTAACATATTTTAACATACAAATGTTATAAATGTAGAGTCGTTATGACTTCTTACATGATATTTTAATTTGTTATATTCAATGATCCTAATATTAATTAAGAATTATATTTGATACTTATATTATGATTGTTAATAGTTATTAACTCAAGTTTAATAATTATAATTATAACATATTGTACTAGTGTTGTTGCCCTCGATTTTGACATTGCAAAATTGAGGTAACCCTATGCAATTTTCTCATGGATTCATAGGCGGATCCTCTTTGTTTTAACACATTGATGAGGCATCGTGAAAACAATTCATTATCTCTAAATTCTCCTTTGTGTAGTCTTGTCTATGTATTATTTATAAGGTTTTATCCCCAATTGTTTGTTGGTAAGAGTTTTTCTTCTCGCACTTCGATTTTTGATAAACTTTCACGTCTTTTCTTTGTTTTTATCTGTCTTCGCTTTTTTTTTTGCCTTCAATGAATAGCCCTTGAAATTCTGCTCGATGCAAACTAACTTAGGTCCAAATCGGAGTTGTCTAGCTCAAGTTATAAGGGAAAAACTGGGGTTATTTAGGTCAACTGCATATTTTTATTAAATACCACATAAAAGTGGGTTTTTATTGGCAATTGCATGGTATAAAATTATAATTAATACTTAAAGTGGATTTTGTCGTCCATTTTAGAATTTTAACTCATTCTAAGTTGATTTGACCATAGTTTTGTATGTTTTTAAGAAAATAGCATATTTCTAGACTATCTTTCATGTTACTTTATTAAAAACTATAGTTAAATATTAAATACAAATACATGAGACAACTTAAGTGCATAAAAGTGGGGTTTTTATTACACATTGCATACATCAACATGCAAATCATTATGTGAAAACCCACTTCCAATAAATTATAGTCCTAGCATTAAATTAAATGGACATTTTATATGCAATAACACGTTTTAATGTTTTAAGTGGATTTTAAATATGTATTTACATATTTTAAACTTATTTTATTAATGCAAGTGGGAAAATCTAACTCATTTACACATGTTGTGTGTATAAGTTAATTTTAGCATATATCAATGCATTTAAACGGGGGTTTTCTAACCCATTACATATACATCTTTTAAAATTGCTACTTAATGGACTTTTTTAGTTAAATACGTGTTTTAATAAGATGTAAATGCACTAGGTGGCAACTTTGGACCCAATTGCATGTGTATGTAATATTTGAAAACCTATTTCACATAGCGTAAGCCAAAGTGGCATTTTTTGGCCCAACTACATGCATTTTAAAATGTTTTTTCATGTTTTAAAACCCCACCAAGGCAAAGTGGCGATTTTTTGCCCATTTGCATGTCTTTCAAATACATGCAATTGGTCACCAAAAGTGCATTTAAGTGACATTTAAAGCCATATATGGAAAAATGGCGATTTTGGAGCACATTGCATGCATTATAATATATGCATTTGCACAAGGAAATCCCATTTCTAACTTGCAGCCTGCATTTGGAGGGTTTTTGGGCACATTTTTCACATGCAAACATTCCAAAAAAGGGCGTTTATGTATTGATAACATATTGGAAAATGTTTTCATTCAAAAAGTCATGTTTTTTACCAAAAAAGAAGGCAATTTTGGGCATTTTTGAAGAGTGGCAAATTTGGAAGTAAAAGCACATTCTTTTAACACATGCGATTGATAAAAAACAGCCCATCTAGAGCATATTTTTTACCAAAAACATTACATTTCTTCATAGTTCTTGGCTTCCAATCACTTCAAGAAGGCTAGGGTATGTATTTTGATTTGCAGCCTGTTCTTCATCATTTCCAAGCTTAAAATGATGCCCCAAACACCATTTTTGAATGTATTTGCATATGACATTAATTTGGTCAAAGTTTGTTCCAAGTCTTGGGCATTTAATCTCTCTAATTATCTCCACATGTCCAAATTCAAACCATGTTGTTTGGATTTCAAAATCTATTTACGTCTTTGGCTTTGGACAAATCTAAAATCCTAAATCTCTTGGATTTATTTAAGATTGCTCAAGTTTTGGATAAAGACTTGTTTTCTCATTCTTGGTGGAGTTGAGGTAATTGTTTGTTCTTGCAAATCTTTGTCATTTCTATTTTCAGATTTGCATCTTTTTTTGTGTGCACAAAGTTGCTCCTATCTTGCGTCTTCTTCTCCAAGTTGCATGTGCAAGGTTTCATTTACTTGCATATGCAGTCAGGTGTAAAATCTCGTTCTCAAAAGAAAGGCAAGCTCACTGTTTTCCTCACATGCGAATGCATGATAAAACCCCACCACCATGCATCCCATGGACCTCCATATGGCTGCCCTATAGTTGAAGTTTTTCCCACATGCTTGCCGGATAGAGTATCACTTTTTGCACATATTAAAACATGTTATGTCCAATGTGTTACTCATTTTTCTTCTCGTTCACTTAACTCCAAGCTTGCTAGCCATACATGCAATGGACCCTGAAAACCCCGTTTTTGGTTTTTCTAATCACTTTTTAGCCATTTTGAGATTGACCCATTTGCTCATTTGTTGTCCCTAGCAATTCCATGTCCTTTCCCTAAATACCTTGCTCAAATCGGTGTTTTGACACACCCAAGTTTGCTATGGACCCTTCATATGACGATGTTCATATACTATGGAACTTTCATGTGACAAGTTGCCCAAGCACACCATTCGGCAATGTCAAGAGAAGTTACACCAACAAAAGGGAAAGAGACTACTATTAGATTGAATGACATTCTCAAGTCACTCAATCATCAACTCAAGTTGTTAGACAGGGATCATGGTGTCTGAATAGCATGATGGGGATTGATTTGGACATCTTGTGTGAGTACGAAGTCATCACGCCTATTTAGATGTACCATGATTACACACATATGATGACCAACAAAGAGCAAGTCTTACAAGGACTTGTAAAAGATGCAAAGGCAACAGTAGCCAAGATAACTAACCAAGAAAGAATGATCAAAGACGCATTGAGAGGGCTATCATGCGAAATCATCACTAAAGATAACACACTCAAGAATCAAGAAGATGTTCTCACAAAGTTGGCAGAGGTCATCCGCTTACAGTTTGAAGTGGATGACTTCAAATCAATGAGTTGGATGCATTGGCAAGCTAGAAGTATTCATCAAAGAATCTGCAAAATAAAATGGAGATTTGTAACAAAGAGATATATAGAGTATGTTGCAATGATCTCATGTCACACCGGTGAACCAAATGTTGCAATAGTACACAAGTCCCTATGGAAGTTTGGAGAGTTGGTTGATACCATGTGAATACTTCAAATCAAATTTTCATATGCTTTAAGTAGAATAGCAGTAGGAAAATTATATGTAAAGGGCATCTATGTTGTAAGTACAGGATAACATGCACCTGTACAACCAACTCATGTAGTAAATTGCAATCGCATTAGACATGCAACTTTGAATAAAGACAATGTAGTTAGAGATGAGTCAAGGTGGCTGAGGTTGTTTCAACTTTTTCTCCACCTTTCTTTCTCCTATTTTTCTATATAAAGGAGAGAACTTATTGTAAATAATCATCTTTTGGCAAGGCGAAAAAATTCTACCAATTTGTATCGTGCACTCTAAGACTTTGTACTTGGATGTAAATCTAAATTGATTCATTTGTTATGTGACGACATTTTCTGAATATTGATTGTGAGTTTGGAGCTTTGATCAAGAGGGATTTGAATTTAATCGTGCACACTTTGAGCTACCTATTGCATTCAAAGCCAATTTGAACTTTTGAAGACTTTGTGTTACAGGAGGACGAATTGTAATAGATAGTAGCAGATGTAATCACTTAGAGTTGAAGACTTTGGGCTTTAATTGTAAGTGTTGTTATTGAATTTGAGGGTATCCAGTAAGAGACTTTGTACCTTACTAGTTACTCTGCTTGAATCTTCATTCGAGACAAGTGCAAGAGACTTTGGGTTCCTGTTTTTGTTTTGCAAAATATAAAAATTAAAATGCTGCCCTAGTGTTGATTCTTACGTCAATTCCAGTGTCACCAGTATTATCGTAGCAATAAGGCACTTTTTGTTAAGTTGGAAAGTTAGAGTTATGCAAATCATTTCTAAAAAAAGAGCAATTGATTAAGAGAACCATCCTTTTTGTAATTTCAGTTAAGTTCCTATTGAAGCAACCTACAGTAAGAAGGGAGCCTCCCTATTGCTAAGAGGAGAGAGAAATCTCCCAAAATGTTGCCTAAAGTCACAATTTTGTAAGTCATAGTTAGTTACGTACAAAAAATTTAGTTCCTATTGAAGCAACCTACAGTAAGAAGGGAGCCTCCCCTATCACTAAGAGGAGAGAAATCTCATGAAATGTTGCCTAAAGTCACAATTTTTTAAGTTGCAGTTAGTGACGTACAAAAATTTTAGCTAATAAGTATAAAATAATCAAATGTTAAATAATTATATGAACTCTTACAATTTGGAAATATAAGTATTTAATAAAAATTATATACTTCAACATATTTTAACATAATTATAAATTTTCTATTAAGTATAAGAGAATCACTGAAAAACCGTTCATTTACAAAATATTAGAGCTCATACCATACCTTACCCTAACACTTTTACCAATTCACAATACATATCTTTGCAACTGTAGTTCACATACTTCGTTCTAAGTCAATCTTTTACAAAAAAATATAATCATTGTAAAAATTAGATTACACTTCAAGACAACTTAAACCAGGTTGTCCATGGTATATAACCATCAAACCACTTGAGCCTCAAACCATCTTGAATGATTTCATTATAAGGGTTAGATATCCAAGCTTCTTAGGGTAGCGCAGACAAGGGTGGTGGACGCCAATGACCATGTGTAGAAGCTGGTTGGGGAGCATGTGTATTGGTAGGAGCAACAACAAGGGCCTTTTTCTTCTTGATCTGCTCAATGAATTGCTTCAAGGTACACTCAAAATCAAACACAACCTTCTCTTTGACCGAGAACTCATAAGATACTCCTTCCTTCTTGAAGGTGGAGGAACATTCATTGGTCACTTTCAATAGCTTTCTCTCCTTAACCTGCAAAATCGTGGTAACCTGCACAAAGAGATTGTAGTAAATGAGTCTCCACGGAGACTCAGTAAGAATCCTAACTCTACCCATAAATATCCTCATTCCTAAATTTCTAGATATGCCAAAGAATGAAATGAGAGAGAATAGACCAAAACAAGTTTCCAAATTTGTTGATTCCCTTAATATATCTAGAAACAATTTTAAGAGCAGAAACATCACAACCCAGAGATAAACCAAATAATCTCCAAGCCTCTATCGCAAAGGCACAATCAAAGAATATATGATGCATGAATTCAAGACACTAGTAACAAGAGCAAGGATTGGGGATGCCACTGGGTATAGAGAAAGGGAGTCGATGAAGCAGGAGATGCCGGATGAAACACAGAGTTTTGGGCTTAGTTGAGGAGTGCCAAAATCTAGAGCGGGTTTTGCTCTATGTTTGGGGTTCTAAATTAAGGTTCCACTTGCAATTTACATGGTCAAAGATATCTTGGATGTTGGAAAGCAGGCAACACACTTGGCTTTGGTGGAGTACAAGGGTGTACCATCTGATCATCTCAACAAGGGAAGCCTATTAGAGGCTTCACTATAGCCTCTAGGGAGCTTGAGAGCAAGACGAGCTTCCTTCGGGACAAAGGAGATGCTCCACTGGGTAATGAGAATGTCATATTGCACAAATAGAGTTTGTCAATCAATAAGGGAACCCTCTGAAATGATATCACGGAAACTGTTGATCCAACACAATCTCCACTTCTTGGTTGAACATCCTTGGAGAAAAGCTAGAGGTTTATCACCATTATGTAAATTCCACCAAATGGATTTCTCACCGCAAATTTTACTATTCTAATAAAAAATGTTGTTGCCTTAGACCAAGCATCTAAACTCATCCCAAATCTTCCAAATAGATTGGAACATTGAGGGTCTTGCAACCTTTATCTTTTTCCTAGAGAGTAAGTCATTAATATGCAATCCTTTCCAAGACTTATCAACACATCACTACTAACATTGTTCCTGATCAGCAGTTTCCAAGGCTCATTGCCTTGGGCAGCCTTCAAAATCCATTTGATAGCCAAGGCTATTCCTTGCCACCTCATGTCCTTAAGACCAAGCCCACTTTGTTCCTTACTCCTAATACACCAATCCCATTTTAATGCATGTCTCATATTGTTCCATTTGCCACCTAACCAAAGAAAGTCTTAGATCCTTTTCTACACATAGTTGATGTGAGCTTGATTGAACCATACAAAGGAATAGTACACTATATATGTTGACATTATCTTCTAACAAACTTGCAATCTCCCAGCCAATGAGATATATCTATTATTTCACTTGGTAAGCTTGCCCTCAATTTTACTTCTAATCCCATTCCTTCATTGCTTTTAGATTAGGTCCACCCCAAGTCAACTCAAATTTATTACACCAATCAGGGGATTTATGCTCCCAACCTAAAAGGATGGAATTTGGCATTGAAATCTTGCCACCAGAATCTAAACAAAAATATGCCTAGCCTAGCTAAGATATTGTCGACTTTATGTTCAGAAAGCTCTACCAGAATATAGTATCATCAACAAATTGGATATGGGAAATCTCTTCTTTATTTGGAAGATGCATACATTTTACTCTTGGGGAAACAATGGAATCCCTAAGGATATAAAATAGAGAATGTACTGCAATAACAAATAGGGTAGGAGCAAGGGAGCATTGTTGCCTAAAAGATCTATAGACAAATCAAATGTGTCAAATCTCACTCCACTGATTTCCACTGAGGCATTGGCTACAATCTTAAGGGTGACAACCATCTAATTGAAGAAGCTTGGGAACCTCCGACTTTCCATCACCATCAAAATGAATTTCCACTCAATCCTGTCATAAGATTTTTCGTAGTCAGTAAAGAACATGCAGACCTATTGATCAAAGGACTTAGCCCAGTCCAATGCTTCTCAACAAGTGATCAGGTTTTCTAAAATGAATCTACCTTAAACAAAGCCAAACTGTGTGGAATTGACCACCTTAGGAAGAATATTCTCCATTCTAATTGCTAGCAACTTAGCCAAAATCTTATAGGAATCATTAAGGTTATTGGCCTCCAGTTCTTAATCAATGTTTTCTCCATCTTTGGGGATGAGTTTGATGAGTCCAAAGTTGATGTTAGATCCCAAGGAGCCATTGTTGATAGCCGCATACACCATCATAAGATCTTGCCAGATCCAATCTATATTGACTTTATAAAACTCAATGGGCAACCCATCAGGGCCTGATGCCTTCTCATTACTTGTCTTCAAAATAGCGTTGGAAACTTCCTCCTTAGAAATAGGTTGTTCCATTCTGCCAATATCCTCCTCACTAACCTTTTTGGGGGTAATATTTTAAATCTTAACCCTCATCTATTCCATGTTCACCCTATCATCCTCAAAGGTGAAAAGTTTGGAATAGAAGTTGGCAAAGGCTTGAAGAATGTCCTCACGGCTACAAATCTCCTTCCCTTCATTACAAATACAATCATTTCTATCCCTAGCCTCTTTGCATTTCAACAACTAAAAGAAGTACTTAGATCCTTTATTACCATGATCTAGCCATTGGAGCCTAGCCCTTGTTTTGACACCTTGTATCTTGTTGTCCTGCAATCTCCTCAAAGCATCTCTGGGTTGTACCAAAGTGTTCAATGTTAAAAGGTTAGGTGGATCATGTTGAATACTAATCTCAGCATCACAAAGTTTGTTGTCAAGATGACTTTCCAAACTTCTAGATTGCTTAGCTCTCTTTTTTCCAACCACCTAAAATAGGCTCTTTCACTTGTGAGTCATGGTCTACCATTTCTTAAATGGCACTGGATTGCCTCATAATTTTGTGTTTGAGCCACTTGATTACTTGGGTTGCAAATTTAGTTTCCTCATCCTTGAGGAGGGAACTGTTCAAAGAAAAATTGTATGTATTATGTTTTGAAATGGGGATTGCCTCTATATGAAAAATAGAAGCTACAATAGGGTGGTGATCAAACAATGTGTAAGAAATACATTCACACAACCCCCATTCTAGTCCTTAAAGCTGAAAGCCTTTTCACACACATAAAGACTATCCAATTTGCAATATATCATTCCCCCCCTTTTGGAAAATGGAACAAGTATGCCAAATACCTTTGAAATCTGCCTTATTCCGTGCTAAGGGATCAAATAGATTGAATTTGTTGATAACCTTGGACAAGAAATAAATTTCATTACCCTTCCTTTCAAATTTAGCACCACCCAACTTATCTTGGGGTCTTTCCAGCACATTGAAATTCCAGCAAGAATCCATGGGATATCCTTCAACTGATACATCCACCTCCAAAGGGATATCCTCTTTAGATGGTCGTTAGGGGCACAAATAGACCTAATACCAACTTCCTTGTCACCTAAATTAAGAATCACCCAAACCATCCTATTTCAAGGGGAATATCAACACTCTAAAAAACTTGCTTAACCATCTAGGACCCACAAGAATGGCAGCTCCACCTCTTCCTTTCTGGCAAGAGGTGAAGAAGGATTTAGCATCATTCCATATACATTTAAGGGAGGTGTCTAAATAAAATCTAACAACCTTGATTTCCTAAAGAAGGAAAAAATCCACCCCATTATGGTTCCTAAGGAACCCGTTACTCACATATTTCCTATCAAGTGATTCTAATCCTTTGACATTCTAAGACACAAATTTTGCATTCATTTATAACCAATTAAGGGTTAGTGTCCTTGGAGCTTTAAAGCTCTTGAAACATTTGGGAAACCTTCTCCTCTGTATCAAAGATGGCTTAAATACTACTAACAAAGTTTGGGGTCTCCCTCTCTTCCTTTTTGTCTGGGTCTTCTCCTTTACAATCATCTTAAGACACTTTCAACTCCAGCCTTCAACCTGACCAATCTTGGGCTTCATGCTTTTCTTCTTAGCATTGCATATAAACACCTCAAATTCCTCTACCTTGTCCTCTCCAATAACCTCCTCAGTAAACAATTGATCATTGCTCATCTTCCTGATTCACTCTCAACCACAAAGTGTCCCAGCACTCTATCCATGTGGGTAAAAACGGCCTTACTATTATTGGAGATGGCTTGCAACTAAGCATGTGCACCCAACTTCCGGGGGGAGGAAGAGGAGTGGGGTTGGTATGATAGTCAACTCATGATTACACAACCTATCCTCAAGATGTTAAGACATTTTAATAGCTTCAAGGCCTTCCAGAGCAAGGGCATCAACTTTATGCTTTCCTTTGGAGTTGTCGAGCTCAACATCAACACAAGGCAATCCACTAGGGGCTACTGCAAGAAGATGGTCTTTCCTACCCAAATGGGTAGGCAAGGAAGAGGCAGCAAGGACATTATCACAAGAAGGCAACACTGGAGGGGGCGGACAGTGGCTTCTGAATTTACACCGAAACATTCTTTTGATCTTCCCCAACACAATTTGCTAGGCATTTTGAGTCCTATGTTTTGGTTTGGTAGTCTAAGGATCTAATCCGAGGTTACACAAGTTACACCTAGGAAGTGTTCCTACGTGCGACAAATTTGCTTCAGCCAAAGGTGGGGGATTTGAATTATCATAAAAGAAGCTTTTAGGGTATCAAGAGAAGCATAGAGCTCTTCCTAAGAGATTGGAGGAGCAATGTTAAGGATCGGGTTAGTGTTCTAAGTGAACCCTACTAAGGTGGAGGGATAGAAGCCTCTGCATGGCTTGGCTTGGATTTTGGCATATTAGGGTTCTTACCCTTGACAAGCAAGTAATTGAACCTCAAATGGCCTTCTTTGTTGCAAAGAAAACAAGAGTTAAGGCCACCAAGGTAAGAGATGGGGCACGAAGGCGAGAGGCCTTCGAATGCAAAGATAATTTTTGGGGGAAGGTGTTTACCAGGGTCAATAAAGATTAGCACCCTTGCAGCAGTATGCAAAAGAAAGGAATCAGTTTTGTCAACTCTGATAACCTTGCTAATAGGCTTGAGGGCTTGGGCAATCATGTTCCACAAAAAATGCAAGAAATTGCAAATGTTGATTCATTGAGGAGAAGAGAGAGCCATCATCTTATCATTAATTGCTTCTAGACCAAGGGATGGCTCTAAAACAAACAGATCCGATTCTCCAAAATTGCTTGCTAATAACTTATTTTTGAGAACTAGGGTTAGCAAAAAATATGAGAAACAATCCTTTTTGAATCATTTGCAGATAAGAGAAGTGAAACCCACATTTCTTACTCCATACATTTTGCATCCATTCATTTAGATATGCTCTAAAAGGAAGTTTCTTAATATATTGGGCAGCAAGAAAGACAGTTGTTTTCCTAAGTCTATTCACCTCGGCCTCAATAACAATGGACATCTAAGAATTAGGCTTGAGAATACAAGGGGTAGAACAATTCTTACCTTGAGTTCTTCCTCCACTTGTTCATCTCCACTCAATTGATGATTGAATCTTGCTCCTGAGGGCACTAGTATTTCATTGCCTAAATGATTTAGTGTTTGTTACCGAGATGAGAATATTAGCTTGTAATGAAAAAGATGGATAGTTAATGTTATTTCCAAGGGTGTTTGAATGCATATTAACCAAACCGAAGGCAGCCTGGTGCAATTAATGCCTGACCAGCATTAATGGCAAGGTAAGTATGAAAGGAGGATGGCCTTCCACCAGCAAGGAAGGACTCCTTGAAAATTTTGCCTGGTTGCGGAGTGTTCCTCAATGTTTTCCAGCTTGTACCAAACAATTATATATTTTTATATATTTAAACATAAAAGTTTATATATATCTTGAAATATTATAGTTTTCCAAATGTTTGATAAAAGTGTCAATTTATTGACAATTTTTTGGGGAGTTTTTTGCAAATCCGAGTGTTTCAAATTTTTGGATCAGTCGAGTTAATATCAAGTCCAAGTTTTGCAACTATGGTTGATTGCATAGGCAAATATTCAATTAACTTTTTGAGAGGACAGTCGCCAAATAATTGCCTAAGAATGAGATCAAATATTATCCAAATCTATGAAGTACCTCAGACAAAAATGAATTGTAGAAAATAGATTTTCATTTATATTCTTATTGCTGATTGCATAGGCAAACATTCACAGTCAACTTTTAAGAAGGCAGCCACCAAGTAGCTGTCTAAGTCAGATCAAATATTAGCTAATTCTATGAAGTAACTGAGATCAAGATTTATCAAACTTTTAGAAAGGAAGTCATCAAATAGTTGTCCAAGTCTGAGAACAAATATTAGCTAAGTCTATTAACTAACTGAGATCAATTTTATCAGACTGCAAACTAGCTACTATTGGGAATTTATCAAAAGTAGAATTTATTAGTAGTGGAAAGCATTTCGAAGTGATCCAAGACTTTCATTGTGATTGAGGCAAGGAGCTTTGTCGGGACGGCTCAATATTTGAGAAAGATTATCAAATCATACTCACAATTGCAATGCCTTATATTCCACAATGGCAATTGGTAAGTCCTTTATATGGGGTAGAATTCAACAAAAGACATTTGTCTTGTTGAAGTACATGGCATGGCAACTACTATTTTAGGTGGAGACTAATGTTGAGCAAATGTCTTTTGTTGAATTCTACCCCATATAAAGAACTTACCAATTGCCATTGTGGAATATAAAGCATTCCAATTGTAGAATATTATTTGATAAGCTTTCTCAAATATTTAACTACCCTTGCAGAGCTCTTTGCCTCAATCACAATGAAAGTCTTGGATTTCACTTTTGCTATATTCCTAACAATAGATGGATCGTTCTCTGATAAGTTTTGTTCTCCCTTACTTCATAGAATTAGCTAATATTTGATCTCAGACTTAGACAACTATTTGGTGTATTTGGTGACTAGCCTCTTAATCTATGTAATTAGCAATATGAATATAAACAACACAATTCTATTTTCTACAATTCATGGATTAAACCATAGACAAAGGACTCTGCGAGCCTCTTTGCTTCTGGACTCTGACTCAGCCAAGTCAGGCCGAGTCTTGGCTGACTCACCAAGTCCCGTGGCCTGGCTCTGCCATGTCACTCAACCACTAAGCTGGTTGTGCAAACCCCTTTTACTGTTTAATCTGGTAAGTGTAAAAGTTTGTGGGTTTTCAAGGGGTTGTACATCATTGACCAGGTCGTACCATGCATAGAGGTGGAGGTGAAGTGGGAAGATGAATTGCTACTTTTGTTCTTGCTGTTTGAGGTGGTTCCAGAAGCACACTTAATAGATGAAATCATAATTTGAACTTTGGGGTAAATTTAATACCTTTGCAATTTATGTTGGAGTTTCATACAACTGTACTATTTTAGCAGCAACAAAGTATTCAATTACAGGCCTGTTAATGTCTGATTTTAATTATCAGTTTCGTAAAGTAATTTTCTAGTGTGTTCAGGAATCAGAACTTTAGAGGAGGGTTGGGAGTGTATTTTAATTGTTGTTAGTTTGGATGTATCTGTGTGCTTCTGGACAGGGGTCTTATGTGCTAGCAGTGTGTTTTGATTCAGTTTGAGTAGTCTTATGAGCAGAATAGAAAGCTATCAAACTTACAACGAGCCGCTTGAATCATCTCTAACCCTTAGTCTTCTAGGCTCGAGTTTTTATTTTATTATATTTCTAAAGTGTTATTTAGTTTAGCTTATTTCCTTCAAAAAATTGCATTTATAGTATATACTTATCTGATCAAATCATCAATGTAAACTTGTGTATGTATGCAAAGTAGCATCTATTTAACTCAATATTGTGTCTTTGACGTTAATTGATTAAATGATGCATGAATGAAGCTTTAAATCTTTAAAGTTCAAACATCTTTGAATTTCTTGGATTTTCTAATTTGTTGAGGTTTTGCCCAGTCCGAGTCCAAGTTAAAAATCAGCTTGCCAAGTCCAAGTCTTATACCTATGGATTAAACTCCACTGTATTTTCTATCTTTGTTCTAAAAGGCCAAAAGGCCCCTACCTCTTCTTATATGCAGAGAAAACAAAACAATTCACATTCTAGTTGTTACATACAGAAAACCTTTCACAAAGGAAGCCCATGGTAATCATTATCTGAAAGCTCAATATTGCATGGTCATAATTCAGTTCAAAACATCATAAAAAAAGATAAATTCCTGATACATGTTGCTTCCTTCTAAATTTGTTAATTCTCTATTATCTGATATTATCTTATCTTATCTTCATTGCCTGTCTATCAATTTTAGTATTTGAACCAGAGTTCCCAGACTTGGACTCAACAAGGCCAACTCGACTCGTAGCTCGCCTATGACTCAGCAATGACTCAGCAAAACAAAATAAATCCTTGAAATTATATACTTCTATAATACATACATATCATATTCCATGACCCAGGCCGAGTTATAAAAACTTGACCAGGTCTGCTCGACTTGGCAAATTGTACTACTTGCCCAACTCACAGAGAGTCATGGAACTATGATCTGAACTGCTGCCCAATGGTTCACAAGTTGCTTCAAAGCCTTTGAAATTTGAAGCACTCATTAATCACCTCTTAAAAGTTTTCTCACTTCATCTTACAAATTGTGTAGACAACACCATACATTAGGCACATGCTTTTCCACTTCTTTCCAGTCATCAAGTTCCATTTCTTTCTAGTGCTATCAAAAGCTTTTCTAGACTTTAAATCCAGTTCGGTCTTCTGCCATTGATCCAAAGTCTACATACACTAGAGAGCCCATGAGAAGCTGGAACACTATAATCTGTTTAAAATCCCCGAAAGGATTTGTTTTCTGTCCATCTATAGGAAATCATGTGCTGCTCCACCTTTATGTGTTCCAGTACCTTCTACAGGCCTTGCCTCACTGTATCACTTAAAGACTTGAAAATCTATCCATCATTGAATCAGATCTCATTCAATTACTCTTATGACCCTTCCTGATTAAAGGAACCTAAACATTATAATGTATTGGATACTTAAATGTACCAAAAGTTGTTGATCAATATTTAATACCATGACACCCCTACCTCTTTGAGACTAAAGCAGACCCAGAAAATTATATACTGTTACAATCCAGCAACATATGTCTCTACCATTGATCCAAAGTCTAAGGCTTAAGCCAATAGTTCTACCACCTTCTTGACCACATAACTGATCCAAGCTTGACTGGATCCTTTAAATGCTCAAGAACTGTTATGTCAATCAAATTGCAAGGCTCTCAGACCTTTGCATGCTCCCACATATGCAAACATTCAAAGTGTTAATCTGAATCCCAATAGGCATCCTGCAACTTTCTTCTATTCTTTTTTAACACCTCCTCTTATGTGGTTGAGTAACAAATCTCTTGGATGCATCCACTCAACCACAAGTAACCCAAATTTCTCCAGAACAATGTAATTCTCTTTCTTGGGATGCTCTTGCAACAAATTCCCTAAATGTGTCTGATTATGAGCTTTAAGTTCACAAATTTGAATCTGTTGAAACAGAATACTGCCCACCTTCATGACCACATCCAGCCTGTGACCACACTACCTTTCAACCCTTCACCTTCCCACCCTCATGTTTTTCTAGAAAGTCTCCGTGCAATTTCTCCTCCATCCTCTCACTCTGCTTTCCTAAACATTGTGTGCATATTTTTGCTGCTCAACATCAATCTTGAAAACTATCTCTGCAAGGTCCAGTTTTCTTGTTATTTATCTTACTGTTTACAGTTACACTAATAAAAAGATTTTGCTGTTTCAAACCCAATAGTTTTGGAACTTTAATAGAATCCATCCATTATCTTTCCTTTCACCCTGATCCACCATACACTCATTTCACCTTTGCCCTGCACACACTATCATTTTCCCATTTCAACACTTATTCACTATATGTGTCATAATACCCTTCTGTAACAATCTTCTGATTGGCCTCTTCCAAAATGACTTTGATCCTTCTTTGTTCTCGCAATAACCTTTCACAGAAGTTCTTCAAGACGAACAGCTTATTATTCTTATTCCTTCTTCGCCAAATTCATATATAGCAACTCATACATCTGTTCATTTGTACCCTCTGACTTAATCTTGTAATGATTCACTTATCCTGGAGTTCCTTTCTACACCCTCTCCAAATTTCCTGTAATCCAGGTCTTCCATTTTAGCTTTCTCTAAGAAACTTTTGCTGAACTCTGAAACTAGAATGAAACAGCTACGTTTTCCTACTTTGATGGGATACGATTAAAAAAATTTGTATTTATGGAAACAATACACTTCTATTATGCTACCATGGTCTTACCAGAAAAATATTGTATGCTCAGTTACCAGATTCTGCTATTTAGGCCCGGCTTCTGGTACTGGTACAGTTCTGGTTCTTTTCTTGAGTTCTACCCGGGTGCTTGGGTTCTCGTAGGTCCTTCTATCAAAAATCCACAGAGAACCCAGGCACCCAAAAAGAACCTGAAGGTGGTACCCAAGAGATGGACCAAAATATATGAATGTAAATAAAATAAAATATGCAGTATTTTAAAATTCTCATCAGATCTCTGGATGAATATACCAAGCAAATTTTTTTATTGTTAATCTCTGAATTAAACCTTTAAATATTTAGAAGCAAAATATGAAGTACCCAAGACTCTGTGATGCTATTGACGAGGAAACTGTGAATATTAAATGTCAAATTTGAATTTGAATTTTCAATGTGTGATGACATTTTCAGACTTTGTAATTTCATATTTGCAAATTATGAATCTTCTAAATGAAGTATTTTATAGGCAAATATGGATTTATGAGTATCACTCTTCTTTCTATATTTATATATTTGGTGTTGGAACATGTGTGTGTATGTGTATTTACATCACATTTCAAAACCAGCTTTTGCACCATCTATATAGAGATTAAATTATTGGTGCTTCCTCTATCAATAATCATCTTTCTGCACTTAGCTCTTGCTATTTCTAAAAATATATTTTACTGCAATGGACCTTCATCCTTTTCAGGACTCAACACTTCGTGCAGCATCAAATTTAACCATCCTCAGCATCAAGTGAAACAAATTCTTTTCTCAAATCATCTTTTACTTGCATTACCCAAGATTCTTCTCAGCTCTGACCACTTCTTTCTCATCTTCTAGACACTCAAAATGGTAGGTGGCCATGCTCACCCAACCTAAAATGAATTTTATCAAATCTTTACCCACCAAGTCCTCGTCTATAATCACCACACTGACTCTGCTATAAGGAGCCTGATTACGCTTCATTGTATTCTTGTTCCCAAACCCCTTCATCTCCAACAACTTTCCTTTCACCCCTATAATCTCTTGTTTGTACACTTTGCGCTCTATTTTTCACTACTTTTCTCCTACTCTCAAATCACACTAATATAATTAGTATATATAATGCAAGTTAGTATGCGAAGTTCATCTTGAATTGGAATTCGGAAGCTGCTCAAATACCTCATGATTTTCCTTCATCACCTTCTACATAACCTGCTCAAATAATTAACTTCAAAAATTCCTTAATCTAGTCCTTTGCATCTTTAACTTTTAAATCGTCATACTTCAAGTCTTCTAACTTAGCTTTTCTGCTTCTATATTTTTTGACAGCACACATCCCCACCATAGAGATGCATGTCCTTTCTGCTTAAAGTTATATATTTTCTAATAATCAAATATTTTTGTAACCGTCCAATTGAATCTACAAAATTCTCAGGGTGCACACTGTTGGAGATTGTAATCTTCAGGGTTTAATTGAGTTACCAACATCAGGTAAACCTTTGGGCTATCTTTTCTCTTATTTTAGTACCCTGAACTTAATTTAGTAGTAGTACATATGTTTGTAAGACCATTCTCATTCAGTGGCCTGAATGTATATGGTTAACATTATACTATAATTGGCAATGTACCAGGATTAAGTCAGTCTATCCTCTTTTTTAGGAATGGTCTATAAACAGATAACATTCCTATCGGCATTCTATCTGAGTGTGAACCAATTGTCTCTTTATTCAAATTGAGTTGAGCAGTCTCAATTTATTATATTATATTTCGTTAATCAATTATTAACAAATAAAAATAAAACAAAGGGCATCAAACTTTGGCATAGCCCCAAATTTAGAAATGACTTTGATGATCTTTTCTCTAGGCCTGCAGCCTTCACGTCCTAGCATAGATATAGGACTTTGTGAGTCCCGAGCCAAGCCAGGCCTCCAGAGGCTTTTTGCCTCTGGACTCTGACTCGTTGAGTCAAATGAGTCCTGAATGACTTGCCAAGGCTCGTGGCCTGGACTCAGCTGCATCAGTCAGCCACTAAGCTGGTAGTCCAATCCCATTTTGCTGTTTAACCTGTTTAGTGATAGTTTGTGGGTTTTCAAGGGGTTGTACATCATCAACCAGGTTGTACCATGCATAGATGTGGGTGTGAAGCGAGAAGATGAATTGCTATGTTTCTTCTTGCTGCTTGAGGTGGTTCAGAGGCACATTTAATAGATGAAATCATAATTTGAACTTTGGGGTAAATTTAGTACCTTTGCAATTTATTCTGGAGATTCATACACTGTACTATTGTAGCGGCAACAAAGTATTCAATTACAGGCCTGTTAATCTCTGATTTATATTATTAGTTTTGTAAAGTAATTTTCTCGTGTGTTTAGAACTTTAGAGGAGGTTCGGGAGTGTATTTCAATAGTTGTTAGTTTGGTCATATCGGTGCGCTTCTAGACAGGAGTTCTTATGTGCTAGCACTGTTTCATTTCAGTTTGAATAGTGTTATCATACTTGTAATCAGCTAATTGCATCATCTCCGAGCCTTAGTCTTCTAGCCTTGAGCTTTTATATTGATATATGTTTTGATTTTTTGATTCCATGAGTATTTTTGACATTTGATAGTGACACTATTTATATTTCTAATGTGTTATTTAGTTAGCTTATTTTCTTCAAAAAAATCCCATTTATACTTATTTCCTCAATGTAAACTTGTGTGTGTGCAAAGTAGCTTCTATTTATCTCAATTATTGTGTCTTTGATGTTAATTGATTAAATGATGCATGACAGAAGTTTTAAATCTTTAAAAATCTTTGAATTTCTTGGGTTTTTCAATTTGTCGAGTTTTTGCCGAGTCTGGAGGGCAAGTCTGAGACCAAGTCAAAAATCAGCTTGCCGAGTCCAAGACTTGTAACTATGAGTTCTAGTAGCTGGACTGCATGTTCCTCCACATCATTACTTTTTTAATACTTATATAAATGACAGTGCAGCTGAGGGTCAAATGAACAACCATCAACCAGTCATCCAGCCAAAGAACATTGCGGAAGATAAACAAGCATTTTTCTCATGTAAAGAAATGCTATTCTTCAATTATAGTTTTAATATATTCTCAATAAATCCATTACGACAAATGCTTTTGCGAATTAACACCAACAAAGACAACTCTTCATCTCTACCCTCATTATAACATCAAGCACTCACTTTGCCTGTATGCCTATAATTCAACTTTTGGACTTTTGCCAATAATTTCCTTGCAAGCTGCAAAAACTCATTTCGTTGCAACCTTCTATCACTCGCCGTCTTCACATGCACATCCACAATCTAGAATCTCCAGAAGCAAATTCAGTAATTCCTATCTTACATTTAGAGTGAATACTCATCTCTTTCTCATTCTTATCTGTTTACAAAGGGAAAAGTAATCCAAAAGAGAACAGAAGACAATTGGCTTTCCAGTTGTTAAATGCATAAAAAACCATTTATGAAGAAAAAGGGGGGTGCAATCATTATCTAAAGAGTCAAGACTGCACATCCATAATTTAGTTCAGAAGTATGTTTAAAAATGATGAAAGCCTAAAATATGTTCAACTTCACTTCTTTCAATGTTACCTTCACTCTCTTCTACACTGCCTTCACTCTATGCTGCACCACCTTCATATTTTCCATAAAGTTAAACCAGTATCTAACAGCTCTGAAGTTATTTTGAAGCTTGAAGCCTTTAAGACTGCAATTTGTGTTTAACCAATTAAACTCCAATGTACTTTCTTGGCCATCAATCAACACTTGATCTACAGATTACAGTTTTTTAATGCCCCTTTTATGGCTTCTCAATTCATCTCAAGAATACTCGACCTGTCATTGAATTATAACATGATTTTCCGTTTCTTTAAAATAGTTAAACAACTTTTGTAGATTTTTAATTCACACCAAACTCTTTCAGCCATTGCTCCATATTACATCGCTAGTCTAATGAGAAGTCCACATACTATATACTAGCTGAAAGCCCCTAAAGGTCAGCAAGATTTTTATTCCGATTTCATGAGTCATCGTTTTGGTGACTTTTGAATCCTAATCCACATAGAATCTTTCAAATGATCAAAAGACTTCCTCTATCATTAAATCATGTCTAATCTGATGCTTTTCATGTCCCTTCCACATTTAGAAGACCCAAAGCCTTGTTGAGTTGTTAAATGCACCATGAGTTGTTGATCAAAATTTGGTCCAATGGTTCTCATAACTCTTCAAGATAACAGTGAAATTAAAAATTTCCATTTCTACAAAACCAAAAAGGTTCTCTTGATCATTAATTTCAGCATTGGAAGTCAATTCAACAGTTGTATTCCTTTCCGACAGTTGTATTCCTTTCTCAACAATATATGTAGGATCCAAGCCTTATTTGAACCTTTGAAAGATAAGAAGGCCGTTGATCTTGATAAGATCAAGCATCTCTCAAATGCCTTTCATGCTCAAATGAAACCAAAGCTTAAAGGTTTTCTATGATGGACAAGTAGGAACTTAAAGAGAAAATGGCTCTGTTTTAGCAGAGATCAACAGTTTTAAGTTGCTCTGATATATGAGATATTTTGCGAGTGTTAGTGAATGGATTTGTCCTTTGGAAACAAACACTAAAAATGACTCACAATGCCCAGAAAGAAGAAAAATGTTACCAACAGTTGGAGAAATTATCATTGAAATGATAACTTTCCTCTGAATTTTGGAGGTATAAATCCCCCTTAAGATAATATGCAATGAATGAAACACAGGGTTTAATTTTCACCAAATAGCAAAAACAGAGAAATTAACATTTACTCATAGCTATGAAGGTAAATGTAGAAGACTGAATTCAAAAGAGCAAATACAGAATATTAAGGCCAAGCTTCTATCCACGAATGACACCTAGTTTAAAGATAAATAAATGACTGCTCTCTTCTGGTGTGATTAAATTGGAAAAGCACAGTTCTGGCATGAAATCATACACACTGTCTACTGTAGCAAAAATGGACATTAATAAGTAATTGCAGTGGCTCAAAGTCCAAGTACAATCAGAAGAAATATATCAACAATTCAAAGATTATGAATATTATCTCCATTTTATTAATGCCTGAATAGAAATTCAGACTTATGACTTCTCTACAATATGACTGTGTAGAACCCGCTCTCTTCTCTTTAATTGCAATAATAAGCTTTCTAAAAACTTTTCAGTTTCTCCATAACTGATTCTTGGATCCACTAATTAATTTCTTGAAACTTTTCCCTACTTATTTTTTCGTAGACATTATATTCTATTGATAGATCATTATGTATCTAAGAAAAAATAAAATAGGGCTTCTATAATTGCTTTTACAAAGTTTCCACCATGTGTCATCACAAACACGTCACATTTCAAACACACGAGAAAATCAAGAGCTGCAAGACTTATAATGTGCTTTCTGAAGGGCTTCAATTCTTCCTTCATTGTTAATTCTTCCTTGGTAACCAAATTTGGAAACATATCTCTGAGCAGTGCCATGTTCTTTTTCCCACCATAGACTTGTTCAGAAGCAACATATATCTGAGTTCCCTTTGGGTATCCCGTTGCTCTTAACAAAAATGCAACTTCTTTTCCTGTAAGCTGCCATTGTTGACTTTTCTTCTCTTGTTCCAACAAGCTATTGTCTATTCTGTCATAATCCTCTCTTCATCTTCTTTCAAATCCGATATGCTCTTTCATTCGCTTGAAGGAATAAATCAAACCAAGGTTGACCCTTTCATCTTCACTCTCTTCAATACAATTTTCCAAGAACTTATCCTGCAGAAGATTGCTATTGCTAAAGTAAAACTCCTCCTTAAGATAATTAAAAAAAACATTCCAAGATCTGCTTAAAGATGCTTTGTTTTATTGCCTTCGTTAAGATGTTTTGATTTCTCTTTCCAAAGTTTTCTCTCAGCATTTCTTTGTAGAAGGGTCTGATATAACAGAGAAGCCAATTTTCATGCTTTGAGTAGTAATTTGACAATGTAGGGTATCAACATTTCTCATACATGTATACATGCTTCCCTATCTTTGCCCTGATCTTCTATAGTGATCAATTCAATAGATGTATGTAGGCAAGATCCTACAACACAATGGTAAATTGTGAGCCTTTCATCTGGGAGGTAGCGGCTGAGTCAAGAAAACCAAGATTAATGACACAACTTACACCCTTAAAGTTCAATCCTCAAGCAATGCAATCGATTGAAATTTCTCCGCTGATCTTTCACTCTGTGTTCAAAGTGGATAATGCATTATAGTTCAAGCAAGCCTCTCGAGTCTCAACAGAATCAAGGAAAGTGGCCATGAATATTAAAGACAATTGGAGGACTTTGAACAACCCAACTTCAAACAACTTACGTGGCTAATCAAGGATAAGATATTCAACACTATTGAGATTGATCTTTGACGTTGATGGTCTCATGTTTCAAATTCTTCATTCGATTATCTTTATCCCAAAATTATTATTTCCTCTAATACTTCGGGTCTTTGCTCAATTTTGGAATTATGCATATCACGAAATAATGTGTAGAAACTAGGTAAGATTTGGGTAATTTTGAAGCCATGTCGGAAGATCGGGGATATTTGAAACTTTCGAACCAAATTACATGTCTGATAATACACAGTACCTGCAAGTTTGAGAAAAGGTGAACTCCCATTCAATGCCATACTAGCATGTGAGCCGGCAAATGAGTGGCCACCCAATTATATATCAGATTTCAAATAATTGGTGAATGCTCCTTAATGCCTGCTGTCGGGTCCACATAGAAATAATGAACTAAGTCAGCCCTTTTGAGGAGTTCGGAACCGAATCCACCACCCGACTATGCTCTTAAATGTTGTTTTTTTAATTGGTTCCATACTTCACAAAGTGTCCGACTTCAAAACTTGGCTCTTGGTTCCATACTTACAAAAGTGTCCGACTTCAAAACTTGGCTCTTGAAACTTTCACATATTAACAAGTACCTTTAATTTGCTGATCGTGTCTGTGCCCTTTTGTTTTCCCAGGGTTCCCAAAACAAATAGAATCCCACCAATATCATTTAACAATTCATTCATGAAAGATTTTTCAATGCAAAAGGGAAACTTCACACTTGGAATTTTTGAACTGGGGCTTAGTTGTTCATGCTCAATCAAAGTCACCAAAATCTGAAAATACACAATTTCACCTTCTTTTTTGACACATGAAACTTAGAGACACATTTGTAATATTTGGCCAAGTTTTGCATGTACCAATGATATTATCACTGTAGGGCAAAGATGGGAAATGGATGTTTAAAATAGGGATGCCACAAAAATTGGGCAATGGTGAGCTTGCATCTATATTATCAAATTAAAGACAATCTCTTCAATCTGCCCACTCAAGCGTAAGGGCCCCCATGTTTATCCTTGAGTGGCAATTTTTTTAGTCATTCCCAGGATACTCCTACTTCAATTTGCCTTCATATTTCATATTGAGTGTGCATACTCATCTCTCTCTAAATTCAGCCTCCTCTGTGGAATACACAAGCCTTCATCATCAGGCACACTCAAGCTGTACTATTAGGTCATTGTAGTCCTGACCCTAAATTTGCCTACACCGTGTGAATATGAAGGTTAAAAACACAATTTCAAAGAAAGCATTTTTATTAGTATCCCCATTAACCACAATAGCAATAAATCCAATTATTCTCATTTTATTATTTAAATATTATTTATTTTACCTAAACAAACTGGTCAATTAAATTGTCTGGCAGTAAGACCCTCCCTACAACAACTTACAATGTTCAACATAGTTTTGTTATCGTCTTTAGCTAAGAAGCCACCCATCTCATCATACTTCCCAGTGATCAAGAATTTTTTGAAAGCCAACTCCTCTCCACCTTCAGGCATCCATGATTATGCTTTAATTGCCAATTTTTCTCCATTTATTAAAATTTCATCCAGATTACTCTTTTTGAGATATTTGCCAATTAATTTCCTATTACAGTTTTAACAAAACTGTTTAATCAATATTCTGAAGGGACTAACTACTGAAATGGAAGTAGCACTTCACATTATGATGTTACAAGATAAACACACAAATTTATGACATGAATACTTTTCTAGTTGACTTGCTCATTCCTGATAACATCAACCATTTTAATTGCACATCTGTGTAACATCTTACCTAGCCATCACTCTCACAGTCTTGTGGTTTGGTGTGAATGTTGATCTTAAAAAATATGTGAATATGCTGTTATCATGGGATCCACTGTTCCTATAGATAAAAATTATTTTTTCTACCCCACTCTACACAATCAGTTGACAAGCTGCAAAGACAATTTCATCGGATGCGGGCAAAGGAGACACCCCAGACCATGTATTGATACCCCTCGATCATCCCAGTACTTCAGAAATGTTTCCATTTAGCTGAATCAGACCTAACCCTCAAAAAGGCATGACTAATGCTCTTCGCCCACAAATTTACAGATTCCAATGTAACATTTGTATGCCACAGCCCACCAGCCAAAGACAGATTTTGAAAACATTTATGTTACAAACAACTTTTGAAGCCGTGTAGAAGACAAATTCCCCAATAATGGCCAGGGTCCACCACCTGGTCAAATTGTAAATTAAAATCAATGCTGCAATAAAAGAATGTTAACTAAAACCCAACACAGGTTTACCGAAGCAGATGGATGAGCTGAAGCTATGGTGTCAAAAACAAATCTCGATGGTACTTTTAATACGAACTCCGAAATTCTAAACTTGGCATGACCAGTTCCCGTCTCGTAAACACTTCAAGTTAAAATTTAGGAAAAGAAAAACAATATCAGCTAAAACCTATATGGAAACCTCAAAAAAGATAAGTTTAGGTCAATGAGTGCGGATTTATATCAACTACTATCAAAAGAGAGAAATCAAGCGCACTCAGT
>CM053785.1:371228452-371415952 GCA_028749045.1 Cupressus sempervirens
CCAAGGCCTCTCCAATGAGAGGCTCACAATTTATCCATATGTTGTAGTCCCTTGCCATACTTATATTATTTTGAATAATATTGTGAATAATACATTATATTTCAATTATTTAATAAAAATTTAAAAACTATTTAACACGATTAAATTTATTAAGATAATATAATTTTTTTGATTTACAAGTTAACTATTCAGTAAATTGTTTTGACAAAAGAAAATTTACATCTTTCTGATAGAAATGGTCATACAAGATTTGAATCTTGGTGGGAACAAAAACATGCCCTTCTATATGGTGAACCTCCTCTTAAAATTTATATTAAATAATTATTTGGTTATTTCATTTTCATTACTAGAGGGAAGCTTAGAGTTCTTTAATTTAATAATTGCTAAACAAACTATTAGTTATAAAAATTAAATCTGTAATAATTGAACCAAATAATTAGAAAACTCGATCTCCAACTAAATCATTCCCAATATCAAGCAATCTTGAATAGTGTCATTTGAACATAAAATCATAGCAAGTTAAATAAAATTGAACCATAAATGTAAAATGGTTCAAACTCAAAACATAACTTGTAAATTTAAATAAGACTCCAATAATCAAGTTTTGAACTATTAAGTCATCTTCAATAGATCTATAAAACAATTTGACCAATTGTCATGATGTTGTTCCACATTAAATGTTACTAAAAAATAAAATTTGCTTAAAATCATAGAGTCAACTTAAATTTAGGTCTATCCTTATTCATAATTGATTATTGTGATAAATTAAAACCTAAACCTAAATATACATCCATAACTAGATGAAAAGAAAATTGTATGATAGCATGACTATTGAATTGAGTTAAACAAAGATGTTTACACAATAGAGATGATTCATAGACCCAGTGTGCCTGATAATGATGACATTGGCAAGTTTTTGACGATGATGGGCAAATCATTGCATTTCTTGAGGGAAGGCCTCCATTTTCAGACGTAAAATTTGAACGATTGTGTAATCATAATGGAACACGAGGAGATGACCCTGAAGTCATTCAACTAGAAGGTAATGTTACCCTGAGAGGATTAGTCACCCTAGAAAGTCTTTTTGATAAAGAAGATAAAAGGAAAGAGGAATTTGAATACACTAAACCCTCTAATTGTTCAAGTTATGAGAAAGTAAATATTGGTTCTAAAGAAAATCCCAAGATGGTCCTAATAGGAAAAGATTTGACATCAAAAGAGAAAGAAAAATTCATGAAGTTATTGCGAGCCTACCAAGATGTTTTTGCTCGGGGTAATGAAGATCTTAAGGAATTCATGAATGGGAAATTTAAACATTAGATTCCTTTGAAACCTTGTTCAACTCCCTTCTGGCAAAAGCAAAGGCAATTCAATCCCAAGGTAGCTGATGCTATTTTCAATGAAGTTGATAAGATGCTTAAAGCAAAGATTATTTATCCCATTCACCATTCGACATGGGTAGCCAATATTGTTCTTGTCAGGAAGAAGAATGGTGAGATAAGAATATGTGTAGAATTCTACAATTTGAATCAAGTGTCACTTAAGGATGATTATGGGCTCCCTATCATGGATCATATTCTGCAATTAGTATCCAGCTTAGAACTCATTTGAACACTAGATGGCTTCTTTGATTATAACCAGATCATTGTGACACTAGAAGATCAACATAAAATAGCTTTTACCTCTCCATGGGGTGCATTTGCCTACAATCATATGCCTTTTGGTTTGATAAATGTTGGGGCCACCTTTCAATGGGCGATGGATCATTCATTTGCAGATCTCAAGAATAAAATTATTGTGATGTACCTTGACGATCTTACAGTGTTCTCAAAACATAGAAGAGATCATGTGCACCATCTGGAAGCTATCTTGCACCAATGTCGAACTCATGGCATCTCTCTGAATCCTAAGAAGTCTATATTTGGGGTGACAGAAGGAAAACTATTAGGAAATATTGTCTCTAAAGAGGGTATTCGAATAGATCCTGAATGGGTGAAAGCTATCCAATAGTTATCACTTCCCATGAGTAAACCAGGACTTAGATCTTTCTTTGGGCAAATAAACTTCATAAGTTAGTTTGTGCCAAATTTCTCTGAGATTACAAAGTCAATTGTGGATATGATGAAAGGGAATACTAATTTTAAGTGTAAAAAAGATGGTAAGGCTTCTTTTGAAAAAATCAAGACTAAAATTGCTAATGCCCCTACCCTTTCTTATCCATGTTTTTCTAAAGATTTTCATGTGTATTGCTATGCATCTGAGAACACTTTATCTACTATACTTACCCAACCTAACAAAGACAATACCGAGGCCCCAATAGAATTCATGAGTATCCCTCTTAAGAAACATGAATTGAAATACTCTTTGATCAAGAAAAATGCTTATGCTCTAGTCAAAGCAGTGAAACAATTCAGGTTTTACATCCTGAACTCTCACTCCAAGGTGTTTATTCCTGATTCAGCAGTGAAGACTATTCTGACACAATAGGAAATTGGTGTAAACAAAAGGGCCTCCTTGATAGCTAAAGTACAAGAATATGATCTTGGTATCAAACCCACAAAGCTTGTCAGGGGAAAAGGTTTGTGTAAGGAAATTGCAGAAGGATCTTCTAAATGTGAAGAAGAGATGAAGGAAGAAATTCCTTTAGTTTTATTCATTGGCAATGTTGATGACTGGTTTTAAAATATTGTGCCTATTTGATGACATATGGAGAATGTCCTTCTCATTTATCACCTAAAGAGAAGAGGACCTTGGAATTGAAATTTGCAAAGTATGTTCTCTCAGGTGATGCTTTATACAAAAAAGGGATAGATGACACCTTTCTGAGGTCTATAGATTCTAAGCAAAAGAAAGAGTCGCTTCAATTGTTTCATGATGAAACATGTGGAGGTCATTATTCAATATTAGTAATAGCTTACAAAATTTTGAGGAATTGTTTTTACTAGCCTAGGATGTTCAAGGATGTAGAAGAATGGGCAAAGAAGTACAACTCTTGTCAATACTTCAAAGGAAGAGTCTACTTAGTAGCATTGCCCTTGAAGCTCATAGTGATTGAAGAACCCTTTCAACAGTGGGGTTGAGATTTTATCAGTCCTATCCATCCTTCATCCACTGCCAAACAAACTCACATTTTAATGCAAATCGACTATTTTACAAAGTGGGTTGAAGCTATCTTAGTCATACAAACAACTTCATTAGTGGTGTGTAGTTTTATCAAGCAAAATATTTTTGTTAGGTTTGGAGTTCCTAACAAAATCATTATTGACAATGCTACCAAATTCTCCTCCTAAGAGATCTCCTCCTTCTTCTATCAATATAGAATCATTCTCTCTCACTCCTCAGATTATTTCACCCAAGGCAATGGTCAGCCAAAATCGAGCAATAAAAATATTATGACCATTGTGTGAAAATTGATAGATGTCAATCAGAGATCTTGGCATAAACCTCTGTATGATGCACTTTGGGCAGATCGCACCACTAGCAAGAGAGAAACATGGTTGTCTCCCTTTGAGATCTTGTATGGAATTGAGCCAACTCTCCCACTTCCTCTAGAACTATCTACCCTAAAATTGCAAAATGTTATTGAGAATTATGAATTCAAAGATGATATTGAAAAACAAATGTTGTATTTGACCAAGTTGGAAGAGGAGAGGGATGTGGTCATAGACAGAATTAGGGAACATCAGTCTTGAGTTAAAAGTTTGTTTGACAAGAAAGATAAACAAAGGGTCTTCCAACAAGGTGATTTGGTCTTACTTTCGGACAAGCGTAGAGAACCAAAGGGCTTGCATGGAAAATTTGACTCCTTATGGAGAGGCCCATTCTAGATCAAAGAGGTATGTGGAAAGAATTCCTTCATTTTTTCATACCTAAGTGGTACTCAATTTCCCTTGCCTTACAATGGGCAAAATTTGTAACATTATCATCAGTAAGGTGTCCAGTCTGCCACCTTGTACATATCTTAGCTAGGAGTTTTTGTTGTGCCTTCCTTCCTTTTCAGATCGGTTGTGTTCCTATTTTTGTTGTGTTTCATCCCTTTTTCCCGAATTTAACCCTTTTGGTATGACTCTATAGCCCTTGTGAGAAAGCACTACCATTTCTTAACTCTGGGTTTAATCAGCGTCCTATATAGTCCTTGTCCCCAGATAGAGCCCGCTGTTACCCAAACATTTTACAGATATTTTTAATTATATTAATTAATTAGAAAGAGAGATATTAGTCCTCAAAAACCATCAAACTCTCTCTCTCCACGTACTTTTCTCTCTGCACGTACTTCTACCTTTACAAAGAAGTATGGATTTTGGTTTTGGGTTTGGGTTTTTACTCTCTTCCAATTTTTCTCTCTCCGCGTACTCAAACCTTTTAGAGAGAAGTGCATGGTTTGAGTTCGGGTTTGAGTTTTCACACTCAATTTTTCTCTCTCCACGTACCAAAATACTCTCTCTCCTCGTACTCCAACTTTTTAACCTAATCCTAACCCAAGAAATTTCAACCCAAACTCAACATTAAAACAACTACTAGCTAAAAATGAAGTTCATAGATGTTTGAAGTAGTAACAAGTGAGTTGTTTCATTGAAGGTCAGTTTGAAAGCAAGCCCAAGTTATAGGAACAAAAACTATGTTTTCAAAAGGCATCAACTTTTGATAGGCTAGCTCAAAAATTCATGTTGCTTAGCTTCCTCAGCAGTTTGAGTATTTTGTAGAGTACCAAAAGAAGGTGGCACAAATCGTTGGAAGTCATGAAGCAAGCAGACTTGTTGAGGAGGGTCTTGTTTCCATAATTTTTTGAGGAAATGATATGTTAACAATATTATTTGCTTCCAGTTTCATTGAGATCAGTGTAGATTACGTAGAGCTCATAGTCTCTTAATATGAGAAATATATAAGGAGATGGTATGAGCTGGGAGCAAGGAGGGAACTAATGACATCAATAGGGCCATTTGGGGGTGCTCCTACAGAGTGCGCAAGCAAGTCTCGCAATGGGAAATACACAAATAATATGCGGGGGGCCACCAGAAGAATCTTATTATCATTGTAAGCGCAACATGGTTGCAAAAATAATGAAATGGAGGGAGTGTGCAATTTTCTTGATACTGCACCTACAAAAAATCACAACTCATAGTCATTAGATAATGTTTGAACATGTATGTGTATCAAGTGTTTGAAGGAATTCCCATGTAAAGTGTGCCACATTTGATTAACAAGATGTTGAAGTTCACAAAGGGCCAAATTAAGGTTATATCATCATGGGGAAAAAGAGCAGCAGCAAATCTTATCTATTAAACCATTTGTCAAGATCTTTGTTTGATGTTGCAGGGGGTAGGTGCGTAGATGGTGTCTAGATGAACTCTTATTACCAGTGATGCAGAAAATGTTCCCAGACACAACATGTGCCTATATGTTCTTTTAGGCTTTGAAGATCTTGGATGTAATGAGCGAAGTGAGCAAGAGGATATGCTTATATGTCTATTCTCAATGTGGTAGTGAGAAACATCACCATTTTCAACAAAGAGGATTTCTCATTTTGATAAGGACACAGAGTATTCTTTTAGCCACTTTTAGAGCAGGACTAATCTACTTGAGAAGGATAATAAGCTATTCAAAGATTGACGCTATGGCTCCTTACAATAGATCTGAGTACTATCAGCGGAGCTTAACCAAAGATTGGTCTTGCACTGATAGTAAGTGTGTGGGGTTTTTAGTAGAGATTATAAGAAGAAATATTTAATCTGTTGTCTCAACGAGATGCCTCTCTATAATAGATACAAATAAAGTACAGAAGCTTATACATTTTGATACAAAAGAAGAGGTTCCTAATTTACCTCTTGTGGTGGAGGCTTTTTTCACTAGACCTTCTAGATTCAAACCTATTTTTGATTCCTAAGAATGATAACTTGTGGTTTTCAATGTTTGAGAAATTTCTAGAGGCAATAACGGAGATCAGGCATGATAGAGATTTGTAAAAATGATTGGTTCTATGGAAGAATGATCAAGACATATGGTTTGTTGATTAGGGAGATTTTTGTCCAAGATCTCATGAAGTGATGAAGCTCATCTAATCTACATAAACTTTAATCAAGAATTTGGGATGATACATCTATGGCCATGTAAATGAGAAGGTAAAAATTGAGTATAAAGCACATGCTCTAGCTCATGGATATAGAAAGGAAGCCAAGCTCATTTTCATGGCATGACTACTTCGTAGCACATTCAACTATTCAGGTGATGAAGTGATGATAAACATAGGAAGAAGATAGGGTTGAAGAAGAATAAAGCTCATTGCTGGTAGCACCTACAGATCAAGGAACGAGTTCAGGAAATTAAAAGTTAGAAGTATTGTTGTCTAAAGTTGTCTTAGAATTTTATTGATGTAGTTTGTAAAAGGATCAACTTTAGAATTAACTCTAGTTTTTGTTTTTCTAACTATATTTAAACTTTAAGGGTTAGAGTTGATTATGAACCATCTTCAAGTAGTCCAAACTCTAACTTTTTGGATAGTTATGAACCCCAAAAGTTGGTTGCTCTAGATTGGTTATAAATCTCTAAAAATCATTGTAATAGGGGACTTTTTGGACTTGGATACAGGGAACACTTATGCTCTGATAACAAAGCAATTTTTGGAAAGTGTGTACAATTGTTGTTTTTGTAATCAGTTATTTCTTACTTTCTTGGTGCAAAGAAATAAAGGAAGTATCTTTCGCATTCTCTTTCTAAAGAGTCTGAACTATTGAGGTGTTCATTCATTTATGATTATTTTCATGGTATGATGTAAGTATTCATGAATGGTTAAATTAGCATTGTATTGGTGAAAGTTCTCAAGCGTAGTCCTTGATTGCTCTCATTAATAGTTTACATCATTTTTATGAAAATGTTGAAGGCGTGTGGTGCATTCGCTATCAATGGTTTTCTTTCCTATTTTCTAAGTTCTTCTTATCTTTATTGAAAAAGTTCAAATTTTATCTCGAGGGAGTTGCTTGTCTAAATGCAGAGGAAGGTCGGATATTCAAAGGCCTATCCAACTGTTGTGAATGGTTTGCCACACACTCTGTTGGGCATATTCTACTGTGACAAATCTGTTCACCAACACTATTATGCTTCTCCATGCCATGTAACCTTGTTGGGCAAGGGGCTTGTTGTCATACATGGTTTACTTTATGAGTAGTATTATAGGTTGTTTTCTTTTCTCTTGTCATCAAAATAAAGAACAGTTTATATTGTTCAAAATGCAATTAGGAATAGTCAACTGTAGCTTCTCCATCGTAGTTTTTCTAAACTAAATATATTGTAAGTAGTAATTTATCAACAGTGAGTTGCTGCAATAAAATAAGATTTTTGTGTTGTTCAAAATAGAGATTCTTTTATTTCAATAATAACAGAGTAATTATTTATTGTTCTTTTTTTGCTTGTCCACGTGCTGCAATTTAGATTCTACAAACTATAGTGTCAAAATATCTTTGAGTTTTCTCAAATTTGGTGATGCAGCAGTCTAGCCTGCGGAAGGAAGGAGCCTGCAATATAGGTGAGTATTAATAGTTTCAGTAAGTTGAAGGTTTCAATTATATTCAAATACCCTTGGTTCATCTATAGATGGCAATTGAAACTATTGATTGATTTTTTCTAAAGATTGATTTTTTTCTAAATATTTATGTTTGTTTTCTTTTATAGATAATTAAAACAATGTATTTCCTCTAATTTATCTTGTATTTTCTTAGGCTCATTCTTCTTAATTAAAGTCTTATATTATAGAAAATAATAAATTCCAAAAAATTCACAATTCTCCGTATAAACAGATCAAATTACAAGTTAAACAGAAGTTGAACAAAACCATTACCAAGAATTCAAAACCACATCGAATGTGGTGCTAATCCATTGCACTAATTAATATGTCAGCTTGAAACAAATCATTGTCATTAATTCAAATAAAATAAGAACTTAAAACCTAATAAATCCTTCAATCGCTCGAATTATTCAAAAAATCATAATTAATGAACGTTGGTAGAACAATAATCTTCCGAGGTAGAACAATCATCTTTTCGGGGAGGAAGCAATTGCCAAAATCCTTCTCTCAGATTATATGCAATTACATTTTGGCTTCTGTACACATTCTTGAAACATAGGTAATCTCCTACACAATGACACGTCAGATCTTTATAATGTGAATAATAATCGAAAACAGGATACCATCCGATCATATCTATTCCTGCTTGGTACACGTTGCAGAGAACCTTTTCTTTGTTGCACTTGAAAACCAACTCATCTGCATCATCTTGATACAACTTCCAGATGACAATATCTTCGTATTCATACATCTCGATATTTTCATCCATCGAAATACTGTCATCGCAGACTATGGTCACCACAAGAATAGATGAATCATATGAAAACACAGATAACATGATTTTATTTGTGCAACAGGGGATCTGCTCTATTTTAACAGGGTCAATAACGCCATTACCTTGGATTTTGTAACCCTTGATAGTCGTTAAAAATCCTCTCCACCAAAAAAGAACTCTGTTACATTCTACCATATGACGATCATAAGCTGAACTAGAGCTTCATCTGTAAATTCACACTTTTGTTGGAATATTAAATGAAATGTTTGTTTGCCCCTAGAGCCAAATGCCCACCTACCTCCTTGACGGCTTGTAGAACGATCAAAAGAATTTATTGCTTGGTAGGTGAAAATTTTAAAATCTGAATGAGGGAGAAAATATTTTATCAAAGACAAAAAAAAAGAATGTTTTGTCATTCATTCGTAGATTTAGAGATCCAGAGAGACAGAGAGTTCAAAAAAGCAGAGAAGTTGCAAAGAAAAGGTGAACACATAGATGAACACATAGAGAACAAGATGGAAGTAGTGCCCATCACTAATTTTTCTTCTTTATCATGAATAATGATTTATAGCTTAAAAAGGGGAAATCTTGACCAATAAATCGTCAAACCCCTTAATAGTTGAATTAAGGTATGTGAAGTCAAGAATTATATTTATAGGCAGTCTAGATCCTAAATTTCATTGTGTAGATGTTAACTCAAAGACATGGAAGAACACTAATGACTTCTAATGAATTTATTAGTTTTCATCATCTTTTTGTACTTTCACAAGATGTGATTAATGCTAAAGTATTTTGACAAAAATTGAAGGGAAATTTTAGATATACTCCTCACCATTTAAGAAAAGGAATTAAGCAACTTGAGCATAAGAAGTGATTCAATGGAGAATTATAGTCATTTGTAAAAGTTTTAGACTTAACATTGCCTTAATTATTTCAAATTTGTCTAAACTTGATTCTCCAATTTTGTTTCTATGGTTAATTTCCAACATATTATATCTAAACATCACTAGTCCAAGAAATACCAATCATCAAATTAACATAACTAATAAAAATCAATATAATGTATAATCACATTCAAATTATCCATAGTTTATAAAGACAATAAATTGCAATTCAATTTCATATACAAGGAATGTGTTCATAAAGTATATGAAAAACTCCAAAACATCATGCTATATGTAATTTACATCCATGTAATATAAAATTAAACCATGTAATTTGTACTTCAATTTTTATCATCATAGTAAACATCTACATCCATCAATAATTAGAATGTAGAACTATGTCATAACATCATCATCGTTAGTATTAATTATCATAATGAAAAATCTTCTCATAAAGTCTAATGATATAAAGTGTTTAGTTGAAAGGTCTAAATGTATGAATTTTTTTAATTTATTTTTAAATCAAAAAGTGACATAGAACTTATATAATATATTTATTAATAAACTAGTTCAAGGGCTCATCAGATAAAGAACTAGCAAGAAAACTCTGAATCGTTGTTGAAGTACAAAATTGTTAAAAGCTAATATGTCATACTAGGCATACCTACAATAAAATAGAATTTCTCTGCACTAATCAAGAGTTCCCAAAATATGATATATATCAATAGTCAACAATGATCAGGGTCCAATTATGCCAATGAAGCTCTCCTTCTGAAAGATTTAACTAAAATCAAGAGAGCATTAAACCTCCTTTCTAATTGGAGCATTTGTGAACCAAAAAATACCATTCAAATCAACTTCTGGGAGATGAACCATGAAGGCCAACTTTGTACATTCCATTTTCACCAAAAAAGATGAATCCTCATGCACAAAGAATGTGCAAACTAATAGCCATGAGTCGATCAATTATAGTACTAGTTTCTATTAAGCTTCATTCATCTTCTTTGTGTCCCAAATATGGCACTCTGCTAAACATGGGAATTTCAAAAAAATAACCTCTGAATGGCAAGATTCAAATATGGAGCCTTCACAACCAAGATTAGCTAGACAATCAGCTAGTTTATTGCCCTCTCTCATATCAGATAGATGATTAGAATTCCAGTTTGCAAAGAAACCTGGAGGTAACTTAATTTGTTTCCACTGTTTTAGAAGAAGATAATCCCAAGTAGATACTAAAATACTATTCATACAATTGAATATATTTGCATTTACTCTTTCTGAAATTGCATTCTCAATCCCATCTAGAACAAATTCTAGGTTTGATTTTTCATTATGAAAAATGATGTTGTTACGCTCCCACCAGATGGCCCATGCCACAGTAGCTGGGATGCATTTCCAAATACTAGCAAATAGAGATCTTGAGAATAGAACTGGCCAAGATTGAAATAGGTCCCAAAGACTATTTGGTAGGGGTAAACACATTTGAAGCTTGTTCAACACAAAAACCCAACACTAATAAGCAAAGGGACATTGTAGAAGGAGGTGATCTATAGATTCTAGCTCCTTGTTGCATAATTTGAAAATAAAAGATTCAGCAATACCTAGCCTAGACAACCGTTCGCTGGTGAGTATTCTTTTTCTAAGGGCTAGCCAAGCAAAACATCCAGCCTTGGGCAACACATTGGAGTTCCAACAAAAGTTAAAAGCTCTACACTTCCTCCATGAATTATATGTTTGTCATAGACCATAATAACCTTCCTTGATTGAATAATCACCACCTTTGGTTGGGGCCCATACAACTATATCTTCCCTATTAGAAAGAAAAAAAAAATTCTTTCAGCAAGAGATTCCCTCAAGGAAAGGAGACTTGGCTGACTAGGAAGATGTGTTGGAGGTTCTTTCTAGAGAACCCTTCTTGAATGAATTTCAATAGTGAAAACATAGTCCCAAAAAGAGGAGCCCCGCTTAGCTTTTAGGACTTGGCGTGCTTCATCCAAATTTTCTTGTCTACATAGAGGGGTAAATCCATTCCATGAGTCTTCCCAAAACTTTACTTTCTCTCCACTATGAATTTCCAAAGTAACATAATTACAAACAATATCCTTTGAAGACATCATAAAGTTCCAAATGGCTGAACCTAAAGGAGGATTAGACACAGTAAAAATTTTGGAAGGACTTGGAGAATCTAAATATTTTTCTTGCATGATTGAACACCATTTTGCATGATATTTTGTATACATTTGCCACACAAGCTTGCCCCCAAAAGCCTTATTTCTAGTACCAATATCATGCAACCCCACACCCCCAAATGCCTTATCATGAGACATTTCAAGTAAAGAAACAAGAGAAAGATTCTTTTTATCTGACAAATTTTCTTTCCACATAAAGTCTCTGATAATCTTTTGAATTTACAAGATTACAGAAGAGGGAGCATTAAGAATTGACAAATAATAGTTTGGGATAGCTGTTAGGAAAATTTTAACTAGCAAAGTACGGCCTGAAAAAGATAACCATCGAGCTTTCCAAGTAGAGATCCTAGCCCTAATTCTGTCAATGATAGGAAGCCAAAAATTTGTCTTGTTTATTCCCATAAAAAAAGGAATTCCAGGATAAATTGATGGGAGATGATCCACCGGGAAACACAAAGTTGAAGAAATCCTTTGAGCTACTACATCATTAGTGTTGAAAATTTTCTAATTACATTTGCTAAAATATTGAAATCTAAAGAAAAATAGAGTAGTTAGAGTCATTTTGGGTTTCTCATACAATATAATAGTTATCTTTGAAGATATACTAAATATTTTTTGAGAAAGTAAAAGAGTGTAATTAGGAGTACATAGATGTGTGTATACTATAGAGAGAGGTAAAGGAGGGGGGAGAGAGACAAAGAAGAGATAGGGAGGGTAATATAGTGTTAGAGGTTAATGTGTGTAGAAAGAGAGAGACCTCAAATATTAATCCAAGTTAATGTGTAACTCTTGAAAACGTTAAGCCTAACGCAAATTCTAAACCTAAGCATAAAAAAAACCCAATTCAAAATTACTTGTACCCTAGAAATTAAAATTAAATTAAAATATGAACCTAAGTAAACCTTAACTAAAACTTATTTAAATACTAACTTTGAATATTACTATTGAACAATAGTTCAAAATGAGCCCTATCCACTAATATAATTAGACATTAAATACATATACATTAACTCTAGCCCTAATATTAAATAAAATTAAACCTCTCTCCAATAGTACACTATAATAAATCCTTACTCTAGACTTAAGAATATCCCTAAACTAAATTATGTTGAACACAAACTTTGACTAAGAAAAATCAAATTAAACATTAAAGATAACCCTGGACTAAACATGGGGTGGTGATAGGTTAAAAATAGGGGAAGTGGGGGGAGGAGAGAGAGAGAGAGAGAGATGTGTTTTTGTGTCAGAGAGAGGGAAAGAGAAATAGGATAGTTATGGCAATGTCATGAGAGAAAATGAGGATAGGAGATGATGAGATTAACTATATGAGACAATGTGCATGTGTGTGTGTGAGAGAGAGAGAAAGAGAGAGAGATAGTAGGAGATATAGATATATAGGTTATTTAGAGAGAAAAAGAAAATACGGGAAAGGGGGTGTGAGAATAGGAAAGGGAGAGATTTTAAGAGCATAAAATTAGGGGGAGATAAGAAGGGGGAGAGAAAATAGGCGTAATAAATTTCAATATTTCTAGATAAGGAAGGGGAGAGCATTTATGAGGGTAAAATGTTTGTGTGTGTGTGAAAGAGAGAGAGAGATGGGATGGTGATAGGGTAAAAATATGGGAAGAAATGGTTAGAGGGGAGAGGGTAGAGAGATATGTGTGTTTTTCATAGAGAGGGAAAGGATTAATTGTGTGTGTGTGTGTGTGTGTGTGTGTGTGTGTGTGTGTGTGTGTGTGTGTGTGTGTGTGTGTGTGTGTGTGTGTGTGTGTGTGTGTGTGTGTGTGAGTGAGTGAGAGAGAGGGAGAGAGAGAGAGAGAGAGAGAGAGAGAGAGAGAGAGAGAGAGAGATTAAATACCATACAAAGATTAACTCTAGTCCTAACACTAAGCAAAATCAACCCCTATATCTAACATTGAACCCTATTTAAACCCCTTCCTAAAAATAAACTATAATGAATCATTACCCTACACTTAACTAAATTTAAACATTACCCTAAACTAAACTATATTGAAAGAAATCTCTAACAAAATGAAATTAAATTAATCTATAATAGTAAACTAAACACTAAACATAACACCCTACTATATTGAAAGATAAAACCAATACTAGACAAAATTGAACTCTAACCATAACAAAACATTAAACCTAATGTACTCAAATAGGCAAGATCCAAAAAAAAAAAAAATCTATTTAAAAAACTAGATTAAACCTTACATACTAGGTTTTACCAATCCTATACAAAATTGACACCATTATTTAAAGAAAAATAATTGCTAAAACCTATCATCATAAAAATAAATTTACATCTAAATTTTCAAAGTTATATTTGTAATAATATATTTATGTGTTGAATTGGTGTGTGTGTGGATATTAATTTAAAATTTTATAAATTATATTTATACTCTAATATAAATATATGTATTTTTAAGTGAATTAGTTATACTATTTTTAATATATAATTGAAAGAAGCCTAGATAATTTAGTATTCTTAAGATTAATTGTTATTATGTGTTAATCTTGACTAGATTTGAATCCAAGGCCTCTCCAATGAGAGGCTCACAATTTATCCATACATTGTAGTCCCTTGCCATAGTTATATTATTTTGAATAAGACATTATATTTCAATTATTTAATAAAAATTTAAAAACTATTTAAGACAATTAAATTTTTAAAGATAATACAATTTTTTTGATTTACAAGTTAACTATTAGATAAATTGTTTTGACAAAAGAAAATTTACATCTTTCTAATAGAAATGGTCATACAAGATTTGAATCTTGGTGGGAACAACAACATGCCCTTCTATATGGTGAACCTCCTCTAAAAATTTGTATTAAATAATTATTTGGTTATTTCAATTTCATTACTAGAGGGAAGCTTAGAGTTCTTTAATTTAATAATTGCTAAACAAACTATAAGTTATAAAAATTAAATCTGTAATAATTGAACCAAATAATTGGAAAACTCAATCTCCAACTAAATCATTCCCAATATCAAGCAATCTTGAATAGTGTCATTTGAACATAAAACCGTAGCAATTTAAATAAAATTGAACCATAAATGTAAAATGGTTCAAACTCAAAACATAACTTGTAAATTTAAATAAGACTCCAATAATCAAGTTTTGAACTATTAAGTCATCTTCAATATATCTATAAAACAATTTGACCAATTGTCATGATGTTGTTCCACATTAAATGTTACTACAAAATAAAATTTTCTTAAAATCATAGAGTTAACTTAAATTTAGTTCTATCCTTATTCATAATTGATTATTGTGATAAATTAAAACCTAAACCTAAATATACATCCATAACTAGATGAAAAGAAAATTGTATGATAGCATGACTATTGAATTGAGTTGAACAAAGATGTTTACACAATAGAGATGATTCATAGACCCAGTGTGCCTGATAATGATCGACATTGGCAAGTTTTTGATGATGATGGGCAAATCATTGCATTTCTTGAGGGAAGGCCTCCATTTTCAGACCTGAAATTTGAACGATTGTGTAATCATAATGGAACACAAGGAGATGACCCTGAAGTCATTCAACTGGAAGGTAATGTTATCCTGAGAGGATTAGTCACCCTAGAAAGTCTTTTTGATAAAGAAGATAAAAGGAAAGAGAAATTTGAAGACACTAAACCCTCTAATTGTTCAAGTTATGAGAAAGTAAATATTGGTTCTGAAGAAAATCCCAAGATGGTCCTAATAGGGAAAGATTTCACATCAAAAGAGAAAGAAAAATTCATGAAGTTATTGCGAGCCTACCAAGATGTTTTTGCTCTGGGTAATGAAGATCTTAAGGAATTCATGAATGGGAAATTTAAACGTTAGATTCCTTTGAAACCTTGTTCAACTCCCTTCTGGAAAAAGAAAAGGCAATTCAATCCCAAGGTAGCTGATGCTATTTTCAATGAAGTTGATAAGATGCTTAAAGCAAAGATTATTTATCCCATTCACCATTCAACATGGGTAGCCAATATTGTTCCTATCAAGAAGAAGAATGGTGAGATAAGAATATGTGTAAACTTCCGCAATTTGAATCAAGTGTCACTTAAGGATGATTATGGGCTCCCTATCATGGATCATATTTTGCAATTAGTATCCAGCTTAGAACTCATGTGAATGCTAGATGGCTTCTCTGGTTATAATTAGATCATTGTCGCACTAGAAGATCAACATAAAATAGCTTTTACCACTCCATGGGGTACGTTTTCCTACAATCATATGCCTTTTGGTTTGATAAATGCTGGGGCCACCTTTCAATGGGCGATGGATCATTCATTTGTAGATCTCAAGAATAAAATTATTGTGATGTAAATTGACAATCTTACAATGTTTTCAAAACATAGAAGAGATTGTGTGCACCATCTGGAAGCTATCTTGCACCAATGTCGAACTCATGGCATCTCACTAAATCCTAAGAAGTCTATATTTGGGGTTACAAAAAAGAAGCCAAGCTCATTTTCATAGCATGACTACCTCGTAGCGCATTCAACTATTTAGGTGATGAAGTGATGATAAACAGAGGAAGAAGATAAGGTTGAAGAAGAAGAAAGCTCAGTTGCTGGTAGCACCTATAGATCAAGGAACGAGTTCAAGGAATTAAAAGTTAGAAGTATTTTTTTCTAAAGTTATCTTAGAATTTTATTGATGTATTTTGTAAAAGGATTAACTTTATAATTAACTCTAGTTTTTGTTTTTCTAACTATAGTTAAGCTTTAAGGGTTAGAGTTGATTATGAACCATCTTCAAGTAGTCCAAACTCTAACTTTTTGGATAGTTATGAACCCCAAAATTTGGTTGTTCTAGATTGGTTATAAATCCATGAAAATCATTGTAATAGGGGACTTTTTGGACTTGGATACAGAGAACACTTATGCTCTGATAACAACGCAATTTTTGGAAAGTGTGTACAATTGTTGTTTTTGTAATCAATTATTTCTTACTTTCTTGGTGCAAAGAAATAAAGGAAGTATATTTGGCATTCTCTTTCTAAAGAGTCTGAACTATTGAGGTGTAGATTCATTTATGAGTATTTTCATGGTATGTTGTAAGTATTCATGAATGGTTAAATTAGCATTGTATTGGTGAAAGTTCTCAAGCGTAGTCCTTGATTGCTCTCATTAATAGTTTACATCATTTTTATGAAAACGTTGAAGGCGTGTGGTGCATTCGCTATCAATGGTTTTCCTTCCTATTTTCTAAGTTCTTCTTATCTTTATTGAAAAAGTTCAAATTTTATCTTGAGGGAGCTGCCCGTCTAAATGCAGAGGAAGGTCAGATATTCAAAGGCCTATCCAACTGTTGTGAATGGTTTGCCACACACTCCATTGGGCATATTCTACTGTGACAAATCTGTTCACCAACACTATTATGCTTCTCCATGCCATGTAACCTTGTTGGGCAAGGGGCTTGTTGTTGTACATGGTTTACTTTATGAGTAGTATTATAGGTTGTTTCCTTTTCTCTTGTCATCAAAATAAAGAACAGTTTATATTATTCAAATTGCAATTAGGAATAGTCAAATGTAGCTTCTCCATCGTAGTTTTTCTAAACTGTATATATTGTAAGTAGTAATTTATCAACAGTGAGCTGCTGCAATAAAATAAGATTTTTGTGCTATCAAAAATAGAGATTCTTTTATTTCAATAATAACAGAGTAATTATTTATTGTTCTTTTTTTGCTTGTCCATGTGCTGCAATTTAGATTCTACAAATTGTAGTGTCAAAATATCTTTGAGTTTTCTCAAATTTGGTGATGCAGCAGTCTAGCCTGCAGAAGGAAGGATCTTGCAATATAGGTGAGTATTAATAGTTTTAGTAAGTTGAAGGTTTCAATTATATTCAAATACCCTTGGTTCATCTACAGATGGAAATTGAAACCATTGATTGATTTTTTCTAAAGATTGATTTTTTTTCTAAATATTTATGTTTGTTTTCTTTTATAGATAATTAAAACAATGTATTTCCTCTAATTTATCTTGTATTTTCTTAGGCTCATTCTTCTTAATTAAAGTCTTATATTATAGAAAATAATAAATTCCAAAAAATTCACAATACTCCGTATAAACAGATCAAAGTACAAGTTAAACAGAAGTTGAACAAAACCATTACCAAGAATTCAAAACCACGTCGAATGTGGTGGTTATCCATTGCACTAATTAATATGTCAGCTTCAAACAAATCATTGTCATTAATTCAAATAAAATAAGAACTTAAAACCTAATAAATCCTTCAATCGCTCGAATTATTCAAAAAATCATAATTAATGAACGTTGGTTCGAATGCCTTTGCCTTCCGTGGAGAACAATAATCTTTCAAGGTAGAACAATTATCTTTCTGGGGAGGAAGCAATTGCCAAAATCCTTCTCTCAGATTATATACAATTACATTTTGGCTTCTGTACACATTCTTGAAACATAGGTAATCTCCTACACAATGACACGTCAGATCTTTATAATGTGAATAATAATCAAAAACAGGATACCATCCGATCATATCTATTCCTGCTTGGTACACTTTGTAGAGAACCTTTTCTTTGTTGCACTTGAAAACCAACTCATCTGCATCATCTTGATACAACTTCCAGATGACAATATCTTCATATTCATACATCTCGATATTTTCATCCATCAAAATACTGTCATCACGGACTATGGTCACCACAAGAACAGATGAATCATATGAAAACATAGATAACATGATTTTATTTGTGCAACAGGGGATCTGCTCTATTTTAATAGGGTCAATAACGCCATTGACTTGGATTTTGTAACCCTTGATAGTCCTTAAAAATCCTCTCCACCAAAAAAGAACTCCGTTACATTCCACCATATGACGATCGTAAGCTGAACTAGCTTCATCTATAAATTCACACTTTTGTTGGAATATTAAATGAAGTGTTTGTTTGCCCCTGGAGCCAAAAGCTCACCTACCTTCCTGACGGCTTGTAGAACGATCAAAAGAATTTTTTGCTTGGTAGGTGAAATTTTAGAATCTAAATGAGGGGGAAAATATTTTATCAAAGACAAAAAAAAAAAAGAATGTTTTGTCATTTATTCATAGATTTAGAGATCCAGAGAGACAGAGAGAGTTCAACAGAGCAGAGAAGTTGCAGAGAAAAGGTGAAAGGAAGTGATTAGCAGATCTTGTCGTTATAGAGACAGAAGGAGTTTATTTCGTGACTGCAGTAGCACGTGTCTTTTTGTGTCATCTTGTAGGTTTATAGATTTGTGTTTTGATTTGACCTATTGAAGCAATGATTGCTCCAAGCATTGTAGTATGCAGCCATTAGAGCTGTAAGTTTGAAATTTAAAGTTTGAAGTTTTTCTAGTTTGAAGTTTTAGGGTTATTTTAGGGTTTTTTGGTTGAAGCCGAATGCTCCCTAATTTTGTAATGATTTAATCCATGTTGAATAGAAAGCAAGTAGGCATACTTGAATCCATTTGTCTCCTTCTATTCATTGCATTTGAAAAGTTTTATTTGGAAGCTTCAGGTTTTGAATTTTTTTATTTTAATGGTGAAAGTTGTTTACATTATAAATCATCACTCACTAAAGTCTTGTTAAAAGATCTTATCTCTATTGTCTCTATCGAGTTCACTCGGTATCTTCATCTACCGAGCTCCACTCTCCAGTGGCTACCGAGTTCACTCAGTAATCGCATTGCTTACTGAGTTCACCGGGTAATCACACCTTGCAGTGTCTATCAAGTTCTTCATTTATCGAGTTGATTCTTCATCTACTAAGTTGTTTTTCTCTTGATTTACCAAGATCACTCGGTAAACACTCCTGCCACTTGGTTTCTTTGGTTATCAAGCAAAACTGTCACTCGGTAATAGTTGTTGAAGAGAAATTTTTAGGGTTGTGCAAGCAACAGTTAGGGTTTTTGGTGATTGAAATTTATTATTATTTCTCACATGGTATCAGAGCTTTGAGGCCCCACATCCACAGTGAGTTAAGGCTTTTTTTTTTTTGGGGATATTTGACATGGCAGGAGATGCAGAAAGATATTGCAGCAACCACCATCCTTTAATGGACAAAATTATGATACATGGGAAAAGAAGATGAAAACCATTATGGTTGCTAATGATTTATGGGATTTTGTGGTTAATGGATTCAATGATGTGATAGACCCAACTCAGTATGTTGCTCTCACAAATGTACAAAAGACTCATTTGAAAGAGTCAAGAAGGAAGGATGCTAAGGCATTAAGTCTTATTGAAGCAACAATGACAAGGACTATTTTTTTCAAGATTGTAGCAGCAAATTATGTAAGGGAAGCATGGGATATCCTTGAGATGAACTTCAAGGGGACTGATAAAGTCTTTACTATAAAGCTACAAAATATAAGGAGGGAGTTTGAGAACCTTCAAATGAATGAAAATGAAACAGTTGCAGACTTTAGTTCAAGGACCTCCAATATGATTAACCAACTGAAGTCAAATGGAGAAGACTATCAAGAGCAGAGGATAGTGAAAAAGATATTGAGGAGTTTATCTCATAAATATGACAATTTGGTCATGACCATAGAAGAGGCAAAAGACATCACTATTTTGACAATGGATGAGTTGATGGGTACTCTTCAAACCCATGAGCATAGGATCAATAGATTTACATCTTCTTCTTCTCAAGAGCAAGCATTCAAGGCTCAGTCAAATCCAAAAGGAAGGTGGAGAGGAAGAAATGGCTCAGGAAGAAACTCTAGAGGCAGAGCCCGAGGTAATGGAGGACAAAGGAATGCTATAGCAGAATGCTTAAGAAGAGCAGATAGAGCAAGTAGCTCACAAAATACCTCAAGAGAAGGTAAGAAAAACTACACCTCAAATAGGAGTAATGTAGAATGCTACTACTGTCATAAATATGGGAATTATGCAAGTGAATGTTGGAAGAAGTAAAATGATTAGTTAGGACAAGCAAACATGGATGATGTTAACATGGGAAGTGGAAAGAATGTCATTGCCTTCATCATGTGTAATGTTCGTGAAGAAGGCAACCCTGAGGTTTGGTACCTCAATAGTGGATGTAGCAACCACATGAGTGGTAATAAAACCTTGTTTTCATTCATTGACAAGAGTTTCAAATCTAAGATTAAAATGGGTAATAATGGAACCCTACCAGTAGTGGGCAAAGGATCTATTATCGTCCGCACCAAGAAAGGTGAGAAGAAGGAAATACAAAATGTGTATTTTGCCCCTGGTATGAAGCACAATTTGATGAGCATTGGTCAACTCATTCAAAATGGATACAAAGTGCTGATGGAGAATGACAGGTGTATCATTCAAAAAAAAGATAGGAGCAAGAACCTACTTGTAGCAATTCAAATGACAAAGAACAGAATGTTTCTCTTGAAGATAGAGACATGTTTCTCATCTCAAGTTGGTGCTGCACCTCCCACACAATCAGCTCTAAGGAGTGTGATTGAAGACCCCTCACAGCTATGGCACCTCAGGTATGGTCATCTTGGCTATGCTGGTTTAAATTTGTTGTCAAATAAAAGAATGGTAGAAGGTTTGCCACGTATAGGAAATTCATGTGACAAGTGTGAGGCTTGTATTTTGGGTAAGCAACATGGGCTTCCCTTTAATTTTAAAAATTTTAGGAGGGCTAGATATCCATTAGAGTTAGTGCATACTGACTTTTTCGGTCCTATGCAAGTTACTTCCATTGGGGGGAGTACTTATTTCATCATATTCATTGATGATTTCAGTCGTAGGACATGGGTGTATTTCTTAAAGAATAAATCTAAAGCATTTGAAAAATTTGTAGAATTTAAAGCCCGGGCTGAAAGAGAATGTGGACACTATATCAAGGTCTTAAGATCAGATAGAGGAGGGGAGTATACCTCCAATTATTTTGTAAATTTTTGTAGGAAACATGGCATAAAGAAAGAGCTCACAGCCAGCTACACACCACAGCAAAATGGAGTGGCTGAAAGAAAGAATATGACCATTGTTGAAATGGAAAGGAGCATGATGAAAGAGAAAGGTCTCCCAACTGAATTTTGGGGAAAGGTTGTGGCAACAACAATTTACCTAATTAATAGGTGTCCTACAAAGGCAATCCGTGATAGAATTCCAATACAAGCATGGTCATGAAGAAGATGGACAGTTGAACACCTAAGGGTGTTTGGATGTGTTGCATATGCATATGTACCTAAAGAGAAAAGGCAAAAATTGGATGATAGAGGTATGAAGTGCATCTTCATAGGATATAGCTCAGAATCAAAGGCATATAGATTGTATGACCCATTGAACAACAAGATGACTCTTTTAAGAGATGTAGAATTTCTTGAAAATTAGTCTTGGTATGGTTCAACTGATAAGTCACCAAGCACTTCAAGTAAAGTGCCAATTATGAGTGAAGAGGATTCTGATAAACATCAAGAAGAAGGAGTAGATTGAAGAAAAGGCAAGCAACCTCAGTCATTACCAAGCTTCTCTAGGCATGACTGAGTGTTAATGCCAAGCAGCAGTAGTGAAGATTTTGATCCTACACTCTCCTCCTTGTTACCAAGAAAGACCAAGAATCTTAGGGAGATATACCAAGATGAAAGGTATGAAGATTATGATGAGAGTGTTAATTGTGAATTATTTTCTCATAATGATCTAATATGTTTTGAAGAATATATTAAGAAGAAGAAATGGTGTAAGGCCATGGATGAGGAGATAGATGCTATAGAAAGGAATGAGACATGGGAGCTAACTGAATTGCCTCCCAAGAAGCAAGTGATTGGAGTGAAATGGGTCTATAAGACCAAATGTAATGCTAAAGGCAAGATTGATAGGCATAAGGCAAGGTTGGTAGTCAAGGGCTACAAACAACAGTATGGCAAAGACTATGATGAGACATATGCACTGGTTGCAAGAATGGAAACCATGTGTGCTATCATATCAATTGTAGCTTATCACAAGTGGAAGGTATTTCAAATGGATGTAAAGTCTACCTTCCTGAATGGTATATAGATTTAAGAGAGCTCTTTATGGGCTCAAGCAAGCTCCAAGGGTATGGTACAGTAGGATTGACTCATATTTGATGAGCAATGGCTTAAGAAAAAGTAATGGTGAGCCTACTCTCTACATCAATGTGGCAAATGGAAATGTGTTAATTGTTGTCTTGTATGTAGATGATTTAATTTTTACTAGAAATGACAAGGTTCTAATTTTTGAGTTTAAAAAGACCATGAAAAATGAAATTGAAATGACTGACCTAGGTCTCTTGAAATATTTTCTAGGCATAGAAGTAAAACAAATGCATGATGGCATCTTCATCTCTCAAGAAAAGTATGCAGGGCAGATCTTGGAGAGATTTAAAATGTAGCACAGTAAGGCAGCCCCCACACCAACAGTAGTAGATCTGAAATTGAGCAAGGAAGACTCTAGCAAGAGAGTGGATCCAACACTATACAAGAGTATGGTTGGAAGTCTAATGTATTTGACTGCAACTCAGCCAGACTTAATGCATGCAGTAAGTTTGATTTCCAAATTTATGAAAACACCAAATGATTCCCATTGGCAAGTGAGAAAGAGGATCCTAAGGTATGTGAAAGGTACCATGTGATTCGAGATTTTGTATACTACAAATAATGAATTCAAGTTGGTGGATTATACTGATAGTGATTAGGCTAGAAGTTTAGACAATAGGAAGAGCACTTCTAGATATATGTTTCATATGGGATCGGGTGCAATTTCATGGGCATCCAAGAAGCAACCTATTGTTGCTCAATCTATAGCAGAGGCTGAATATATAGAAGTAAATGCAGCAACATGTCAAGCTATTTGGTTAAGGAGGGTTTTGAATGATTTGAATGAAAGGAAAGAGGATGGAACCACAATTTATTGTGACAACAACTCATCTATTGCATTGTCAAAGAATTCAGTCTTCCATGGGATAAGAAAACACTTCATCAGAGAGTTGGTGAAGAATGGGGATATCAAGATGGAATTTTGCAAGTTTGAGTAGCAACTAGCAGACATTTTTACCAAGCCATTAGGCATTGGAACTTTTGTACACCTAAGAGAAAGTCTTGGTGTAGTTGATTTGGATCAGCAGTGATCCTTGTTTGTTTGGCTCAGGACAAAGGGAAAGTGTTGCAATATTAAATGAAATGTCTATTTGCCCCTAGAGCCAAATGCCCACCTACCTCCCTAACAACTTGTAGAATTATCAAAAGAATTTATTGCTTGGTAGGTGAAATTCTAAAATCTAAATGATGGGGAAAATATTTTGCCAAAGACAAAAAAAAGGAATGTTTTTTTATTCATTCATAGATTCAGAGATCCAGAGAGACAGAGAGAGTTCAGCAAAGTAGAGAAGTTGTAGAGAAAAGGTGAAAGGAAGTGATCAGCAAATCTTGTCATTGCAGAGACAGGAGGAGTTTATTTCATGACTGTAGTAGCATGTGTCTCTTTGTGTCATCCTGTAAGTTTATAGTTTATTATTTTGATTTGACCTGTTTAAGCAGTGATTGCTCCAGGCATTGTAGTATGCAGGCATTAGAGCTGTAAGTTTGAAGTTTTTCCAGTTTGAAGTTTTAGGGTTATTTTAGGGTTTTCTAGTTGAAGCCGAATGCTCCCAAATTTTGTAATGATTTAATCCATGGTGAATAGAAAGCAATAGGCATACTTGAATCCATTTGTCTCCTTCTATTCATTGCATTTGAAAATTTTTATTTGGAAGCTTCAAGTTCTGATTTTTAGTTTTAATGGTGAAAGTTGTTCAAGTTATAAATCATCACTCGGTGAAGTCTTGTTAAAAGATCTTATCTCTGCTATCTCTACCGAGTTCACTCATATTTTCATCTACTGAGTTCCACTCTCTAGTGGCTATCGAGTTCACTCAGTAATCGCATTGCTTACCGAGTTCACTCGGTAATCACACCCTACAGTTTCTATCGAGTTCTTCATTTACCGAGTTGATTCTTCATCTATTGAGTTTTTTTCCTCTTCATTTACCGAGCTCACTCGGTAAAAACTCCTGCCACTTGGTTTCTTTCATTACCGAAAAAAATTGTCACTTGGTAATAGTTGTTTTCGAGCAATTTTTAGCATTGTGCAAGCAATAGTTAGGGTTTTTGGTGATTGAAATTTATTATTATTTCTCACAACTTTTTCCTCTTTGTCTAATAAATTTACAATGCAGGGTTCCACGAAGAGATGAATCTAGTTTTATCACTCCATAAGATATTAAAAGAGGATTACAAATAAATATTTTTCCAATAGAAGTCTCTTTAAATAGTAGTAACCCTTTCCCCGGGCTTGTTAAATATAACATGTCTTGGCCCTGATTTGGGAGAAAAGACAAAGAGATGCTCATCCATTTTTGCATTGAAAAGCAATAGGTTTTATTATATATTTCTAATTCATAGTCCCCTTCAATGTTAATAAGAATCAGCCATGGAACGTTGTTGGGCAATGAAGAGAGAAAGTTGTGTGAGGACATAATGCAACTCCATTCCTTGCAGACAATGTGAGAGCAACATATTGATTCTGATGGAAGCTTTGAAAATATCAACTCCTTCATTTCTCAAGGTAAATAAGATACACAACACTCTTTTCCATCTCCTTGAACTGCTATAAAAGATTTTGACTCCATTTCTTTGATTAGTCTGGTACTTTTCTTTCGATTTTTGTCTTGATTAAATTTGCAATTATATCTTCTTTCACATGTTTTTATAAGGGTTTGAGATGGATTGTTTGTTGTGTTAATGGAGAGTAGCTGACAATGCACACTGGAAGCCTTGAATAATAGTGGTTTCCAGTGGGCCCAGCCACTCTTAGCAAATAGCTTGGGGCCAATGTTATGCATTGGGGTTAGGCTATTGGCTAATAGTGGCTTGGGCCACTCGAAGCCACTATTATTCAAAGCTTCCAATGTGTCGAACTTCACTAAAATATAATTTATTATTAATGGGTTGTATTTTGAAGTCTTGATTATGTAAATGTATTTATATCATTTTAACTTATTCTTACAAGGACTTGAGATGGACATTTATATCTTCTTAAGTATGTTATATACATAATTATTAATGGGTTGTACTATTGCACCTTTGATGGAACATGTATTTATATCTTCTTAACATATTCTTATAGGAAATTGAGATGAACCTTTTGGGTTAATTGTATTCTCTTCATCTTCATTTTAATAGGGAATAGTCCATCTAATGAAAGTTTAGATTAATATTAATGGGTTGTATTATTCAAGCCTTGATTAAGAATGTATTTATATCATGATAACATACTCCTAAGGAGGTTTGAGATGAATTGTTTGAATTAATATAAATTAACAAAATAAGAGAAACAATAAACAATCAATTTTATTTATGCTACAAGTTTTTAGTCAAAATATTTATGTAAATTAATTGGACACCATTATACTTATATATATTTGTAAATAAGACTATTGAATTTAAGTAAAGAAGTTGTCTAACAAGCACATTTACCAATAAATAAAAATTTAAAAGTGTTCCTTTTAAAATACAGTATATTTAGTTATCTAAATATCTTTTCTATTATACTGAAAGTATCCCACATGAAAAAATATACATTAAACACAAAGATCCTTACCTTCTCTTTTTTTTGGCATCCATCAATATTATTCTTAGAAAATTAAAATAATATTTTAATGAAGAGTAAATATTTTTATTCTTCTAAGAATATTTTATCATTTGAAAAAAAAAATTATGTAATTTAATTTTGTGATAAGTATTAAATTTTGACATTGAACTATCATACCCAATAACGGAAGGCTATTAAAATTTCTACACATTACAACAAAAAAAATTTAAAAATTGTCATATGCATTTACTAAAATAATTAAACTTATATTCTAGCCTTAGTATACCTCTAATTGGTTTACAAATTTTCTATTTTTTGTGAAATTCTTTTATCTTTTTATTTTATAATAAAACTTGCCATTTTTCACAAACTCACTAGAATGCCTTGTATTTCAACTCCATTCAATTTGAAAAGGAATATGACCAAAGTAATTCCACATACCATGAAATCATTGATAAAGTAGAAGCCCTTAGAGTTTCTCTCAAGAACATCCAAACTAGGAAGATTAATAGTACAATATAAGATCTAGGACTACTTGGATTAACTTGAGTGATAGGGGATCTATACTTTCCTTCCATTGACTCAAATTGAAGGAAGCCTATGATAAGATTTCTTGGATATACAAGTGAGAAGCCACCCTTACCTTACAAGATTATATACTTAAGGATTTGACAAACTTCTATAGTTCTTTGTTGTCATATGAAAACAGCTAATAAAATGGCTTCTAGTAGAAACAAAATTAGAGGTATTATCCCAAAAAAATTATCTATTTAAGATGCTCAATCAATAAAAAAGGAAATTATTGTGAATGATATAAAATGAGCTATCTCAAAACTCAATAATGAGAGGGTCCTAGGTCTAGATATAGTCACAGTAGAGTTCTATGAAAAAAAATTGTGAATTCATAAGTGAAGATCTCCTAAGGATTTACAAGGACACCCTACTAAGAGGTTATCTTTGTTTGGATTTATATGTTTGATTTCTCAAGTTGATTCTAAAGAAGGGGGATAAAACTCTCATAGAAAATTGGAGACCCAAGAGCCTTTCAAATGCGCCCTATAAGATCCTAGCTAAATTATTGGCACTAAGAATTAAAAATCTCCTCTCTCAAATTATCAACCAAACACAAATGGGTTATTTGAAGGGAATATACATTCTATATAACCTCATGCCATGTTGTGAAATAATAGAATATGCTAAAATATCTAGTCAAAAGTGGTTAATGTTGATCATTGAATATGAGAAGGCCTATGAGAGAGTTAAATAGGATTTTATTCTTGATATGTTGGATGCTTTTGAGTCCCAATTTAAATTTTGTAATATGGCCTCCACTTCACTTCTTGGGGGCTAGAGTAGTGGTAAAAATTAATGGAGCTAGGTTATACATTTTGAGTTGTCAAGATCAATAAGACAAGGGTGCCACCTTGATACCTTACATTACCTTCTTAGGGATGTCACTGTCTTTCTTATATTTTAGGAAACCAAGTTTCCAAACAATATAGATATATCCCATGTTTTTTTTTTGATGATACAACCATCATGATCACCTTAGAGGAATATAAAATGGGCCATATTATGGAGAAACTAGATTTCTTTTGCTTAGCTTTGATTAGAATAGAAATGAACCAAGAGAAGCTTTAATAATGGCCAACTATGATGAGTCCATTGACCATGATGTGTTCATTTCTCCTACTAATGTTGAAACAAAGGTTGTTGAGTGCCAGAATGACAAAAGGGATAAATATTTCTAAGAAAAGAAGGAGATGAGAAAGATGAAAATCTCTATACTCTAGATAGTGGATGATGACAATCTCAATGTAAAACTCATAGAAAATTTCATCAAAGACTTGGCTCTTAATCTTCTCCATTATGTCCTGGAGACCACTAAAGTCATTTTAGTGTACTCCTTAAGGATGGAAAAATGGTCTTTCCACTCTTTAAAACTAATAAGCCTCAAATGGAAGTCTTTAGAAGAGAAAATTGAAGAATTAGGGACTTTCTATTGGTCATAACACTATTACTTTTAAGGAATTGATTTTTATCTAATTTCTCTACTAGTTTTGGGGATTTTGGGTAACCTATAAAATTCCTTTTTTTTTCTTAATCAAAAACATTTTCCTCTTGAATTTACTTCTACCCTTCATGCTTGTTCAAAAAAAAATATTTATAATCATACAAAAAATATTAGAGACTATTTATGGTTAGATGGAAAAGGGTGACAAATCACCATTTTTTTTATCTAGGAATGGTTTTGCAAAGGAAAATAATTGGCTGCTTTGGGTCTTAAGGGTCTAGTGAATCAAGTTATAGCTCTACTTGTTAAGTGCATAGAAACATAAAATCAAACAAATGAGCCATTAAAATTGTTAATCGGTCACAATATCTCTCATGGAATGCCTTGCATAGCGAAGGCTTAGAGGGACCTTTTGTTCTCATATATGCTTACATTGGAGCACAATGTGCATCTGTAAGGCTCTAATGTTATAAAACCTATTTGGAAAGGGTGGAAATATGTTAGGAAAATGTTCAAATATGTTGGAGGACTAGAAGGGAGTCACAATATATGTGATCTTAAATCTATTTGGTGGACACAAAAGCATGGTAAAAAATATATTGTTCTATTAATAGGTTGTTCCTCCAAGAACTAGAATATAAGATGAGTAGAAACATTTTAAAATATAAACAATGATGGTTAGTCAATCCCTTTGTACTCTCTTCAAAAGGCTTTTAGTATCTTTGATGCACTCTAGTAGATAAAATTTATTCTCTCCTTAGCTATCTCCATGTTTGGCCTACCTCTATCATGCTACTCATCTGGCTACTACTCCTTTTTTCTAAGATGGCATGATGATTCACCCATTCAACAAGTTAAGGAAAAGTATATATTACTTTCTAACCTATAGTCATGATATTCTTGTATACTTAAACTACATGTTAAACATAAACATAGAGCTTATAATTTGGAATAAATTTCTTACTGTTGTTTGGGCCTTCCCTATTGGATACATTTTTTTCTTTGTTTGGTGTCTCTTCCTTCATAAACTACCATTTAAGAAGCTAGAAGGTGATCCTATCATCTACTTTATTTACAAGCTCCTAGAATACATTTTGCATATTTTGTTTGAATGTTCCTTTGCTATAGAAATATGCAACATGTTTGGTGTTATCTTGGACATGGATTTTACTCCTATTAATACTCTATCTGGGTACATTGTAAATGGAAACCAATATTGTAACACTCCTTGATCAATTTATTCTTCTATGTTGTTATGGATTATTTGAAAAATTGGGAATAATAATATTTTTTATGGGAAGAAAAGAAACCTTTCCAAATCTCTAAGGAGACTCATCTATGGTGATGTTTTGAATAGGTAAAAGTAGGTTTGAAGGGGACCTGAAACCCCAAACAAAAATGAACCAAAGTAAGGAGCTAGATTTATAGGGACCAGCAACCCAAATAGTTAAAGAAGAATTCAAAGGCTAGTTTTACAGGGACCAAAAACCAAGTCAAGTTGCTTTTACATGGACTAGCAATGAACAAAAGAAAACAAAATAGCAACCAAAAAAACACTTAGATTAGTTTTTTTATAGCACTAAAAATGGTAGTACCCAAGACAACAACCTCCTTAAGGGAATCATGAACATTCTTTGGAGTAATCTGGAGGTCAACTTTCTTAGTGCTCTATCTAGTCCTTCTGCTCAAACCACCAACCAATAGTAGCGCTTGACCAATTGAATTGGTTACATCTAGAGAAGCTTTCCCAATGGAAGCAATAGCAGCTAGGATGGACAAAGTAACATCCTATATACCCATATCACTATCCTTAATCAATTTTTAAAGGGAAGCTTCATACTCCTAGAGTTTGGTTGGGATGTTCCCAACTAGAGAATCGAGTTCCCCCCTCTTCTTACATTCCTCAACCAGCTTCACCTATAAAAAAGCGAACTTTTCCTGAAAAGAAGAAACATATAAGTGAAGTTTTTAGATTTCATTGTACACCTAGTTGTCCATCTCCAACCCAATATTAGCTCTCTATTTAGCTTTATTCATATATTCTAGAACTTTATCATCAACTTTTAAATCTTGGGTATCCTCGAAAACCTCATTTTGTTTAAGATTTTCCTTCTAGTCTTGGGTTGTGGTCTTTAGCTCATTATCTATACCAGGATCAATGTCATCATGGCCACATTTAGCCCAAGAATTAGCAGCATTCACAAGCTCATTAGAAAGGGTAGTATTAATTGGGGATATCTTAGCACACACCAAGTCTAGTGACTAGGTATTTCGGCTGATAATCCCATCTCTATCATTGTTATTGATCTCCTTATCTTGCAAGATGACCTCATTCACCATCTTTCCACTATCTTATTTGATCATAACATCCTTCACCTCTAGATTAGAGTTGTTTCATTTTATTCTTTTGCATCTAGAGGAAGGGATATTATCCACAACTTTACCCTTAATGGAAGAATGCTTACATCTCTTGTTGACTATACTAGGTGAGAAAAGTAGAGAGTCATGGGTCAAGATATCATCCAAGTTGAAAGAAATGTCCTTGTTCTCAGAAGAACAACTATTGTCACTTAGGTTTGCACCCTTGTCCAAGGCCTATGCGTGAGGACAACCTAGTGAAACACGGAAACAACCTCCAAGCTGTGGGACTTGAACTATGAGGTTGAGTCTCCTGAGAAGGTCGGCTTCCTCTTACTATCAGGGAACACCTATCTACTCTTGGAGAGGAAAAGGGAGAAAAAGGAGCATGAAAGAAAATCTACCTAGTCTGTTCTTAGGAGGTGATGCACCAAAATAGAGTGTTCAGACCCATTTTTGCCCATATATGCACTACAAAACCAAGATAACATTCAAAGACATACACACTCAAACTTATGTCAATCAGTAACTGCATACAGATCAGAGAACCAGCTGAATAACACAAGGAAAAGGGTTTCACTTATACATTATCCAGTAGGCCAAGAATAGATGCAATATGCTAGTCACAGATCTCAACAGTACACCAATGAGAGGCAAGATGAATGCACATGCACATTGATGGCTGAAGGAGATGATACAGAATTTTATACAGTTCAGTGACACAGGGAATTTTACACTAAAAACCTGTGAGCAATAGCAAAGAATAACAGAGAAGGGTTGACCTTAAGAAAAGATCACAAAATTGCCTTTATAGTTCAGGCATAACTGGGGAAACTGGCTCTGCATTAACTGCTCAACTACTGCCATCGAACCCCAAAAAATATCCAATCAAAGATCACACTCGAGCATGGTTTTGAAGTACAAAATTAGATATTTGACTGAGGGAATGCCTTGAGTAGATAGAAGCGGCGCCAATGAATGATCCTAACATAGTAGATGGGTCGACTAAGATGGTGGAGTGTTTCCCTATGTTTCGCATTCATTTTTGGTAGGTCAGAATTGATCGCAAAGATCAGATCGCAAGATAACATCGATCATCTTTGCTTCCTGGTTCATGAATCTGTCAAAGTCAAAAAGTCAACCAGGCTATGTAAACCAGCTGGACTAATCATCTACCTTTATTCTGCTACCTGGGGAGTCCTTCCGCAGTTGATCACCTTTATCGGACTAACCGTGCCACCCTTCAGACTATTATTATTCACCCTAACCGCCAGCTGCCAACTATTTACTCTGGTCTGCCAGTGAGACACGTGTCAGCAAGACACTATGTGGCCATGGTATCTGTCATGTAGTTTCACCGTAGCGAGACAGCACCTTCTATTGATCTGCTCTGATCGAACGATCATGAAGACTCATCATGTCTCGTACTTGCTTCACCTCAGGCCCAACGTATCTAGCGCCACCTCAGTAGAATGCACTACACTTTGAATGACACCTGGAGACATCTGTCTGACGTACCCTGTTGCAACCGAGCCCTGTCGACACGTGGCAAAAGGGCACCATGTCGCTATAATAAAGATCGGGCAACTTCAACATGGCGACATGGCACCATCCATTGATCTGCGTTACATCTGATAGCAAGCAAGATGGATACTACCCCTTAGTGTAACAATGAATAGGAACTGGCCACATGAACTATCTAACGGATCCTCGCTGACATCTCTGGACCCCGCCGACACGTGTCCTCCAAGCGTTGTGTCGTCATCATAATTCTTATGCAGTTTTCCCATAGTGCGATGGCACCTGTCGTCGATCTAACTTAATCCAACAATCGTGAAGACTCATCCCTCTTTACTATGTTGGCCTCATGAAAATATGATCCCATCGGGACACATGGCATCCGGGCGCTATGTCGCCAATGTTATCTTCCAAGTAGTTTCTTATAGCGCAATGGCACCTGCCCTTGATCTGAGCTGATCCTACGGCCATAGAAGACTCACCCTAATCTGAAGATCACATTAGAAACCCTGGCCCCATAATACACATGGCATCCCTACACTGGTTTGCATAGCATCATCCTGGCGACTTGTACTGCCTCGACTCATCTAGTGGCCCCTCCTTACAGATGTGGCATGTTCTGATTTGCTAGCGTAGACCAAGGACCTTTCCAACTGGGCAATCAGAGTATGAAATGGGACCCAACCTATTTTCTTGAAGTTCTTCACCGTTAATTTCTTTTGTTGCTACAAACCTTGCTGTTGACACTAGGACTCACCGTAGAATAACTTTCGGCCAGCCGGGCACTATCTCGCTATCAAAAAACTCGTGAGTTTTCTGATGGCAACATGGCGCCTTGCCACTTTTTTGAACTTTTTAGCTTGTCACGAACTAATCGCTTGTTGCCAGTTTTCTCGATATCGTGACTTGCCCACCGTCAGACCCACCGGACACGCATCAAAAGGGCGCCATGTCGCGAACATAAATCTCGCACAATTTTGCCATAGCGCGATGGCACCATCCATTGATCTGAGCTGATCCTATAGCCACAGAACTTGCGGTCCACAAAACATATGTTTATAAGGTTCGAAGCTTGGCATTAAAATAATATTAACCTTGGGAGTTAGCCATTGAATGAGTCAAATGTTTGAATTTTGAATTTTTGGCGGGTGACAAAAGATAACATTTCTGGTGACTCTCAAGGGGCATGAGCCTGCTTGATGCATAAGACTAGTGCCTGTAAAAACTCCATTGGGCTACAAGGTCAAAAAGTGTGAATCTGAGAACTGCAAAACCCTAACTTGTCCTATGAGAGATTGAAAACCCTAGCCCTGCAACTGCAACTGGAAACAAAAAAAAAATAGAACTTCCTCTGCAACCTGAGACTGTCAAAACTTCAGAAGCTGGCAACTCAAAAGAGAAACCTGTGCACGCGCACTTCTTGAAAAGTAGGAAATAACAAAAAAGGAACTAGACTAGCTATGTACAGGAACTCAACAATTTTAGAAACAAGCCTTAAGATAGACCCCATTGACTGGAATGGGAAAAATCTCTCCATTGGGTCTACTCAGCTAGAATGCATTGTCCTGTTTGTAACTGGCAATCAGATAGGGGCCACTCCATAGTGGGTCAAACTTAGAATATCTTCCTGGTTTTGCTCTGTTTGAATCCCACTTGAGGACTAAATCTCCCTCTCTGAAGGTTCTAACCCTAGCCTTCTTATCAAAACTCCTTTTCATCTGTTGCTGATGCATTTCCAGGGTCTACATAGCCTTCTTTCTCTTTTCTTCTAGTTCAATTAGTTCTACCATTCCTATTGACATGGCACTTTCCTCAATTAATTCCAGTTGATGAGCCAACTCCAAGGATGGGAATTCCAATGAGATTGGGATTCTAGCCTCCCTATCATATACCAGCACAAAAGGTGAATTCCCAATAGATCTCTTGGGTGTTATCCTATCAGCCCACAAAGCAGTTCTTAATTTTTTATGCCAGACCCTCTGATTGTCTTCTATTGTCCTCTTCATAATTCTGATCAGATTCTTGTTGGAAGACTCAGCCAAACCGTTACCTTGGGGATAATAATTTGATGATGTGCTTAGGTAGACATTGTGATTCATTGCCCATGCACAAATTTGGGTTTCAACAAAAGACTTGGCATTGTCTGAGATAATAGTAGAAGGAACACCAAACCTAGATACGATCCCATCAAGGAACTCAACCACTGATGGTTCTGTGGCATCCTTTAAGGCAACTGCCTCTGTCCATCTAGTGAAATAATCAGTAGCAGCCAAAATCCATTTATGACCTACACTAGATGGGGGATTAATGGGGCCTATAAAATCCAACCCCCACTGGGTAAAAGGCTGATCCACCTGAATAGGATGAAGGGGGAGAGCTGCAAGCCTTTTTTTGCCTAAAATGAAAGCACATTTCTCACATTTTCTCACATACCTATAACAATCATGGAACAAAGATGGCCAATAATAACCAGCCCTCATGATCTTCATGGTAGTTGTTCTTGCAGAGAAATGGTCGCCATCAGGGCCATCATGAAGTTCTTTAATCATCCTTTCAACCTGATCCTCTTTAATGCATCTAAACAGGGTCCCATTAAAATCCCTCCTGAATAAGATACCATCAATTACAACATAGGGAATGGACTGCAATCTATATTGTCTTCTTTTAGCTATGTCCAATCCCTGAGGGTATCCATCCCCTGATAAGAAGCTCTTCATATCATTTATCCAGCTCTTTAGACCATCAACATTTCTTACTTCTTGTTGCTCTGTTAATACCATAGCAGCCTCTTCATCAGAATCCTAACCTGATAACATTTCTTTGCACAATCCTCTCCCTCTTACCAGCTTGGTAATCTGAATATCAACATCATATTCTATTACCCTAGTGATCCATCCAGCTCTCTTTTCACTGATATCCTTTCTTAACAGAAAATATTTTACACTGGCATGGGGCACCAACAAATGGATCCTATTGTGGGATAAGAGGTGTCTGAATTTCTTCAAGGCTCTAATGACTACAAGAGCTTGCTTCTCAACAAAGCTATACTTATCTTCATATTCCTTAAGCCCTTCACTGAAGAAGGCTATGGGCTACTCCTCATCCTTGCCATTTGTTTGAGTCAAGACAGTAGAGATACTTGACTCACCACCTAAAGTGTAGAGGATGAAATCTTTCTCAAATTTTGGGTTCATGAGAGTAGGGGCTGAGGCTATGGCTGCCTTGATCTCTTCAAAACTCTCCTTCCCTTCCTTGGTCCATGAGAAGACCATACCTTTCTTAAGCATATCTGTAAGAGGTTTCACCATGGTAGCAAGATTAGGGATAAACCTTCTCACAAAGTTTATTCTACCAAGGAAACTTTGTAGCCCCTTCTTGTGTTTAGGAAGAGGAAGGGCAAGTATTGCCTTTGTTCTTTCTAGATCAATGGTTAGCCCATCCTCAGATATAATGTGTCCTAATAACTTTCCTTGGCTTGTAGCAAAGACACACTTGGCTGGGTTGAGGGAAACCCCAAACTCTCTACATCTTAGAAATACCTGCCTTAAATGATCAAAATGATCTTCTACATTTTTTGAGTATACAGTTATATCATCAAAGTATACTAACACAAACGTATCAATTAATTTTTTGAAGGCCATCTCCATTGCCTTTTGAAATGTGGCACCTACATTTGTTAGTCCAAATGGCATCTTGCAATAAGCATAGGTGCCCCATTTAGTAGTAAATGTTGTTTTATGTCTATCAGATTCTTTAACCAGCACTTGGTTGTAACCAGAGAATCCATCAAGAAAAGAGAATCTCCTTGACCCACTGACCTTGGATAAAATTTTCTCCATGGAAGGGAGAGGATGGTGATCTTTAAGAGAAGCCTGATTAAGATCCCTAAAGTCCACACACAATCTGATTTCTCCATTCGTCTTCCTTACAAGGACAAAGTTAGCTACCCATGATGAGTGTTTGATAGGAAATATTATATTTGCCTCTATCAACTTGGATAATTCTTTTCTCATTAGGGGCTCAATCTTAGGACTCACTGGTCTCTATTTTTGCCTTACTGGTTTGGCCTTATCAATTAAATCTATGGTATGCTGAAACAAACTAGGGTCAAACCCTTTTAAGTCATCATATGTCCAAGCAAATACATCATTAAATTCTTGACATAAATGAATGAAGTTTTCTTGCTCAGTTTCAGAACATACCTTCCCCATATTTAGAGATTTTCCATCAGCGATTGTAACTGGGGCATAATCATCCTTTTCTGCAGCTAGATTTATTCCTTTACCTCTTGTTTGATCATCAGGATTAAAGACACTCTCCAAGGTAATGAGACCCTTGGGCAACTTGTTAGAACTAAGATGAATGATCTGATCACCATACTGATCTTGCAGCCTTGACTGATTTCTACCTGAGAATTCTGCCTCATTCTGCAAGAAACTCACAATTTGCTCATCAGAATCAAACACCTGCCAATGAGTGTTGCTGTCATGGATGGCAGGCCTCACTACCACCCTAATTTGTTGCTTCCTTTCTTCCTCAAGATTCCTTGGTACATCATAAGATGCACCCACTACTACAAGTCTATCAGCGTGTTTAATTTCTTTCCTCGGAATACTTTGAATATTAAATGCATTGAAGCCGTCAGTCAAATCCCAGAATTTGTGTTTGTAAGACTTGAGCAAGCCATTTTTGGTGATATTTTGGTTTCTCACTTGGTTGACTACCAACTCACTATCTCCATATACTTTCAAGGCTTGAATTCCTCTCTTTTGGGCAAGTAAGAGACCTTGAATCAAGGATTCATACTCGACCACATTATTGGTGCAACTGAATTGGAGCCTAAAGGAGAAGTAGTATCTTATTTGTGTAGGAGAGACCAACATAACACTGGCCCCTGACCCATTTCTATTCCTTGAGCCATCAAAGTGCATACTCCACGTTCCATTTATATCATCATTAGTCCCAACAAGATCAGGAACTTGAGCATCTTTCTCTATTATGCAATATGTACTAAGGCCTATCTCAAGAGTCTCTGACATAGGCTCAAACTGATATGCATTTTCCCACTCATCCAAGAAGAAATCAAGAATCTCTTCTATGGAAGTGACAGGCTCATTTACTATGTCATTTTCATCCATCTCTAGAATAGAGCAATTCATGTTGATGGAATTGGGGGTGTAAGATTCAGTGTGATGAAGGGCTTGAGGTTCTACTCTAATTGAGGCATTGGCTCCATATCTGGTCTTAAATGACATAGATGACCAATCAGCAGATATGAATCCACCAATTTGAGCAGTGAAATCCCTTGAAAGACAGATAGAAAAATAGGGCTTGACTTCAGCAAAAGATATGTCTTGAATCACAGTGCAACTAGGGCATGCATGTAGGGCCATCTCCACATTCCTAAGGATACCTATAGGTTTGACAGTACTACCATCTAATTGTAACACATCCCTAACAATGGGCTCATATTTCATTCCTAAAGCATCAGCAACACACCTAGGTATTACTGAGCTACTAGCCCCTGAATCTATCATGCAATTGTGGACTAATTTGCCTCCTATAATCAAAGAAACATAGAATGGAGGAGGTCTAACCTTTTTATTTGTCTCCAAAACTCCTGTTGGTTGTACTAGACTTGTGGCATTCTCCATGGTAGATGGCTGATCCTTGCGTTCAATCTTCTCTAATTCTTGCTGCAGCAACCTCTTCTGCATTGGTATGGTAGCAGCATCCCACATAGAAATATTCACATTGGTCTTCTTCATTTGCTCTACCACACTGAATGGTGTATTAGGAACTTTGGTAGAAACTTTGGGAGCTGCACTTATAAGAGGTTGAGATGAGCAACAAAAGGATCACTTGCATCTTTCCTTCTAGAATCTTGTTTTTGCTTCTGTGAAGCACTTATTTGTTCACTTGCTGCATGTGCATGAGGTGTAGCACTTGAAGTTGAGACCTTCTTAGGAGAAGGAGGGGCAGCATGTTCCATAGCTCTCTTCTTACTTCTTGTGTTATGAGCAATGAGATCCTGGTTTACATTACAATGCTCCCCAACCTGATGATTCATGAAAGAGCAATCATCACATCCTTGAATATATGATGCCTCCTTGGGATAATCCCCCTTGTATGATTGCTTTGTTGCAGGTTCTTGGACAGTTAGGGCCATATAAGATTCTGCCTTCGGGCACATGCAATAGGTATAAGAATAGTTGCAAGAAGGCCAGAAATCTTTATCTTGGGCCAAGTTATTCTAAGGGATTTTAGCTCTATTCTGATTTGAGCTTGAAGCAGAAGCATGACTATTTTGCCTACCCTGATCAAAAGAGCTACTCCACTGATTAGGAGGCCTACCACCACTTGGAGCTTGATATTGCAATTGGGGAGGCTTGCCACCTTGAGCTTGTTGCCTTTCTAAGGCCACCACCTTGTTACTCATTTTTTGTATTAGAGAAAAACTATCCTCTAATCTCTTCCCTTGGTCCTTTAACTCCCTCCCTTGCTCTTGCATTTTTTTATCCAGAGTCTTCTCTCTTTTATCTATATTCAGCACTAGACCTTGGAGCATTTCTTTGAGTTCATCTATCCCATTTGAGGGTGTGGAAGCTTGGGGAACTAGAGTAAGGGCTTGTGATATAGAACTTGTAGGAAGAGGGGCTATTTCTGGTTGGTGGTTGGGAACATCAAGAAAGAAAGGCATAGGGGGCCTTAAAGCCAACTTTTCTCCTTGTATCAGGATGTTCTTGGCTTTTATGGCTATCTCATAAGCATTAGGCAAGGTATTTCCTCCCATAGTTTGGATTGTAGTGGCAATATCACTATTAAAAGCTCTAAGGTAATGCAAGAAGGCATTACCAGGGGTAGGTTTCACTGCACTAGGTATTCTATCCCATGTCTTTTGGAATCTATAATTAAAATCAATCATACATTCATGGGGGGCTCTTTTTATTGTAGTCAAATGCTCTAATAGTGATAGATGGTCACTTCTATCCTCAAAATGTTTGCATAATCTTGCTCCTAGTTCATCCCAATTAGTTATAGAACCATGAGCTAAGCCTCTATACCACTATAATGCTTTTCCTTTTAAAGATGAGGCTAGAAGTCTGACAGCAACATCATCCTCTGTAATACCATGAATATTATAGACATTTTCTACTTCTTGGATATGCTCTAAAGGGGAGATGGAAGTTTCACCAGTAAAATCAGGTATACTTTTTAGTGCAGATACTGGTATATCATGCCTTTGGGCTAACAATAGAGGACTCCCACCATTAAAGGTGGCAAAGGCATGAACCCTTGGTTGTGCCATGTAGACAAGTGTTCTATTGGTGAGTGTTGATGGCAATCTAGGCTAAGTTCGAGTAGTAGGAGGAGTAGAGACAGACCTTACAGGTATATTAACTGTTATTACACCCCTAACTGGTGATAATGAAGTTCTAGCCCTCCTTCTAGGATTTGAAAGAGAAAGCTCTTGATATTGGAATTTACCTCTAGAAGATACCCTTGTTTCAGCTCTGGGCATGAATTTCTACAACTTTGGCCTGGAACCAGATTTTTTGATGTTCAGATTCGCCAAGTACTTGAAGAATCAGCCTCTTGAAGGCTCGAATACTGAAGTTAGCACTACCTCTCCATCATTAATCTCTGAAACTCTTTCTTCTTTGACAGCAGTGGACTTTAAAATTTTGTTTGATCTTGTTGTTGTAGTCCCACCGGGCAATCCAAAAACTATTGTTACTTAGGTTTGCACCCTTGTCCAAGGCCTATGCATGAGGACAACCTAGTGAAACATGGAAACAACCTCCAAGCTGTGGGACTTGAACTGTGAGGTTGAGTCTCCAGAGAAGGCCGGCTTCCTCTTACTATCAGGGTGCACCTATCTACTCTTGGAGAGGAAAAGGGAGAAAAAGGAGCATAAAAGAAAATCTACCTAGTCTGTTCTAAGGAGGTGATGCACCAAAATAGAGTGTTTAGACCCATTTATGCCCATATATGCACTACAAAACCAAGATAACATTCAAAGATATACACACTCAGACTTATGTCAATCAGTAACCGCATATAGATCAGAGAACCAGCTGAATAACACAAGGAAAAGGGTTTCACTTATACATCATCCAGTAGGCCAAGAATAGATGCAATATGCCAGTCACAAATCTTGACAGTACACCAATGAGAGGCAAGATGAATGCACATGCACATCGATGGCTGAAGGAGATGATACAGAATGTTATACAGTTCAGAGACACAGGGAATTTTACACTACAAACCTGTGAGCAGTAGCAGAGAATAACAGAGAAGGGTCAACCTTAAGAAAAGATCACAAAATTGCCTTTATAGTTTAGGCATAACTGGGGAAACTAGCTCTGCATTAACTGCTCAACTACTGCCATCGAACCCCAAAAAATATCTGATCAAAGATCACACTCGAGCATGGTTCTGAAGTACAAAATTAGATATTCGACTGAAGGAATGCCTCGAGTAGATAGAAGCGGTGCCAATGAATGATCCTAATATAGTAGATGGGTCGAGTGAGATGGTGGAGTGTTTCCCTATGTTTTGCATTCATTTCTAGTAGGTTGGAATTGATTGTGAAGATCAAATTGCAAGATAACATCGATCATCTTTACTTCCTGGTTCATGAATCCGTCGAAGTCAAAAAGTCAACCAGGCTATGTAAACCAGCTAGGCCAATCATATCTCTTTATTCTACCACCTGGGGAGTCCTTCTGCGGTTGACCACCTTTATTGGACTAACCACACCACCCTTCAGACTGTTATTATTCACCATAACCGCCAGCTGCCAACTGTTTACTCTGGTCCACCAGTGAGACACATGTCGGCAAGATGCTATGTCACCATGGTATCCATCGTGTAGTTTCACCATAGCGAGATAGCGCCTTTCATTGATCTGCTCTGATCGGACGATCGTGAAGACTCATCATGTGTTGTACTTGCTTCACCTTGGGCCCATCATATCTGGTGCCACCTCAGCAGAATGCACTACACTTTGAATGACACCTAGCGACATCTGTCTAACGTACCCTATTGCAACCGAGCCCTACCAACACGTGGCAAAAGGGCACCATGTCGCTATAGTAAAGATCGGGCAACTTCACCATGGCGACATGGCGCCATCCGTTGATCTGCCTTACATATGACGGCAAGAAAGATGGATACTGCCCCTTAGTGTATCGATGAATAGGAACTAGCCACATGAACTGTCTAACGGATCCTCGCTGACATCTCTGGACATCGTTGACACATGTCCTCTAGGCATTGTGTTGTCATCATAATTCTTGTGCAGTTTTTCCATAGCGCGATGGCGCCTACCATCAATCTAACTTAATTCGATGATCGTGAAGACTCATCCCTCTTTACTGCGCTGGCCTCATGAAAATATGGTTCCACCAGGACATGTGGCATTTGGACGCTATGTCGCCAATGTTATCTTCCGAGCAATTTCTCATAGCGCGATGGCGCTTGCCCTTGATCTGAGCTGATCCTACGACCATGGAAGACTCGCCCTGATCTGACGATTACATTAGAAACCCTAGCCCCATAATACATGTGGTGTCCCCACACTAGTTCGCATAGCATCATCCTAGCAACCTGTACTGCCTCGACTCATCGAGTGGCCCATCCTTACAGATGTGGAATGTTTTAATTTGCTAGCGTGGACCAAGGACCTTTCCAACTGGCCAATCGGAGTACGGAATGGTACCCAACCTATTTTCTTGAAGTTCTTCACCGTTGATTTCTTTTGTTGCCACGAACCTTACCGTTGACACTAGGACTCACCGTAGAATAACTTTCGGCTGGCTAGGCACTATGTCGCTATCGAAAAACTCGTGAGTTTTTTGATAGCGACATGGCGCCTTGCCGCTTTTTTGAACTTTTTGGCCCATCACAAACTAACCGCCTGTTGCCAATTTTCTTGGTACTGTGACCTACCCACCATCAGACCCACCGGACACACGTCAAAAGGGTGGCATGTTGTGAACATAAATCTCGCACAATTTTGCCATAGCGCAATGGCGCCATCTGTTCATCTGACCTGATCCTACGGCCACAGAACTTGCGGGCTGCAAAACATATGTTTATAAGGTTCGAAGCTTGGCATTAAAATAATATTAACCTTGGGAGTTAGCCGTTGAATGAGTCAAATGTTTGAATTTTAAATTTTTGGCGAGTGACTAAAGATAACAACAACCATCACTCGTAGTTTGAGTAGTGTCATCATCTGAGGGAGCATCAACAACCTCCAAATTATTTGAGCTCGGATCAAAGTTTGTTTCCATTGCTAGAGCCCAAGTGTACCTTTTTTTTTCCATGAAGAGTCACCAACATTGTCCTTGCTTTTGGGTGTACCTTTCACAACTCTTTTCTATTTATTAGTAGAAATAGAGTGAACAGGGCTACTATCTTGATAAAACTCTTTGATAAGCAAGACGAGACCCTCATGGATGATAATTCTAGACCCCATATGCTTATGGACTTTAAGCCCAGTTAGGAGAGAATTCGCCAAGAAGTATGGTGATGTTCCCTTGTAGTAAAACAATTATTAATTTGAAATAAATAAAATTTTGGTATGTCCTAAGGGATTGAAAAGTTATAGTGGAAGAGAAATGCATTTCTTATGATTACACAATAATAAGGAAAATTTAATTATTTGAGATCACATTGGAAAAGTTCATAAGGTGGCTGAAATAGAATGGAAAATGGATGGGTGAAGCTGGGACCTCACAAACCATGAACTAATAGAACTATACTTCTTATACACTTGGCAATGTTGTTATTTCTCCAAACAATAGTTAATCATAATTTGATTAGGAGAACTCTCAGGAATATGGAAGTGGAGACCTTGATAATGCTCCTCACAATTAGTAATAGTTACACTTGTAGCTATATTTTCTGTAATATATCCTAAAGACTCTACTTGATTTATCTCTATTACTATTTTTTGTGATACTTGATCAATGTATGTAAACTTTAAAAAAATTGAGTGAATGATAATAACCAGAAAAAGAAAAATTGTACTAATTGTTTTCTATATGTGGAAAAAGTTTTCTTTTTAATGTGGATTCTCATTTCCCTCAATGGACCTTATATTTGCCTCCTTTTTATTTTTCTAAATAATGAAAGTTTTATTTGCAAGTTGGTTGAGGCAAGAGCATGGATTTTATTATATATAGAAACATTACACATGGTTATGTTCTCTTATGGTAAAATCATAGTTTTGGAATGAAATATGGGAAAGTTGTCTAAATCAAGAATATTGTGAACATAGTTTTTTTTTCAGTGAGCTTCATTATGACCACCTACATGGATTTAGTTTAAGAGATGATATTATGAAGAGTCTAAATGATTTATCTAAGACTAGTTACGTTAGTTTGATAGTTGACACAAGTTTTGGATAGAAAACCATTTGATAGGTTGTTACTTTAGAAAAAAGCATATGGGACAACATGGCCATTTTGGTTAAGAAATTGAGTTGAATTAGCAATTCAAGGAATTGGAAAGGTGGGTAAAATATCCTATATGTTAACTATCACTTATTTGAATGTTATATTAAGTTTTCGTAATGTGTTGATAAAGTATAAGGTCAACTGAATGGGAAAATTCAATGTAAAGGATGTAAAGGAAAATCTTTTTTATAAGAAAAGTTTCCAAATCTCTTGTTATAATGTCTCATATGTAAAAACTCTTTTTAGACTAGAAATATTGTATTTTGATAATTAGAGTAAGGTTATGGTGTATGGGCATGATTAGATACAAGGAATGACAAAGGAGTGATCATATATTTTGACTATAAGCACAATCACATTTTTGGATTTCTCTATATACTACTTGTAATGTTGTATATTATAAAAGAGCTATCAATGGGATCACTTTTTTAATACAATTCTATTCGTACTATTTTAAGTCTTGTGGCTACTAAAGATTTGCATTTAGAGTAGCTGGATGTTAAAACAGCCTTTCTTCATGGTTATTTGGATGAAGAAATATATATGGCTCAACCACAGGGTTTTGAGGTCAAAGGTAAGGAGAACTTAGTGTGCAAATTGAAGAAAAGTTTATATGGCTTGAAGCAAGCACCTCAGCAATGGTATCTAAAATTTGACAATTTTATGCATCAACATGGATATAACAGGTGTCATTCAGATTATTGTGTTTATTTTAAGAGGTTGGATGATGATAGCTACATTATTTTATGTTTATATGTTGATGATATGCTTGTAGCTGGGTCTAACATGGATCATATTAAGGGGCTAAAATGCCAGTTAGCACATGCATTTGCTATGAAGGATTTGGGGGCAGCAAAACAAATCCTTGGTATGAAGATTTGCAGAGATAGGAAAAATAGAACATTGACGCTATCTCAAGCTAATTATGTTGAGAAGGTGTTGCAATGTTTCTCTATGGAGAATGCTAAAGCTATCAGCATGCCTTTACCTGGTCATTTGAAATTGACTAAGGAGATGTGTCCCAAGACACTGGAAGAGGAGGATAAGATGTCCAAGGTACCCTATGCTTTAGCTTTAGGAAGCTTGATGTATGCTATGGTATGCACTAGGCTAGATATTGCACATGCAATGGGAGTCATTAGTAGGTATATGAGTCATCTAGGATTTGAGCATTGGATTGCTGTCAAGTGGATTCTCAGATATTTGAGAGGAACATCCAATAAGTGTTTACACTTTGGGGGATCTACTCTTGATTTACAGGGCTATGTTGACTTAGATTTGGCTGGGGATATTGATACTAGGCGGAGTACTACAGGTTATGTCTTTACTATTGGTGGGGTAGCCGTGAGCTGGGTTTCTAGGTTACAGAAGATTAATGCTCTATCCACTATAGAGGTAGAGTATGTCACCGCTATAGAGGTAGCCAAGGAGATGATATGGCTTCAGTTCTTCTTGGAAGAATTGGGACATCCTCAGAAGGATAATTATTTGTTCACCAATAATCAGAGTGTCATTCATCTTGCAAAGAATTCAACTCTACATTCTAAGACCAAACACATACAATTGCGGTACCATTTCATTCGATCATTTTTGGAGGATGGACAGTTAAAGTTGGAGAAGATACATACCAATGGCAATCCAGCAGATATGTTGACAAAGGTTGTAACGCAGGAGAATCTGAACTCCTCTTCAACTTTGGTTGGTCTTTTAGACTGAACATGAATAAAAGAACATCAGAGTCCAGGGTGGTTTGATCCAGTGGGAGCCCCATGTGGTAGTGGTATTGGTACAGGATCAGTCTCCAAGTGGGAGATTTTTGTTTAGTGTGGAGCTTGATCAGTCACCAAGTGGGAGATTGTTAGATTATGGTGACTGATCAGGAAAGTACTGTACATACTTCATAAATAGTGGGGTTTGGGGCATCGGCCCGAAAAAACATTTTGGGCCATGGCCAACATGGTAGCTGACATATTATGGCCGACATATGGCCAACATGTTATAACCCTAAAGCAGTTTAATACTTGTATAAAAGGGTTTAGGGTTGGGTATTTTTCATTGTATTGTGATGCGAAATTGGTTTTTGCGGCAGTATTGAGCTGTAAGGGATTACAGATTGTAATCAGGTTGTAATCACTAGATTGTAATAAGATTCGACTTGCTATTTGGTAGACATAGCCCAGGGATTGGGTGAACCATGCTAAATCTTGGTGCCTTGTATTCATTTCTGCATGATCTATTATTTTTTGTTATTGGTTATATTTGCATTTAGTTTTTATTTTTGTCTGTGGTTTATCCTAACACCAAGTCCTCTAATGAGGTCAAGTCCTCCAACAAGGCCAAGTCCTCTAATGAGGTTAGGTCTTCTAATAATGACATATACACTATACTTATGTAATAGACTTCAAACAAGGTCAAAACCTTTCATGAGGTACTTTTAATTAGTGGATCATTCTATGGGTACCATCCCCACTAGGGTTTCCCTAGTTAAGAAAATATGTTGTTTCAAGTTTCTTTGTTCTTTACTTATTATTGTTGTTTAGTACATTTTTATATGCATGTTTAAAGGTATTTTATTGTATCCATAATATGGAAGAAATATTTGGAATTTCATTCACCCCCCCCTCTCATTATTCCCTAGTTCTAACAATTAGAATCAAATCTCAACCAATCAGAAGAACTCTAACAACTTGAGGGAGATCACTATTGACATAAAGATTTAAAAAATAATTATTGTGGAATATCTACAGGAAATAAATAAAGCTAATGATGGTATATTGAAGAATAAAATTATAGATGCACAATATTTCATCCAAAAACTGAAAGATCAAACTAAGAATCTCATATCCAAGAGAAAAGATCTTAATGGTCAACTCAAAAAATTATATTCAATTCTCAAGATAAATAAATGATAAGAAATACACAAGGGTGAACTTTATGTAAAAACAATTATGATGGACATGATGTCATACGAAAAAATACAAAAGAAGATCTAAAGACTAAAGTGACAAATATGAAGTCACGACTTGCCAAAGTAACACCTAAACTTGGAGATACTAAGTAAATGTATACTTAACTTTGGAAATACAATAGTAAAGTAAAAGGTGAAATTTTTTAAACCAAGAAAAATCTTGAGAAACTATATTCAGGAATAGATAAACTGAGTGAATAGTTAATGACACAAAAACCTAAAGGTGATATGATAGGAATTGGCTACACTAAATGAAATTCATCAAAGGGATCAAAATTTATAATAGAGCATGGATTTGAGAAAGGAACTACTTCACCATCAAATCAAATTAATCAAATTCATGGTTATATTAGGAAAGCTTAGATAAGAAGATATAATTGAAATTTATATGCTTCACCTGCAAGTATGAACACATTAAGAGGGATTTCAAAGGTAACTTGGATACTAATACTTATTGTTAAAATTGTGTTCATTATTGACACAAATCAAATTAATGCAAGAATTGTAATCAACGAACAAATCTGAGGTCAAATGAAATGACCAACATGATAGCTAGTAAATCTTTTAGAATGAGTAATATCATCAATAATGGATTTATGTGCTACACATGCAATAATTTTCAATTATTGTAGATTGATAATTAATTGGTTTGGACCAAGGTATCATAATTCAATCATTATATGACACATTTTTAATAACTTGAGACACACGGCTAGATTTTTTAGATTCAATAGATTAATGAACACTATGATGATACCTAATGTCAAAAGGAGCAACAAAAATGGAAGGATTGTTAACAAAAACATAATAGAGATTGAGAGTATTTATACGATTTTTTTTTACAGAAGGAAACATGACAAACATAAGAGTGTAGAGGGAAAAATAGATGAACACATGAAGAACAAGATGGAAGTAGTGCCCATCACTGATTTTTCTTCTTTATCATGAATTATGATTTATAGCTTAAAATGGGGAAATCTTGACCAATAAATCGCCAAACCCCTTAATAGTTGAATTAAGGTATGTGAAGTCAAGAATTATATTTATATGCATTCTAGATCCTAAATTTCATTGTGTAGATGTTAACTCAAAGACATGGAAGAACACTGATGACTTCTAATGAATTTATTAGTTTTCATCATCTTTTTGTACTTTCACAAGATGTGATTAATGCTAAAGTATTTTGACAAAAATTGAAGGGAAATTTTAGATATACTCCTCACCATTTAAGAAAAGGAATTAAGCAACTTGAGCATAAGAAGTGATTCAATGGAGAATTATAGTCATTTGTAAAATTTTTATCTCTTCATTAGACTTAATATTGACTTAATTATTTCAAATTTGTCTAAACTTGATTCTCCAATTTTTTTTCTATGGTTAATTTCCAACATATTATATCTAAACATCACTAGTCCAAGTAAAACCAATAATCAAATTAACATAACTAATCAAAATCAATATCATGTATAATCACATTCAAATTATCCATAATTTATAAAGACAATAAATTACAATTCAATTTCATATACAAGGAATGTGTTCATAAAGTATATGAAAAACTCCAAAACATCATGCTATATGTAATTTACATCCATGTAATATAAAATTAAACCATGGAATTTGTACTTCAATTTTTATCATCATAGTAAACATCTACATCCATCAATAATTAGAAGGTAGAACTATGTCATAACATCATCATCATTAGTATTAATTATCATAACGAAAAATCTTCTCATAAAGTCTAATGATATAAAGTGTCTAGCTGAAAGGTCTAAATGTATGAAAAATTGTGTATCTAAGAGAGTCAAAATATGAAAATCATAATTATGCTATGATGAGTCAGGGTAGGATCTAACATACTCCCCCACTAGGCTAGAAGTTCCTCATTGAGTTCATGAAAATCTTGGGGTACTATAATCACATATTCATTAAGTCCTCCCATGGTTTTTATACCTCATTATAACAATCCTACTAGACTCTAACTTGGTTTTGATCTCATCATCAAATAGTCTAGTTTTGGAAAGCCAAAATGTGAATGGTCTCCAATTTGAGCTTTCTATATAACTCACCTTGAAAAGAATCCCAATATATACTATGAGACTCAACATTAATATACCTCCACAATAGAGAGACATAAAACATATTATGGATGTGTGATATGCTAGGTGGAGAAGATAATCGATAAGTAAGCTTAGAGACATTTATGAAATAGATTAGAGTCTTGTACAAATGCATTATCAAGAAGTATCTAACACTAAGCCCCTACTTATGACCAATCCTCTTTTTATATTCATATTTCTTATACCTATCCTAAGCCTTTGTAAGGTACAGTCTAATGAAGACTACCTATTGATCTATATCTATAATCATGTATGGTCTGATAACCATCCTATCCTTAATATTGTCCTAACTCAGTGCCATGACCTATCATAAAAAGCTTGATAAGATGGCATAGCCAAAGATAAATAATACCCATTATTAAAGGAAAACTCAACTAAGTGCAGGTATTTCCCCCACTTGACTTGATGTTCCATGACATACATCTGTATCCTATCCTACAACACTTAGTTGAACTTCTCTATCTACCCATCTATCCATTGGCACATTTGACACAATGATTTAATGTGGAAACCCAATTTGGGAAAAACCACCAATAACATGCTACTCTTTTTTCACTCTTCTGAAGTGATTCCCTATTAAAGGTTACAATATACACTGTTAAATGTTGTCCAGTTAAGGTATTTCAATCACCTTGTTAAAAGTGAGTCTTGTTAGAGGACTTTAGGCCATTCACTTTGAATGCCACCCTCTTAAAGGATTTTCCAATGAATGTTAAGTCAATCTTACTCCAAATGATTTACCCTAGACTAATACAATTGTTGGAAAGTAACAATAGAGCTTTGATCTGATACAACTTACAACTTCACTTGCAGATTACAAATCTATGTTCAATCCTCAACGTTGCTTGGCTTCCATTCTTTGAAGCTTTGACAACTTGTTCAACCTTCAAGAATTCATCCTCTTAAGCCTTCTTTCTTAGTACACCATTTCAGACTCTTCTCTTGGGTCACTTGATGAAGCAAAACCCCTTTCTCCTTCTCCTTATCAGATTCTCACATCAAAACCTCTCTAGTTCTTTTGCTTCATGACTAGAAATTCCTATATACAGGAAATTAGAACTTTTTTTTCTCATTATCCATCATCTAAATTAGGGTTTTGGATGGATTAGGTAGGATACAATGTATCTACCCAATATCTTATTTTCTCTAGAAACTTCTCTTAGAATCTATTTGAATTTGCCTCCCAAATAGTTTACATATGATTCTATGCCACTAGCTCATCAATCTTATCTACCTCTTGATTCACAAGTTCCAAGAAAACAAATTTTTCAGCTTTTATTTGGTGAATCTTTTATCTTTTTCATAATGTAATAGCTCGGCATTATCAATCTTCTGATGCTTGGCACATACTATGTCACTTGGCATCAACTAAAATTTACTTAGCATATACTATCTTGCTCATCATCCACTACAATTTCCTTTCACTTGGCTCCAATTGAATTTTTTGTTGGCTTGAACTAAATTTGCTCGACACCTACTATCCACTTGGTCAAACTTGGCAAGTGAACTTTGTTTAACTTATTTTTCTAAACTTTCTAAGTGTAGCCAGCCATTTTGTAACCTCGAGTAGATCATCAATACATTATGTTATCACTGTCTTAACTGATCCTTGTACTTCATTACATAATCATAACTCAACATTTCCTCTAGGTACTTTTGTTACATATTGTTGATCAAATCTTCCTCATCAATCAACTAAATGATAGTACTTGAAACATATAAGCAATTGTCTTACCCAAAAATAGTGGGTTTGACATCAATGTCAAAATAATCATTGAAACATAAAGTCTTCTTCAAAAATGTTTCTTACCCTAGAACTACAAGACCTTCTTCAAAATTATAAGATCCCCCTCACCTTGGTGGAGGACTCATTAGTTTGGATACTTACCCCCTTGAGTGAATTTATAGTGAAGTCAGCTTATCTCTGTTGTCTTTGGGGGAGGTGGTCCAGAGAGATTAGAGAAAGGTCTAGCACCTTTGGATCCTACCAAAGATAACCTTCTTTTGGAGGATGACTTTGCATTGATCTATCCTCACTGTGGATAACCTCCAAAGGAGAGGGTGTCAACATGCTAACTGTTGTATTTTATGTCTTCGAGATGTTGAATCTATTCCACACTTTCTTATCCACTTCCTTTTTGCCACATAGGTGTGGAGGGAGGTCCTTGCCTTATGGGAGGTCCAATGGTGTGTTGATAGAGAGTTGTAGCAATTTTTTTAGTGGGAAGGTCTACTTGCGCACCCTTACCTTAAAAACTTATGGTCTATACTTTCCTCGTATGTCTCATGCAAAATCTGGAAGGAGCAAAACAGTAGAATTTTTAGGGAACAAGCCACTACCAATTAAGGGGTGGACCAGTAGGTTATCAAACTTCTAAAAGAATGTAGTGGGATCTAGCGGTGGAAGCACCCCCCCCCCCCCCCCCCCCCCAAACCTAAACCCCTTGGGAAGACTTGACATGAAATAAGCGTCCACTCGGGATGTAGGCCCAATAGTAGCACACTTTGACAATTCCAAAGCCATCGCTAGAAAGAAGATAGTGTGACACCCTCCCCCTGAGTCCTAGATCAAACTCAATTTTGATGGTTTGGCCATGATGGGCAGTACTATAGTGGGATGTGTCTTTCACAATAGTAGGGGAAATTTGGCGGTTGCCTATATTTGAAACTACAGAGCAGGCTCAAAAAATGAAGAGGAAGCCTTGGTGCTTATGCGGGGTTTGAGAATTGTGCGAACACATGGAATTAACAAGCTTTCCATTAAAAGCGATGCAATGTTAATTATTAGTGTTTTTAAGGGAGAGGGTCAAAGCAATTGGTTGATCAAAGTGATGATTGATGAAATCTGCAAGTTGATGGAAGAGTGCTATGAGGTCCATGTGGATCACATATATTGAGAAGGGAATGGCATAGTGAATGAGCTGGAAAAAATTGGCCATAGTCTCATGTAGTTAATTAAATGGGAGGACGAAAGACAATTTCCAACATCAACTCAAGTTATGATCGAAAGGGAGTGTACTTACAATAAATCCATATGATTCACCACAATAGCTAGTAGGCCTTCAATTATCCACATGAGTGAGAAGGCAAAGCTCTTCATAAAGAGATCATTTAGCAAGATTGTATGAAGCTTCACCTTAATGATTCAATTATCTTGAGCTTTAAGTATTTCTATAAAAGGACATAGAGGGTGGATTTTCCAAGATGTAAAAAATTGACAAAAGATGATAAAAAAAGAAAATTTGTTAAATTCTCGCTCCAATTGTAGCTAGCGACAGTCATTTATAGATGGAAAGGGACTGTTAACATGTGCCACTGAGGGTGGTGTTTTGGTTTTTGGGAAACCTTGCAGACTTATGATGGTTTTTCACTACCTTTTCCTTTTAATCTTGGGTCCAATTTATTTAATATTCAATAACTATCAAACCCGCAACAAGGCTATGTTGGAAAATTTTGAAGATTTGGTGGTTGAATTGGGTGATGGTATGGGCACTAGTGATCGTATTGAACCTGTGGGAGTGGAGGTTTGCATCTATAAGAGAAAAGATGCGCTAGTTTATCTGCAGGAGAGTGGCTTATTACTATTTATGGAAGGGATAACGAAACATGATGAGAACATCTCCATGTAGTTCTTTAATTTGTGGAGTGATAGGAAAGCGATAATAAATGGGATGGGTTTTTAAATCACAAAGGAATTCATTGCAAAGATTGGAGGGTTTGTTCTAGAAGGAAAGAATTGGTACAAGTAGGCCAACATAAATGAGGAAACTAGTCTACAAATTTTTTTCAAATTTAAGGAGGAACCGGTGCAAATGCATTGTGTTTTTCAAGGGAAGACCTTCCTAAACCCTAGGATGTCATCTTATATGCTATTATGAGATACATTAACCTTGAGGATCTGTTTCAAGTACTCTATTATTACCATTTCTCCATTCTTAACTACTTTAGGAACCTAGATCATATTTCCTTTTTATTTCTTTTGTTGCATTCTATGGAAGATTGTATTTATAAGTCTAGGAGGAAAAAAGAGGAGGGTACAACCTTTTATCTCATCCATTAGGGGTTCATGAACAAATTGTATATCTACCATCTTGCCCAAAACTCATTTCTCCTAGTCAACACACTAGCTTCTGTCACTCCCCAAGTCTTATTGGACCGTGGCCCTGTTCCTAGCCACAAAAAAACCAAGAAAACCCCTACCCCTAAGGTTAAAATTACCCTCATTGATTCAAATATAGACACTAGAAAGAGTAAGTAGAATGCTTGCAGAACTAGTAAATGCCTCCAGCTGGAAAAATTCAAGCACCCCCCCCCCCGCAAGCATGATTCTAGCTCTGAATCTATTGAGAGTGATGTTAAACCTACCAAAAGGATAAGAATACCCCAAGATACAAATCCTTTCCCCATCCCCCCAAGCCCCTCTCACATTTATGATACCCTCAAAGCTACCCTAGCTAGAAGCAAGAGGGAAGACATCACCTCCCTAAGGAAAGATACCCCTAAAGGTGATGGGGAAAGGCAAGCATACCCATGGCTAGAGTGATAGTAAGGCTAGGCTAGATATGCTGGAGTAGTTGATGAGAGATCTGGTGGAAAACCACCTTGGTATCTACCAAAAATTTGATAATCTGGTGGAATTCTCCACCAAAGTCATGCATTCCATGGCCACCACCCTTTACTTTTTATAAGTGAATAAGGATGTGAAAGACTTGGGCAAGGAGAATGAGACAACTCAATCCATTTATGGATTTCTAGTAGAAGAATCATTGAAGACACTCCTGGACAAATCTGTCAAGGTGGAGGGGGAGGACATGAACAAGGACAAGCCTGAGGAGACAAAGGATGAGGATCCTTGAAAGGAGGGTACCTAACCCTGGGTCTAGTTTCTTCCTTATTTTTTGTTATGTTATTTTTTACTCTGAACTGGATACCCTACAAGGTTTTACATTATATGTGTATGTTGATATGTGGGACTCATAGTAGCAAGTTGTTTCCATGTTGTTGGAATGCTTTTCAGTTTTTCTTTTTGCTAGTTTCAAAACTAATGGTATTGTTAATTCATCTCTGGATTTTTTTCATTTTTTTTGAAGTTTAAAGTTGGTATTAGTTAGATGATTGGGAGGTAACCTCAGGCTTACTTTTCATCCTTTTTGTAATTCAGGGTCAGCCCCCCATCCTTTTGGTTGCTATCTAATGCTTCAAAAACTATAGAAAAACTGATAAAAGGATAGAAAAATGTTAAATACAAATAAACTATCACCCAATACAAATGAAGTTCAAAACACTTTGGGGTATCATAGCATACAACTTCTAGTAAAGATCATTTTAATGTCCATAATTCACATATTTACGGTATAGTGTACTTGGGAAACAGTCATTTTTGGAACATTGTTCAAAGCAAGAGATGTCCAAATCAAGCATGGGATGGACAAGATATTTTTTTTATACATGTTAGGTACATTGTAGAGATGCATATAAGTCTAATTTGTAGAGTATGTTTGGATGATCAGGGCTACTCAACAAGCTTTAAATAAAGTGAATAATTTTTTTGTAAAAAGTCATTAAGGATCTAAGGTAGGAAAATTAAATACATTAAGAGAAATGATAGAGAAAATAGATTTTGTTATTGTTAGCAAAGAACAAAATTTCTAAAAATTATATTATAATCATTTCAGTCATATGCGTGAGAATGACCTAAACATCCTCATGGAAAAAAAATTCCAAGATTGAAGTTTTATAATCTTGATCTTTATGAGTAATGTACTTATGGTAAGAAATGATGGGTTTAATTCCTTAGAGCTGGTCATGAACAAAAAATAATTTTGTTAGAATTGAAACATTTTGTTGTATTTGGGTCAATAAACATTAGGTCATTAAGATAAGTATCATACATTATCATAATTATAGATGATGCATCTAAGAGAGTTTGGGCCTAACCTTGAAAAAAGGATGAGATTTTCATGTTACTTCATAATTTTTATTTTTATTTTGAAAGAGGTACTCATAAATTGCTCAATTCTTTGATTACAAACAATGGTGGAGAATATTGTTCCAATTCATTTATGTTATATTCTAACGGGTTTGACATACACCAGAAAAATTTAAGTCTTAATTTTGAAGAAAATAGGATTGTGGAAAGAATAGATCATGTTATCATGGAGAAGGTAAGGATTATGTTCCAATGAGTGCTAAGTATTCCATTTATTATCATGAGATATCAATTCATGTGAATCACTACTCATGAAACATGAGTCAATGAGTTAGGCTAAAAACCTACATAGTTAAATCCTGATAGCAATATCACAATTTGACTTCTTGTGGAAAAATATTTCCTACTTATCAAGGATTATGTTTTCAAACTTTGTATTGGAAAATTATTTTTTACAAAAAGCATTAAAAGAAAAAATTTCTACCTCAAAAATCAATATCCTAGTATAAAATTGGATGGCATGGTTCCTAAAGAAGTTGGAACTAGTGAGAACGTAAATAATTATCAATTGAAGTTATTTGGATATAAAAAAATTGTGCATATTCCCAATGAGATATGAACTAAATCATATTATAGATAAGTGAAATGAATTTTCTTTAGATGTAAAAGTGGTGAATTTTGTTTAAATAATTTGTGGTACCTAATCAAACATAATATCATTATAAGAAGAGATGTTAACTTTGATTTTTTAGAGGTGTGTAAGAGGAGTTCTAGAAACAAGTAAATAAAGTTGTTGGTAGGTTTTAAGAGAAACTAGTAAATATCCCTCCAACACAAGATAATGAGAAACACAATCAAGTGTATGATAGACAACAAGAGGTAAATAAGGTACAAGAAAAAGAAGAAACCTCATATAAGTGCATATGGGTAAGTGCACCAAGTTGTGGTGCCAAAAGGGGGGTATAAGTGGACACCTTTTTTTTGAAATCAACAATTTTTGAACTTCAACAAGAATTTGAAGATAGTTACACTCAAAATTTTAAGATATGACAAAAAAAAAATAGTAGTCCTTTGAATCTAGTTTCTAAAGTACTAAATATTTGTTTTAAATGGTTTAGTTTTAGGTCCTCAAAATGGGGGGCCACAAAAAGTGGTACTATTTATTTTTAAAAAATGTAACATAGTACAAAGTGTGGCCCCCCTAAAATTTTAACTTTTTTTTTTAAATTCTTCAATCACTCTAGTCAAAAGTTACCTAACACTATGTAGTTTGTCCCAGATTTTTCAGGCAATTTTATAATGTATATTTTTTTTAATGAATTTGTTTAATTAGAAACATCCCAAAAACATGAAATATCTATGTGTTGCCCCTAGAAATGATTGAAAAGTAATCTAAAATTAAAACTTCTTTTTTTCAAACTGTATAGAATGAAGTCTAGTTTCTAAAAAACTAAGTTTTTACAAAATTCGATGAACGAGCTAAAATCTACAGCCCAATAAGTACATGTTGGTTTTTGACAAAAAATGGACATACATTCAAAAGAAATTATAGATGAAAGGCTTGAAATAGTTCAAATAAAAAATAAATTATATGGTTATATAGCTAACACAGAGACCTACAATGTCATGTAACCTGATTTTATCGATGCTCAACCAGGAGGAAACTTGAAGGAGAGCACACAAGAAAAATCAATCATTTTTTGTATTTTTGCAAAAAAACACTTCTCAAACCAATTTACAAACTCCAAACCTTTGGGTTGGATCCCCAAGGAAAAACCAAACCTTAGGCTTGGTAGAATGTAAAGCTTTAAATAGTGTGTGCACCCTATAGTGCATGCATGCTATAGCACACATGCGCTATTTAAAGCCTTTTAAATTTAATTCTAAATAGCACGTATGTGCTTTATAAAAAAAAAAATTGAAAAGCACGTACCTGCTATAGTGCATTCACACTATAGCGTGTACACACTATTTAAATTTAATTCTTAATAGCACATACGCGCTTTATTAAAAAAAAATTGAAAAGCACATACGTGCTATAATGCGTACACACTATAGCGTGTGCATGCTATAGCACATATGCGCTTTTTAAAACTAGAAAAGAAGAAAAAGGTTTTATCTTTTTGGCACCACAACTTGGTGCACTTACCCATATAAAAGATCTTAGGTTTTACGATCCAATTCATTAGGTTCATTGTATCTATCCATCTTCCTTCTTTTCTAGAAACTTCTCATCCATAAAATTCAATCTTAGGAATGATACCTAATCCTCTTCTTAAATAAAATCATCCAACTCATTAATCTTATCTTCAACATGCTTTCCATATCTTAAGAAATCAACTAAGACAACTGAAAATCATGACTCTTCATAAAAATTCAAAGTACTATTACTCTAACACTCAGTCATCACTAAATTACTCAATCACTATAGAATTCTTGGCTCAGCATCAACTAGCTTGCTCAATCAATATTGATGCTCGGTTAACACTAGATTTTCTTAGCTTGTACTATGGCTCATTGACACTAGCATCACTTGGTATTCCTTAATCTTTTACTCTATTTCTCAGTCAAGCTTTACATTAATGATATATCTTGACTCATACTGTAAATACTTGAGAATCAACATCATATAAATAATAACTTTTTCTTATCAAAGTCTAACTAATCAAATGTCCATTGTAGCTTCCTTTTCATAACTCAGCCTTTCCTCTAGGTACTATTTTTATGAGTAACTTCTCAAATCCTCTTCATTAATCAAATAGATGTGACATTTAGATCAGATAGCAACATTTCTTGTCAGTATATTTGACATCAATGACAATGCAACAATTTTCCCAATTGTTAGTTTCCAGCAAGCTTTTCTTGTGCCAAAACCAAATCCAAATTTCCATTTTTATCTCCAACTAAACATCTCAACAAATTACCTAAGTTAATGTTCACAACTATAGTTTGTCTATTATTTGTGGATGAAATGTAGAAAAAAATTCAACTTAGTATTCAACCCCTTCAAAATCATTTTCTATAACTATCTAATAATTGTAGTATCCCTATCATAAACAACAATATTTGTTAATTCATACAATCTCTCTAAAGAAAAAATCTGCTATAATACTGCAATCATGTGTCTTTTGATAGGGTAGGAAATGAGTTTTTTTTTTCTATCAACAAAAATAAAGATAGAATCACTACCTCATTGATTTTTAAGTAATCCAAGAACAAAATCCATACTAAAGCCTTCTCAAGGTTTACAAGGAATAAGCAATAGTTTTTATGATTATACATTTTGACTTGTTTCTTTTCCTACTTGAAAAATTATGCAACTTCTCACAAATTCCTAAACATCTTTGTACATTTTTTGTCATAAGTATATCTCAATTATCAAACTTATTGTCATATCAATTCTAAAATATCTAACAATGGGAGGGATTGGATTGGCCCGAGTTCATTTTGTGTCTTCCTCTACTATTTTTCTTCTTTATTATGTTATCCCTCATTGATCCTCTTGATATACACAATTGAGTTTCTTTAAAGAGTGTGTCTTCTTAAATTAAATAATTGATCCACTTACTTTAATTATCTACTATTTGAATTTTATAATAGTTCCAAGGTTTTGCAAAGTGAAGATCAATGTGATACAAATTCTTCAAATCATCAAAATAAAGTTCTTTGACCTTCATCTCTATTAGTAAGGATGTTCTTCTTCTCAATGCACATATAAATTTGTTTGACTAGTCACTCCTATGTTACAATACAAATCTGAAATTATGGAAGTACTCAACCCACTTCTTATGTCTCTGATTTAACTTATTCTAAGTATCCAAGCATTAGAGTACTTTATGATAGGTATACAAAATAAATTCCTTAGGCATCAAATAATGTCTACTTTTCTTCAAATCTTTAATAATAACATAGAACTCATAGTCATAAATAGAATATTTATTCTTAGAATAATTCAATTTCTTACTATATAAAGAATTTATTGTCCTCACTCAAAACAGCTCCCATTATATTTCAATTAGCATCACAGTCAACTTGAAAAACCTTAGTAAAATCTAGCAAACAGAACACAAGTTATTCTATAACCTTTTGTTTCAATGTTTCAAAGCTTTTGTCTACTCTGGATGTGTCCACTTAAATTCTTTTTAATACGCTTTATTATCTTTATTATTTCATTACAAAAATAATTGAATTTTTTTATGAACTTCCTATAAAAACTAATCAGTCCATGAAAAAGATCTAAGCTCACTAACACTCTCAAGTGTGGGCGAATCCAAATAAGCCACTACCTTCTCAGGATCCATCTTCAAACAATCATTTGAAATAACATAACCTAGATATATGATTTCCTCTTTCATAAATAAATACTTCAAGTTAATCAATAACTTCTCTTGATTTAGAATCTACGTCACTTGTCTTATGAGTAATAAATGATCCTCTTTAGTCTTACTAAATATCAAGATATCATAAAGGTAAAAAGTCAGAAACTTACCCAAGAATTTCTCCATAACTCCATTAATTATCCTCGTGAAAGTACTGGATCCATTAGTCAAACCAAAAGACATCACCAATGATTCATAAAAATCTTAATTAGTCTTTAGAAAGGTCTTTCACTCATCTCCTTCTTTAATTCTAATCTTATAATAGCCACTCTTTAAATCAATCTTGGTGAAATGTTTTTCTCACTTTGATAGTTTATAATATCATCCATCCAAAGAAATTGAATCAATACACATTCTCCATTCTCTATTTTTCTTAGGTCATAATACTTATGGTATTGTACAAGGATTCAAACTTTATCTAATCAAACCTTTCTATAAAAATTCTTGGACTTGTCTATTTAACTCTTTATTTTCTATATGTCTCAATCTAGATGTGGTACTTTATTTGACAAACAAGATCCAAGTATAAGACCCATACAATGATTGATACTTATAAATAGTGGTAACCTATCAGGTGCATTGTGTTAAATAATATCTCTAAAATATGATGGCAATTCTTCAATTTTATGCGCTTGTTAATTCTCAATTTTCTTTAATTACTTTTTAGAAATAAAGGAAAAAGACATATTTTCCTTCTTCAAATCCCTAATGAACTAATTTCCTTGAAGAAACATACTCTAATAGTAATAGAGTGATCATCTTTAGGTTCCTCTATTAAAGGAAACACAACTTATATTTCCCCATTAGCCCAAATAGTACAATGATTCAATTTACCATCATGCAAAGCCTATCTATTATACTATTATAAATAGAATATACTTAGAGGGGAGGGAGTGAATCAATATCTCACAAACTTTTTCCCAATTATGGATATCATTAACAATCTTATAACTTGCATATGAAAGTAAACTAATTAAGATGAACAATAAACACAACCATAAAGCAATGCAACACAAAACACCATATTTTGTTAACTAGGGAAACCTTGGCTAAGGGAAAACCCCAGTGGCGGTGATACCCACAAGATGGTCCAATAATCAAAAGTATCTGGTGAAAGATATTGACCATATTAAGAATCTATTACATCTATATAGTATCTTGGTCCTTGTTAGAGGACTAGACCTTGTTAGAAGCCTCAACCCTGTTAGGAGTTGTTATTGTAATTATATAAAGTATACAAGATGAGACCACTTTCCAAACATGCCATATACAATAATGTTCTTCAATACAAGAGATAAATACAAAACCTCTTTTTGTTACTAATATCTTCAATATATGTTTTGCCTTTGCTACTCTTCACAAAACTAATGATAAAGCTATACTTCTCTGATCTTACATTAGAATTAACATATCAAACAATAGTATTACAATATCATCAACATCTCAAAACTTTGTATCTCAAGTTTTGTCCTTTATACCAAGTTATTTCTGTAAGGACCCTCCTCGTATGTACTTATCAAATATGAATCCTATGTTAAAACTGTTATAGGAGATTGTATCAAAAATGAAGTAATGTGTTATGTTGTGAATGTCCCAAAAGAAACTAAGATTAGCTGATTCATTTATGTTTTAGATACTTAGTGATTCAAAAACTACTACATCACCTCGACTGTGTAAAACGTTTATTTTTACTAATGATGGGACGAAGTGTTTTCATCTGATAATGAGGATGTTGATTTTGATATCACGATGATTAAGTTATATGCAATTTCAGATGGTATAGTATGCCCTATTGGTGATGTTATGATGTTTTAGGTACATGCATGACTAACGATGATTGTACTAGTGCTTAATCTAAATTAATGAATAAGTTATGTTATATTGATTATGTGTTGTTGATGATTAAATGTGAGTAGGAATGAATTAAATAGTAAATTATATGAAAGATTCATGTTTTGATTTATGTAACCGTTCAGATAACTTTTGAATATATGTATGTGATTATCTTGAGCTATTGTTGTGTGCAATGAGTGTGCAGGATATTTATTACTTGGAAAAACTAACAGAGAAATGAAACTGAACCCTATGTACCAATTGTGGAAACCAAGATTAAATCTGATGAAAGATGCAAACCCCATTGTTCGTATTCTATTTGGATCATGGTTTGAATGAATGTATCATTCTATAATCAGTAAATGTTAATGTTTCGTAACAATGTTTTTATAGTGTCACTTGACACTCGTAAATTGTAAATGCATTTCAACATGATAGCTAGGGTTGACCAAGTAACCTAAAGATCTAAGTTGGACTAGATTAGTGATCTTCTTGCTAATCAGTGAGTAATCGAGGTTAATTACCCTAATCATGATTAGTGACTAATTTTCATTTTGAAGGTTGTTAGTAAGTCCTAAAATATTCCTAGCTTTTGTTAGGTCCCTAATTTATCCTAAAGGCCTCAAAACATGAAATCTAAGTACCCAAGGGGTATGGGTATGGGTTGGGGACATTTTCCACCCCTTTAGCCCCTTTTGTTGACTTTTATGGTCACTCAAAAAGTCTATGCTTGCTTTAGTGCGAAAATTGAATGTTGTTACCATGGGTTGAATGACCTTAACTCCACTTAGAGGTTAACCTAAAGTTTAGTTGAGTTAGAAGCCTCTAGAAAGTTATGCAAGTGGGGGAATTTATTGCTCTTTTTAGGTGGTTGAGTTTTGATATTTTTTAGAGGCATTTTTTAGAAGTTTTGGTTGTTACCCAATCTCTAGTTTTACAGAGGAGTTTTGAAGATTGAAGGCAAGGAAGGAAAATCTCATCCCAAACTGGTTCATTTTACCATAAACTTATTGTGAAGGTAGGAGCTCTTCATCTCCTTTTTTCATGTTGTTCATATTGCTCATGTGTTCATGCTTGATTCATGCTTATGTTATTGTGATTTTTCATTGAAATGCTTGTATGTATGTTGGGTATGCTTGGGAGGGATTGAATCATGTTTTTTTTTTTTAAATGGATTTCTTTCATGTTTTGCTTATCTTTGGAAGGGTTTTTGTGGGTTGTTTTGGCATTACTCACCCTTGGATGGGGAAGAAGTGGTCATGTACGGGGGAAGGGCTTTAGTTGGACCCTGATAGTGTAGAGTCTCTTCTCATGATGAGAAGAGGGAAAGAAGGTAGGGTGTTATGGGCCCCTACTTGTCATCACATACCATGTTTTGAATTGTGAAATTTTAAGAAGTGAAAGAATAAAATTTTTGTATTAGTGGCCTCGAAAGGGCATTTGTGGAAGAACGGAAGTTCTTGAGATTTTAGCCTCGAAAGGGCTATGTTATGGCATTGTGGTTGACATCTCCTATCGGGAAAATCCACCTTCTCCCTAGTCTAGTTCAATGATTGAACCTGTTGTGCAACCTCAGGATGGGAGTGAATGTCTGTTTTGTCTTCATAATTTGTTTGTTTGTTACCTAGTCAGTTTTTCGTCTTCTCCATAATCTCCATGATGAATTGTAGAAAATGATATGGATCCCTTGTTAAGGGCCAAGAAGAAAATTTAAATTGATTGTTGAAAATCAGTTATGTTCAGGATTGAAATCCTGTGTAAAAAAAATGCATTTTAAAGTTATTGTTGAACTAGCAAGGATGTCGAGTTTTCTTACTGGTTCTTTTCCGACAGAGCCTTGAACCCAGTGGTTTAATAGAAAAAGAGTTTGAGAAATATTCTTGCATGTGTTATTTTTGGTAATTTCGTTGTTTGTATATGTTACTTGAAATTAATTGAAATGATGTTTACCTTCCTGTGATATTGTTAAATGTTCAAGTTTGCGATCAACGATCAAATTGTAGTTAGATAAAATAATGATAAACAATCATGCAATTTAAGATTCAAAACAGGTTAAAGAGGATTTAATGTTATCATTAGAACTAAAATTTATTATCATGATTATTATGAGTGAAAATAGTCCTACATTATGGTTAAAACAATATTTAGAACCCGATGATTATCAATGTTAGAGGGATATATATATATATTCTCCTTTTGGTAAATTAAACTAGTTAGAAAAGAAAAAGAAAAAAAAAAACTTTGAACAAAAAAGCAATAAATTAATAAATGATATTGAGAAAATTTACACTTAGAAAAATTCTTTAAAAAAAAAAAAAAATTTTAAATTCCTTAAGAACAATATTGCTCTCAACTACAAAACTTTTTATCATAAATCTCCACTCACTTAATACCCCATGCATTTTCTTGGGTGCAATATACAAGTGGAAGGTGGGAAAAAAGTTATTTCAAAAATCTTTGACGTTGCACCACACCCCACCCACTTAACACATTAAAATATTAAAAAAAAAATCCCAAATCTCTGCCATGCGAATTTGCTTATGCAAGCCAACCTCGGGCAGCGTGTGGTAGACTTGGCCCACGTGCCCTGACGGCCTTTATGGGCCGACTTGCCTTGGGAGGCATGGCAATATTTGGAGAGTGTGGGAGAAGGCGTACGTGGGATTTAGGGAAGCATTAGGGGGTGGATTTGGTATGGGGTAATAGAGTTTGGAGTTGGGAAATTTAATTAATTTATTTGTTTTTAAATTTAGTTAGGAGAGTATAGATAGTTTTAGTTGTTGATTAATTTTGTTGAATGTATAATTAAATTAAATTATACTTTATTTATTTATTTATCATTTAAGTTAGTAATATTTAGTTTATTATAATGTGATTATTAGTAAGTGGTATTAATTAAATTAATAAGGGTTTTTTTTTTAATTTGATTATTATGATTAGTATATTTCATTAGAATTTTTTAGTGTTAAATTTTAACTGGTTTGATTAGGAAGTTAAAATTAGTTAAATGTTTGTGTTAGAATATTTGTGTTAGATGTTAAGAATTAGTATAACTTAGTTTTAGAATAGTTCTAATAATGGATAGCAATTAGAAAAGTTAGTTTCCATTACTAGTAAAATATGTTGATTAAAGTTAAGTTAGTTGATTATCTTGATTTGTTTAAGGAAATAATTTAGAACCATTATGTTAGCAGTCAGTGATTGTTAAGTTGAAATTTAGTATTAATTAAAGTTAATCGTAGTGGTTAGCTATGTAGTTTATTAGTTGCCTTTAATGATTTGATTATTATTATTTCTTAATTGTAATAGTATGACGAAGTATTGATTAGTTATTTTCAATTTAAGTTAATATATTTTAATGAAAATTGGTAAGAATTGGAAGTAGAACGTGAGTTAGAATAGTAATGATATATATTAATTAGTTTCTAAATTTGTTAGTGTTATCAATTTTTATGATTGTAGTTCAAATTGATGTTAGATTATTAGGTAATGATAATTTTGTTCTATTTTATTATTTAGTTGTTATTAGTTTAAAGCTTGAATAAAGATTATTTAAGTGTATGTTAGACGTTACTTTAGTTAATGAGTTATTCTATCCAACGTTTGGAATAATGGGATTTATATTACTTAATGGTCATTCAAATCAACAATTTATATTGGTATTGGTATTGGTATTGTTTTTCTTAAATAGATACTCTATTGATTAAATTTAATAGGACGTAAATTTACTAAAATCATGTTTTACTATTGTTCTCAAGGTGTAACATTTTAGGGTACTTATCAATGATTAAGTGTCAGATCGTTTAATTAATCAAAATTAGTTGGTTAAATTTAATTAATTAAATTAACAATGAACATTTAAGATAACAATCTATCACTTCTCGATGTTCATACTAAGTTGTAGTCTTAAAAGTTTGATAGGTGATCTTGTATCCACTCTTCAGCATACCCACACTTTAACCTGTGAAGACAAATTTATCAAACCTAGTGAATTTAGTTATTTTTAAAAAAAAATTGGTGTGTTTTTCTGTTGCCCTATATTTTGGGCATGACATTTTGGTATCATAGCCCGATTTCGTGACACTTGGGCAATAATGGGTCCATGATAAGTGTGGACATTTAAATTTCACTATGCGAAGCAAGGATTTTCCTTGCAAAAATTTGATGAGTAAATGTATTCCTTCTAAACTATGACACTGATAATTAGACCTAAGTAAAACTTTGAACCAGTATTAATAATTGAGAATAGTCAACCATATTAGATAAATTAGTCTTAAGGACTTGAAAACAATTGTTTAGATGCAAGAATGTTATATGTATATTAAAGTACACCATGATCTTATTAAGAACTTGGAAATTTTATCGAATGCAAGCACCCTGAGGGAAAACAAATTAAGAACCCTAAAAAAACTTTGTATCATGAAAGTGGAGACGAGTACATAACCTGGTAGTCAAAGAGAAAGTGTTTTCAACATCTTTAGTAGAAGTCAGGTTTGGTCTAACCCGATCACTTGTGGAAGAAATTGTAGTCTATATCTAGTATGGAGGTGATCGAATAGACTAGTATTATTTTAGACATTATAAACATAAGAAAAGGAAATCTACAATCTTCATAATTTAATTTTATACCTTTGGGTTGAAATATTAAATAGGTAAATGAATGGTGAGTAAAAAGAAAGGTAACACTTGAAAAGTATACCATGTTACCAAGTTATTGGGATACCTCTAACCTACTAAGAATTTAATATGTATTGTTTCAAGTAATCCTCGGAAAGAAATCAAGAGCTAATTTGAAGTTTGCAAGTAACCTTGAACAATAGGATTACTAATGCGAGAAGTTATTCAACAAGAAAGAGAGTATCTAAACCTACTATGAGAAATAGAACCCTATTCGTTGAATGAATCTATCTCAATACGGTGCTAAGAAATGAAATTAAATGATGATAAGTATGTAACATATAGCATTGAACCGGCAAGATAGAAGATGCAAACTTTTGAGTTAGGGTTATGTGAGTCTAGTCATGACTAGCAGGCTTAATGAGTAAGCATGAGTAATACAAAATTTTATCTATCAAGTAAATTCTCGTAGACTCTAGTATTGAAATTATTGGATCAATTATAACCCTCCAATTCAAAGAAACTAAATTCATGATGAGGTTATCAACCTAGAATGAACTAAAGGTTTAGGTATCAAGGTTATGTAATAAGTGGATTATAAGCTACGAGGCATGTTAAGAATGATAATGATGACCTATGTCGATAGCAAGGAGATAGTTGTAAGAGTGAGTAAATAAATATTGACTTTGGATAAGTAAGCATTGATGATATTCTGATAATGGTTTTATACCTAAGTAGTTGCAAACCTACAACCTAAGGATGATTTCATAAGTCATTTATGGCTAGGAGACATGAAATATGGAATTATTGATAAGAAACAGTAGCATTCAATGTATTATCAAATGATAATTAGAACTTGTGTAAACAACGAAATAAACAAAATAGTGAAATATATATATGTATACAAGATCATACCAGTTTGATGAGATTGATAACACAACTTCAACCAGTATATTGTGGTGAATTTGACCTAAGAAAGATCATGGGTATCTGCCCTAATATGTAATTATGGTGAATTTAGGGTGAGAGATTTGGTTATGTAATTTCAAACTCAAAGTACAACTCTTCTAACACTAAAAGTTTCCCACATGTTTAGATTCTTCGAAAGGAAACCAATGTAACAACAAGAGGATTGAATGGGGGCTTATATTAATATCCTCGCATTTGCACTTTTGAGTGAATTATGATCAAGCCAAACCCCTTTGTGCAGTAAACCCTAATCATAGGGTGATGTCAATGAAGATAAGTATATAGTTAGTATGTGGGATCAATCAAAGTTTGAGCGACATAATCATTAGACTACAACCTAAAATCAATTCAAGATCCCTGCAATGTATTTGGAAGAATTAAGATCCCTCATATTCCTCAGTAACCCTGGTATGGCCATATTTTTTTCAGTAATGTAAATTTTGTAAGTAATTGGATTTATGTCCTTATTTGGCTGATTTCAAATTTTGGTACTCTTAAGGTTCTTTTCTTTTTGTCAAACAGTGTTATGTGGGGCTATTTAGCCAACTATATTATTAATGATTCTATTTTGCCTCTTGGTTATGTCTTTATTCCTTGATTAAAATTTTACTATTGTGGCCACTCTTTATTTCTTTGATTTTTGACTTTTTTGTTGGATGTTTCATCCTTGATGCTGAATTTAAATTGTAAGGCACTTTCTTTTTAATTTTTGTTGGCAAAGTGAAATATGATGGGCCTACCCAAAAAGGGATTTCCTGACGATTAAGTGGATGTTTAACTTTAGGGTTTGGGGTTATTAGTGAGAGTATTCGTGCCCCACCCTCTCCCAGGACTTTGAGAATAGGCCTAGTGTTATCCATTGACTATTATGAGTAATGAAGATTGCACCCAACGTAAAGTGGTTAAGGTTACAGGTTAATCAAAAAGACCTCTAGATGGAAAGATGCATGTGTAGTGACGAACTCGTTGAGTATGCTATCAAGAATTGATGTGTTGTGGAGACTCTAAAAGGAAAGTATTTAACCATAAATAAAGGGATGAGTTGCTTAATATGAAACCCTTTTTTGAGGGAGTCTTGTACAGTTGTTACCTAATGAGTGGTAATGTGGAAAATCGAAAACATCTTATAATATTATTATTGATAGAGACTCTATAGGTATATTTATATTAGTTTTGAAAGTTGTTTATATGTCACCTATATGTTTTAAGAAGTGTTTGACCCTAGAGAAATGTAACCATGTCAGAGTTATGGAGGATGTATGTGAATTATTAATCATTCTTTTTATAAGCACAAATTTTGGAACAAGTCTAGACAAGGTCTAGCATAAGATGAACATTTTAGTTGTGCGACTTCCAGGAGGAAGTCAAAGGCTAGTGGGGGAGGATGTAAGGACCCTCCTCATATGTACTTATCAAATATGAATCCTCTGTTAAAATTGTTATAGGAAATTGTATCAGAAATGAAGTAATGTGTTATGTTGTGAATGTCCCAAAAGAAACTAAGATTAGCTGATTCATTTATGTTTTAGATACTTAGTGATTCAAAAACTACTACATCACCTCGACTGTGTAAAACATTAACTTTTACTAATGATAGGACGAAGTGTTTTCACTTGATAATGAGGATGTTGATTTTGATATCATGATGATTAAGTTATATGTAATTCAGATGGTACAGTATGCCCTATCGGTGATGTTATGATTTTTTGGGTACATGCATGCCTAACGATGATTGTACTAGTGCTTAATCTGATCTAATGAATAAGTTATGTTATATTGATTATGTGTTGTTGATGATTAAATGTGAGTAGAAATGAATTAAACAATAAATTATATGAAAGATTCATGTTTTGATTTATGTAATCATTCAAATAAGTTTTGAATATATTTATGTGATTATCTTGAGCTACTAATGTGTGGAATGAGTGTGCAAGATATTTATTAGGCGGGGAAACTAATGGAGAAATGAAATTGAACCCTATGTACCAATTGTGGAAACCAGGATTAAATCTGATGAAAGACGTTAACCCCATTGTTCGTATTTTATTTGGGTCATGGTTTGAATGAATGTATCACTTTGTAATCAGTAAATGTTAATGTTTCGTAACAGTGTTTTTATAGTGTCACTTGACACTTGTAAATTATAATCTCTTGAAGTCTTCTCTGATGTTTTCACAATCTTTTCTGAACAATTATGCATCATGAAGGGTATGAGCTTTTTATAGTTGCAATCTTTGATAATCGTCTCACCTCATTATCAAAAACTTTAATCACTTCTTTTTCTCTTATATGAGGGTTAGCTTCAATAACTCTGACTAATATGATACTCTGCAACTTATCAGTGATTTCCTTTATAGACTCTTTACCTTTTTGTTCTTCTCAAATAACTTACTCAGAGATGATATTGATTTAGTTTAATCATCATCCTCTCTAGATAGAGTTGCTAAGGTTGATTCAATTGGTAACCTTGAATAGGAAGAAAATGGAAACCTCTTCTCAAACCTAATTTCTAAAAGAAATTATCTAAATTGATTATGCACAAGAAAGTGTTCAATGCAGAAATGGATCAAGAGATGGAGAATAGGGAGAAAGGAGGTTTTATGATCTTTCTATTATTAGGGAGTATGTGCTTAAATCTTGAAATGGATAAAAGATAAATACTAACCTTGAATCTGTAAAATGTTGTTTTATGATGTCTGTATGTAATTTTTAGAAAATATACAATTTGTTCTGGATTGGAAATGTCAAGAAGGAGAAAACCTAGAAATATTTTGTCTTTTTGAAGGGAGGTCGACCTTGACCTTGTTGGTGGGGCACTATCTTACCTTGAGGCATAATTGTACCCCAAAAATTTGACATTGACCTCTACTACTTTGACAAAATTTCTATTCATAGATCTCACAAGTTCAACAAAAAGGATATCCAAATTTTCTCTCCAATTCATTGTTCCACACGTGTATCTACAAGAAAAATGGTTTGTTTGTTGGATGGGGGATTTTCCTTAGTCAAACCCCAATTTGGAATTAACCTTGAAATATAATTGAAATTATAATAGGAACAAACAAAGTAAATGGAACTATTCACCTTGCTTATGTGGAAATCCTTGTGGAGGATTCGAATCCCTGAATCCCCAAGTATAGATGCTCCAAATGTATTTAGAAATGTATATATTGGATGTCTCAAATCAATGTCATTAGATCTTCAACACCAATCTTCAATGTATCTTTGTAGAGAAGAAGGCTTGGATGAATGTGGATGGATAAATCTTCAATAAGAGGGTTCCATAGATATTGAATCCTTCAATGGCCAACAATGGATCTCCTTGATGAATTGGATGCTTGAACATTTGAATGCTTGAATGCTTGATAAAAATTCACTTCATGTAGGTGGATACACTTCATAAAGGGTAGCTCCTATCTCATAGAAAAGGAGATCAATCATGCATAGATTGTAGATTATCACTCATAGCAAGTGAATATGCATGGATGAAAAGTAGATGTCAAAATGAGAGAAGAAGGCTTCCTTATATAGAGATCTAAGGCACTAACTCCTAGAAAAAGCCAACATAGGAGTATGAAATCCCATTTAACCTTAACCCCTAGGAATGGACCTAGATTAAATGTAATTTAAGATTCTACCATTCTAGAACCCAAAATAGCTGACCCAAAAGTGGGAAAAGAAACTTTTCAAAGCCCAAGATCCTAAAACTCCCAAAAATAAAAAATGGGACCTGGGGTCAAGGATGAGATTGACCCTACCCTAGGTTATGGTTGAAGTCATCCTTGACCTAGGATAGGGTTGAGGTCAACCTTGATCCAAAAGTTCATCCTTGACCTAGAGGCCAAAGCCCTCAGTCTTACAAAGCATTTTATCAAAAATGGGTTAGAAATAGAGAGAGAAAAATAGAATAGGGGGGAAAAAGTCAAATCCATGCAAAGACTCATTCAAGGTGGTTGACATGACCCCAAAACACTTACTTGGAGGGATAAATGTTATTAACATGGAAGTGCTTCCATTTTAAGATGATCTACACCCTTTAAGCGTTCTGCTAAATAGGTACACTTACTTGTGTTTCTTACCTTCCTATCCTTGCCTCATCTTTTTTTTCTTTTATTGCTTCATCTTTCTTTTCCTTTTCCTCTTATCTCATCTTCATTTCTTCTTCTCTCTTCTTCATTTATTCTTCTTTCTTCTTCCTTTCTTCTTCCTTTCTTCTTCTTTCTTCTTCTTTTCTTCTTGTTCCTTCTCTTCATCTTCTGAGCTTGTATAATCTACCAAATTTTCAACAATTAAAGGGCCATAATCCTCAAAAGTATCTTCAATTGTGTCTACTATAATTTTTGTGTTGTCCATATGTATTCTATCTATGCTAATTTTTAGTTGTGGCATCTCTACTATCTCTATTGCCTCTTTTATTTATGTATATTTTTATGCTTCTATATTTTTTGGTAAATATATTGGTCTATCTTGTTGCTCTACTTCTACCTCTACTATGAAGTGAATAGGGATTTTTTTCCGTATCTCTTTTCTTTTTTTTCTGTGCTTGGTTGCATAGAATTCATAACCTTTAAAATAACCTCTTATGTTTTTTTATTAACCTCTTCATAGTTTTCTCTCATTATTAATATATCTATTTTCTTGTTTTTTAGTAAAGGTTCAATGTTCTTCATTATTCTTGCAAGGTTTTCATCATCCTTTACTTCACATAATTTCCTTATCAATCTTTCTCTTATACTCTTGTCCTCATCAACATCTCTCTTCTTTTTGTTTACTAACCTCTCATAAAGATCTTTGGGGATTTGTCCTTGTATATCTTTAAATTTCCTATTAGACAATATCATATGTCTAATGACTACATTCTCTAACTCAAACTTTTCAAAATTATTTTATAAGTCATAAAATTTGTTCAATTGTGCAAAATTTCCATCATCTATAATCATATAGTGTAACTTTTCAATTTTGGGTTTCCACTTCTTCCTCTCTCTAGTAGAAACTTATGATTTTCCTTTCTCTATTTCTTTTACCTTTTGTGTTTTTGCTTATATTGCTTATGTTTCCTCTTTTTTAGAATCTTTAGACTCTAACTCAACTACTAGTGTTCTCCTCTTCTTCTTTTCCTTATAAGTAACAAGTGTCTTTCTATTCTTACCTAAGCCACTAGCCATTTCTTTTACTCTCTTATACTTAGATGGTTCAACTAGTTCCTATTTTACTTCTGCAAATCTTGCAAACCTTCTAGTACTAGATGGAGTGGTAGATTAAAATTTGATTATGCTAACATCTTCTTCATCCTTTCTCTAAACTAGTGGAAAAAATGGTGATTTCATAGGTGCAACTACTACATAGGATGCTAAATGTGTTTGCGCAGAGGGTACTACCACTGTCACTCACTCTGATGACCCACTGTCAATAGCTAATGGATTAGCAATAAGAACATTTGACTATCCACTTTCCTTCATCTACATTTCAATTCCCATGGCTTTTCTGAATTCTTCTATGTTCATTCTTGATTCCTTCAAGATGTTATCAATCTTCTTCTCAACTTTCTTCTTTATGTCTAAATACTATACAATTCAGTGCCAACTTATTTCACTATTTCTTCATAAGTGTCTCATCTAGGGCTCTCCTTATCCTTTTCTAATTCCAAGATGATCTTTGCATATCCTTCAATTAACTCCTCTATTATCTCATATCCCATTGGATCAATAAACTTTACTCTTGGTTCTATTGCTTCCATGCAACATCTATTACAACCATAAAACAAATTTTTTCTTTGTATTTTTCAACTAAGGATGGTGGAATCCTAAACCTTTGCTTCAGTTCTACTTGGAAACTCTTCATCATTCTAGTTATATACTATGTCATCATGTGTGATGCATGAATAAATCCTACTAGAACCAAGTTCAATATGGAACTATAATATATCTTATATCTAGTTACTTTTCTTATAAGTGTAACATCAACTTTTTTTATCATGTCCAATTTCATGTTTCTTCCATCTGGTACTATTTTTAAATTTGTTTCCACTAACTTCTTTGATTATTCATATGTATAGGGTTTCTACCCTCATTTTTCAATAAAGTTAACTTGTGAATCATATCATTGTCTTTCATAGAAGGTATGTCTCCTACCGAGAACATATCTTCATGTATACCACTCATAATTATTCTTCTCCGCTAATGTTTATCAAATTCCATAAAGAACATGTGTCTTGTAATATTTAGGTTTTCCAAATGTTCAAATCCTTTTTTTAGTTTCAATTCATTGTTGTACACTAGGTTCAAGTCCTTATGAATCCCATTATCTCCTATCAACTCAAATTTGTAGTGAATTACAGATAGATATCTTCTACATGAAAAACCTTATTCATCACTTGTGAAAATTATCCCAATGGGTTGTCTTTCAATAAAATGTATGGATGCTTCTTAAAATTGTATCTAGGTCTCTCACTTACATCACAAATATTTGTGGTAGTCCTTCTTAGTAAATTAAACTTTAAATTATGACTACACAAGAAATATATACCTCAAACTTGTGAGTTTTAGGGCTTGCTGAATTTTCTATTAAATCTACTTCAAAACACTTTAACTTTTATCTTAAATTTGATCCAAAGGATCCTTAACTTCTTGCACAATTTAATGGTTCTCAAAAATCCAATTTTGATCCTTAAATCACTTTCAATTAGCTTCTACATTAATTATGCAAGTTTGCGGGTGACAAAAAGTTTTTGTTTATCAGTAATTTTATTTTACTTCATTCACTCACATATAAGCTCAAAATCTCATGCATTCTTATCTGTAGCTTCCTTACATCATTCTCTACCTCATACTAACTTTGCGACTCTCAATTCCTACCCTAAGATTTTTTTTATTGATATGATTCTAATTCAGTTGTATTAATTGCTCAATCAGATTGTGATTGGTTGATGACTATAACTAACTTCAATCTATTTTTAGATGCTTAACTTTACTAACTTTCCAACACCACATGTGAACTTGATAGTTTCTTAGCTTTAACAAATGATTCATCAAGGTTTCCTATAAGATCTCTCACATTCTCTTTATGAATATTTTTTTATTCTCATTCATTTTCTTGTTGTTCATATTCCTTCTAGGATATTGGTTTCTCATGTTAATCCTCATGTTGTTAGGCATTTTCCTAGATTGTTCATCCTAAAAAATATTTTTGTATGTCCCAAGTTACAAATATGACAAACTATAACATTGTTTCCATATCTAGGTCTTGACTGATTCATCTACTCTCTACAATCTCTAGCTATATGCCATATGCCCAAAGTTATTACACTTTTAGCATATAATGTCATTCCTTATAACATTGGTTCCTCAAATAGGTCTATTAGGGTAAAAGCACAAACCTATGTCACCCTTTTATAAAGGAAAAGGCTAACAAAAGTATAAATGTTCATCTTCAATGACATAAAAATGGTAGTAATATTTAGAATTTGATAATAAGTAAACTAATGAAATGTGTAGAAATGGATTGATTTTAGGATTATATTTTTTAATAATTATTTCGGATAAGAATTGATATATTTTCCTAATTTTTAAAGACATTATTTTTTTACTTGTTGAAAAAGGTTGAAAATTAGGGGCCTAGTTCCCACCACAAAATAATGTGGAAATAAACTTATTTCCCTTCAATCTTAGATTTTTTTATAGATAACATATATAGATAGAAAAATCAAAAATAAAAATTGTCTTTAGACCTATATTTTATCTTCTATAATGATTCAAAATTAACTCATCTAAAATCGATAGTTTTCATCTCCCACCACATTTTTGAAAACAATCATTTTCTAACCAAAAGAAAAAATTATATAAATTCTTGAAGAGGACTCTCTCCTCTAGAACGTCATGTGACTTTTAAAAAATTTTTGATATGATTTAATATTTTTTCCTTTCTCAAACTTGACATCTTCTCGAGTGTTAAAATATGTACTTGTATATTTTTTTAATTACAATATACTATATCTAATTAAAACACTATAAACTCTATATGAGAACATTCTTGACTTTGAACTCTATACAATGGTGTTTATATGTTATTAAAAAAATATCATAAAAAATAGTAAGAGTTATTGAAACATCAATTTTCTAAAATAATTGTATTTCTTTAGCAATTGGATACAAACTAGTATAAAACATGCATTTAATAGACATTTCCATTTGGAAAAGTGTGAGACCATATATAACTTAGCTAGAGTGAATTTTTTTAGATCATATGTTTGAAGAAAATTGACTTTGAGATAGAAATACTCAAATTCAATCATTTTGATAAGTCAGCCTAAAAGGTGACATAGCTTTGTACTTTTACCCATTAGCTATAAGGTTAGTACCTCTAAACATTCTACTATTATCATTATTGAATTTAGGTTTCTTACATTCAATAGCTCTATGCCCAAAACCATGACAATTATAATGATAACCAAAAAGAGGTTTAAATGACTTACATGTATAGCCCCTTTTCATGTTAACAAATTTAGTACATATATAGCTGATGTGACAACTAGTCTTGCTCATATCCTAGTTATCCTAAGGTCTCCTTAGGTCTTTGCCTTGACCTAATAGGGTTGATAGTTACCCTACTCTTCTTAGGATCCTATCTATGAGATCTTAGTCCATTCAACTAGTACACACCAACTAGGTGGGACAATCATTCATTTACAACTTCCTAGGATTGCATTGGCCTTATTGCTTCCTCTTCATTAATACCACAAACAACCCCAACGTCACAACCAACACCCCAAATGAGGGTATGGGAATCTCAAAAGACACCAAGACACTTGCCAAGACCAACTACCACATTTGGAATTGAAACCCTAAATGAGTTCCAAGAAACACACAAAATTTTACAAAATTGCTCACAAAAAGGCTACCAGCAATTAGCCCTCCTGATGATGAAAAATTGAAATAACTTGGAAAATTAATTAACAAGGGGTTAATCTATTCACTAATTGAGACACCCTTTTCATAGTACTAAACGATTCTTGAAATCTTAGTCTCTCAAGTTATTTATATAGTATGACCTATTTTAATGACTAAAAATTAGGGTTTCTAAGGTAATTTAACCAATCTGACAAGAAACAAGTTTTACCCTCCTTAGGTCCATCATCAATTCCTCCCACTAATTTTGGGGCTTCTCCACTCATGCTACTATCCTTCCTCAAGCTTTGATTAAAGAAATCTAAGCATTCAATCCCTCTTATCAACTCTATATATGACTGTGTTCCCTAGCCATGCATCTCTGGCTTGCCTATGGCATCACCACAAAAAGTTTTTCCTTGATTCATAGGGCCCCTCCTTCACTATAAAATATTTACAATAATTCACATTCCTAATCCCAAGAGATCAGACAGATCCTATGCTGAGAAAAGGAGTTATGACTCCATTTTGTTCAATCACTTGATTCAAAATAGAAAATAAAATAATCTATTTAGGCAACAAGAAACTTACAAAACCACAAAATAATGATACATAGAACCTTAAATTGAATGTCTCTAACACTTATACATACTTCCAATACAATCTCAATCCATAAAAATACCAAAATGCTCAGAAAACAAGAATTGTGACTATAAACTTATTGTTCAGTCCGTACATGCCAAAACTGCTCAAACTTCCAACCCTTTCAAAAGGATGAGGATTACATAATCATGAACGTTGGCAATTAATGATTAATCAAAAAATCACATTTTTTGGCTTCATCAACACATTCCTTGCAGTATCATATGAAGTTCCTTACATAGTTGGCAAATGTGGGCTTAGCAAAAACTTTGGTAAATTAAAAATTGCTTAAGTTTATTTAAAAACAACTTTCTGTTATACATAACAATTTTTCTGCTATCCAAGATTTTACTTGATGTTGTTTCTAGAAGAGATTGTATATGTTTTTTGAATCACAATGTTTAAGATCTCACTCTATGATCTATCATCTAGATGTTAGAGAGCAGAAGGGATAGAAAAATATATTTTTTTACAAAATTAAGTGATAAAATATATCCAATGAGTCCAAAAATGAGTACAAAAGTGTTTTCTATCAAGGTTGGCTCATTTGAATTTAATTGAGAAGACTAAATCCAAAAATGCATCAATGCATTCCTTACAGCATGATACAAAGTTCCTTGCATGGTTGGCATACTTAGGACTCAACCAAAATTAGGATTCTCTTTACAGTGATTATCTTTAAAAATCATCATCATGATTCATAAACTACATTACAACATTTTAAATCTTCATCTTCCCTAGTCTACTAAAAACTTGGGGAGAGGTTCTAATCCTTGCACTCTATTGCAGCTCCTCACTTCACATTAAAGGTTGTATTTTTGGCACTGAGTTGGCCAAATAATATGTGACAACTAATCATGCTCTTTTCTCTTTCTCGTTTAACTCAGTACCAAAAACATAATATAGAGCACTTGTGCTAATTTAGAAGCATTAGCAGTGATGATAGTGAGTTGATTGGCATCCTTGTATTGAGTTGATATTGTCATTATTAAACTAAGTATGAAAATATGAACAATCACATTATATCTATCTCTTCGATCGGGTAGTATATCCCTAATCAAGATGGATTGAATGAAAATCATATGGGATCTAGTTATGATCCTCTATATTCATATTAGAGGCTTTGATGTTGAAATTGGCTTAGCAAATAATCATGACGATGACCATAGGGTCTCTTGATAATTTGTTTGGTGACTAATCATAATCAATAACCTTGGCTAATTAAGTTTATACCTATGTGTCTCCTCAAGGAGACATGTAGTTGAATAGTTACAACTGCCTCTCATATGCCTCTTGATTGCACTAAATAAGATGACCGATCACAAGAGATGGATTATCGAGATTCATAAATGATTCTATCTCTTTAGATTGGGAATTCTAATAAGTGATCTAATTATATATTCAAAACTGGCAAACATTTTTCAATATTGAATTAATTCATATTCATTCTATATTGATTATCACCTAGAGAGATCCATTACATTTACAAAGATCCTTCATTATTTAACATGGTATCAGAGCCAGCTTAATAAAGGTATCACTTTAAGAGAGGAAGGCTGCCAGCTATGAAATCAATACCATATGCCTTTGCAATTTTGTGCCAAAGATGGTGAGAGATTTCAAGTCACCTCATTTTCGTCCTCTCTAATGTCTGCAACAAAAGAGTATTTGTAAATTTGTATGATGTTCTGCACAGATTTAGTTTCGATAACACTCGTTGAGTAGCATTTGGCTATGAAAGAGAATAGGCAAAAATCAAAAAATCAGTGTTTAGGTTGATGTGCTTGCTGGCACGTTTTGGCATGAGGGAGCAAGTACCAAAGTGTTGGGCCTATCATCCTCACAAAGGGTGCTCCTGAGCTTCTCATTTCTACAAATGGTGTAACACTTGTTTAATTGCATGTTTAGTTTGGCATGTAGATGAGCATGTGTAATATTTTTCTTGTAGATCTATTTATTTTTCTTGCAGGGAGACATAGCATAATAAAAGGAAATATGGTTAAAAGTATTTGTTTAGATCTCATTTTCAAATTGTTTGAAAGATCACTCAAGTCATTCTTTAAATGTATGGATTTGTGGTTTTTTCTGTCAATGTAAATCATGCTGTTGTTAGTAGGCTTAATTCCTTTTGATTACTATCTATGGTATTTTTTCATCTTCTTCACAGGGGTAGGAAAAGCCATACAAAAAGTTTCAAGCAGTCAGTGTAGCTTTTTTTATTGCTCAACTAGTTAACAATATACCAAACAAATGCATCATTTATCCATCTGTATATTTTTACTATTTTTCTTAAGTTGACAATGCTTCCTTTTGAATCTATTTATGTTAAAGCAGGATGTATCAGCATTGACTGTAGCAGAAAAACAAGTTACACAGATGAAAACTTGCATTTTTGCACTTACAGCTGACATTTGACACTTGGAGTTGATATGCACGTTTCTTTGAGGTGGGTGATAACAAAGAGCTCATCAATTTTCACTGTGTTATTTTCTAGCTACAATTCCACACCATTCTTCACTGTTTTTTATTTATACCTAATACAATTTTATTTTTCAAAATGTTTATCATTGCCACAGTTTTTGATAGTTGGCTTCTTTGTATTAACACCTATAAGGAGCCATTGGATATTGGAAGATAAAGGTTATAAATCTCAGGTAGTTTGTCTGTGAGATTTCTTTTGGATTTGGCTGTGTTACATGAAATGCTGAAGTAAGATGCACTGATTTCAACCCATTCTGATTGATTTGTATATATTCTTATAACCAATTCCATATATTTAATTACATTTAGACACTATCTTTTAATGCTTTATTTCAGTGTGCTACATATTCTATTTCATATTTGTGATATATGATGAAAGTATTATAACATATGGAGGATCAGTCCATGAGTGGCGTGGCCAATTGAAATGGTTTTAGTTTCAATTTTACACCATTTGATACAAATGATCAGTTTACCAATCGACCCCTAGGTTCATTCCATTTGTAGTAAAATCTTCATTACATAGAAAATGTTCACAAATTTATGTCAATGCTCACACATCTTCTTGGACTTACGCAAATCTATGTCAATCTTCACACATTTTCTTGGACTTATGCAGGAACTATGTTGCCCTACAGCTCTTGTTAAATATGTTATCAACTTGACTTTTCTATTAAAGGCTCTCATGCTGAATTGAAAGCCAGGTAAAGAAAAAGATATTATACACTATTTTGTTGGTACCCTGTGCAGCACAACAAACTTGTTCTTACTATAAGAAAAATTTATTTTCTTTTGTTTCATTGCAGATCTTCTGCTTGCACAGAGGTCTCTTCCCATCATTGGACACACTTGATAACATTCAAGCTTTGGATCGCATACAAGAAGTGCGTCTATACACATAAGTATAAACTTCTTCTTTTCCTGCAACACATATAACAGTAATTTTAAGTGCTTACAAGGTATATACTTATGAATAAATATTACATCCTAATTTAAATGTATGAAAACAATTTTCATTCCTTTTAAGCTTCATTCATCTCAAGATGCAATTCACAAACTCAAGAATAGTGGCTTTTGTTCTTTAGGATACCTTTAGGGGAAGAGTATGTGAATGCCCCCTCGTATCTGGAGTCCAATTTAGAGGAGATGGCTATTTGCACTGCTAAGGTTTGTTGAATCTAATTCTGAATAACATTGCTTGCTATTGTTGAGTCTAATCTAATGTACATTTTAACTAGAGTTGTAGCTTATATGTTTTGAAATTTTTGTTAGGCCTTGTAGTTTGTATAATTTGATTGCTAGAGAGCTTCTACAGCTAAGCAAAAAGGTCGTTGCACAAGTTATAGCTGTGCGCTCGGGTATGAAAATTGTTTTTTTTAATTCTAATGTATATTTTAACTAGACTTTTAGCTTATATGTTTTGAAATTGCTTTTAGTGGCTTAATGTTGTAAGGTCTCTTGAAATAAGACCTTCAAGCAGTTGGGCAAATTTTTACAAATAATCTTAGGAATAAAGTCAAAGAAAGTATTTTTTAAAATATTAAAGTATTTAGCTAGGTCCAAGAAGATTTGTGTACTTTCGACAATTTTACTTAGTTTGTGAAAGTTGTAGACCGAAGTTTTCATAGCCCAATTTTTGCTTCCTGCAAAGAACGATCATGTTAGATAATATAAGTGAAGAACAAAATAGGGAGACAATCACTAGATTGTGGTCTAACTTGAAAAGAAAAGGTGATGGAAAATGTTATTGTCCTTGCAATATTTGTAAGGTCTTAAACCATAGAGGACTTCTAATCAAAACAGTTAAGAGACATTGTAGGGAGAATGGTCACATTGAAGGGGGGCATGACTATCATCCACTGGTAAGTCGTTCATTATATCATTTTAATAATTTATATACATATGAAATCACTTGATGATGAGTTGATGATCATGGTTTATTTATGTTAACCAATTTTATATAGGTTGATCTTCCCAAGGAAGTACATGATATGAACCACAACAATTCGAAGAATATGGTTTTCGAAGTGGAGGAACATGGAGGTGCAAATATCCAAGGTGAAGATAATGATCCCATGGAAGATGACAATCATGCACCAGAAAACACAATTGAAGAGGATGGTATAAATACATTGATCCATGACACATCTAGTCCAAGCGTATTTGATCATGATGATTATGATAGCCTCGATGTACCTATACTTCAGAAGGCATACGAGCCCCTATACAAAGACTCCCAAACAACTCTTCTCTCTGTTGTATTGTTGTTGTTGAACTTGAAGGTTATGAATGGTTTATCCAACATAACAATGTCACGTATGTTAAGGTATGTCATATATGTCTTTATAGTTAACAAAGGGTGAATAATGTACCACTAATATTGTTTATATTAACAACTTATATTTTTGTTGTAGATTGATAGGCGAGTTTCTGTTACCATCATCAAATATTCTACCTCGCTCATATTGAGAATTAACTGCTGTTATGAAAGATATTGGAATGGAGTATGAAGCAATACATGCTTGTCCCAATGATCATATTATATATTATAAAGAACATGAATTTGAAACACTTTTCCCTGTATGTCATATGAGTAGATATCGAACATATCAACTAACAAAAAAGGTGCCTCAAAAGGTTCTTCGTTACTTCCCCATTATTCCACGGATGTGACAATTATTCAGGTGTAGTAGCTTGGCTCAATTTATGGATTATCATGCACGCAATAGAATTCGAGATGACATTATTCAAATCCCTATGGATGGTTCGGCATTTGTGCACATAGAGAAAAAGTGGCAACACTTCAAAGAAGAACCTCATAATCTCAGGCTTTCATTGGCAGCGGACGGTGTCAATCCATTTGGAGAGATGAGATCTGTTTACTCGATGTGGCCTATTTTTGTTATCAACAATAACATTCCTCCGTGGATGTCAATAAAGAGGAAGCACATTATATTGGCAATAATTGTTCCAGGTATCTTATCATTTGATAGTTATTAATTTACATGTACTTACAAATCTTGCAGTAAAAAGGTCACAATAATTATGTAATGTTACTGTTCATTCAAGTAGGTAAATATCAAGTAAAAGATATGAATGTATATATTGAGCCTCTTATCGACGAGTTGGTGGAGTTATGGAACGGTGTCACTATGTATGATGTGTCTAGACCAATAGAACAAAGACAATTTCAATTCCATGCAATACTTGCATGGACAATACATGATGCCCCAGGGCTAACACATTTTTGTGGTATGTTATAGTGAATTCAAGTTGCGCACAATAATTCTAATTATAAAAATCAACATATTTAATAATCCAATTATATCATTATCTTGTAGGTCTTCAAACAAAGGGAAAATTTGCATGTCTAGTTTGTGGTCCAAACATGAAATCTCCTCATTCAAAAAGTTTAGGAAAGTAGGTGTTTGATGAGTGCAGACACTTCCAAATCTATGATAGTCATTAAAGTTGCCAATGGAGATATCAAGATGTGTTGGAATGCAACGTCAATCATAAGAGGTTCCTAGTGTATTATGAACGATCTTGATGATGTCAAGATACAACATGTCTATAGGGAAGGAAACCATGTGGTGGATAGCCTGGCGAGATATGAACACAAAGTCTTCAATGCTCATGTGTGGTAGAATAAGGAAGATCTTCCAGTGGTGATCAAATCTCTCATCCTTAAAGATTCCTTTAAATGATGGTGTACAACTTGATGTGTGACAGGGAATGTCTTTTCACAATGGGCCTAGTATTGGTGAGGTTCATTATCACTAAATATTTTTCTTGTTTAGTGGGCCACATTATGATGGCAATAAATTTGAAGAATGGTTTTATTTACTATAGTTTATTACCTCTATTGAAAATTTAGCAATCATTATTTGTGATGGGAATTTGAAAGTCAATATTCAATGCAATATTGGGAAGGATATTTTATAGCATCCAAGACATATATACAAATCTCAAGAGTGAGTTTCAAAAGGAAATCATGCATATAATATGATCTAGCAACCTGATTATCATTGTAACTTAATTTCTACAATACCTAAGTGGCATTTATTCACTTGGGGTTTTCATAATTTCAAGCATCATTTCTTAGAGTGTAAGGGTTTGGCCTTGATTTTTAACAGTTTGATGAAGGAAATGGTTGTTGATCTTAAGGAAGGAGAAGAAGAGTGGGTTGTGGACCTTGATGATGACAAGGTCATGGAGGGAACTAATTCGAGGATTGAAGCATCAAGAATTGAGAGAGTTGTTTGGGAAGACAAAGTGATGTGCTCTCATTTGAAGGAAGAAGGCTTCATTTCATTCATGAAAAGCATCAACGGCCATGACGAGATGGTCACTTGGAATTTCGTCAAATCTTGGAAGAAGCAGGTGTTTACTATTGATGGGATCTCCTTCAAGATCATTGAAGAGATAATAGCTAATGCAACTAGCCTATCCATGGAAGGAAAATCATGGAGGAAGCAACCAAGAGTTAAGGATGAGAAAAGGCTCAAGAACTTATTTTTCTCTGATGAAGCCCACATCCTCTTCTACGTTGGTTTTACAAGGGATAATCTTCTTGAACCGTGGGCTATGGTCTATTATGTCATTATGCACTATGTTACTATGGAGGACAAAGTCAAGGTCTATTATTACTATCATTTTCCTATTCTAAATTACTTTCGGTACAAAGATTGTATTTCCTTCCCTTTTCTCCTATTACATTCTATTGAGGATTGTGTGTGGAGTATTAGAAAGAAATGTGAGGAGGGGAAAAATTATTATGTCTACCATCAAGCTTTGATTTTTTCATCTTTTTAAAATTTAGAAAGGCCTTCACCCTCAAATTTTGAGCCTTGGCCTATCACACCCGAAAATTACTAGTCAAAGTTGCTCCCATCCTACCAATTCTATTAAGGACCCCACTATCTTAGCTAATAATATTAAGAAGGAAAAATTTGAAATTCATGGTGTTGAAAACCTTGGTACTACTTCTAGGAAGGGCATCAATCGGTCAAGTAAAATGTTGAGAGAGAAAAAAACCCTTGATCAATCATGGCATGCCTAAGTCTGACAAGCTAAGGAAAAAGTTTGGCCCTAGACCTAAATGTATGGTCACTAAAAGGAATTATGAAGAATATGATGAGGAGGAAATGGATAGTGAGGATAAAAATGAGGATGTTATGGAGGAAGGTCAGGATAGTCCTTTGTCCTCTATGGTTTCAAATACTTTCAAAACTTATACTATCACCCCAGATTCTAGAAAAAATGAGAATATTAAGGAACAAGGAACAGTCACTTCATCAATCAAGATGGGTTATCTAGGTAGCCACACCTAGGCAAAGATCACTGGGGGTGAAGGGGAGGATAAGAAAAATGCATAGGGGGAGAACACACTCAATAGAAATAGGTCACAAAGGAAATGGAGAAGAAAATGTAGGGAAATATGGAGGTCAAAAAATTGGAAAGGTCTATTACTGATCTAATCAAAAGGGACATGGACCTCGAGGATAAATTCAATAGGATAGCCAATTTCTTAATTTGTGTCATGCACTTGGTGGCCACTATCTTTTACCCCATGTAGAAGGATGGTGCCACAGATGATAAAGAGGTGGAGACTAACCATTCACTTTATGGTTTCCTTTCTAATGACTGGCTTCACCTGCTATAAGAGAATATGAGGAACTAGTGATTGGTCCTCTTGTTGGTGTGCTTTCTATTTCATTTTGTTTATGTTAGCTAGTTACTCTCTAAGCCTTCTAGCCTCCTTAGGTCTTTTTATGTTGGACTAGTATTATGGCTAGCTTGTATTTGATGGCCAAGTTTATGTATAATGTTAATATTTTTTATTTTTTTAATCATATTTACCTCACTACTATGCTTATGAGAGGGTTTCTGAAATTTAGAAAGGGGGTTGGGTAATTTTATGGTAATGACTACCAACTGATCTTCAAACAATTATTTCTCTCTGTACTGGGTTAGCCCCCATTTTGGTTGGATTTAAATTTCAAAAACAAGAACAACCCACATGAGGAAGTAGTCCACTCCCCACTATCTAGGCCTCAAGCACCACAAATGAGTGACATGTTGCCAACAACACTATTAGAAGAAACCTCAAAAAAATTGGAATGTCTCAAATCGAACAAAATAGAAGATTCCAACCTTGGCTCCTCTAAGCCCACCAAAGTATAACAAGGACTCAAAGAGACCAAGGAACCCTTATTGCACAAGGAATAAGACAACAACAATCCTCCCTAAGACACCTCAACACCAACACCATTGAGAAAACAGTGAAATAAAAATCCATGGATTCCTACAATGGACAGAGGAAAATAGAACAGGGTTTGGTCTAATGACTCTAGCACATAGATCAACATCCAAGGGGAAAATAAATTTTACACACCCCAACACACATCTTCCTAGCCTTATCCATAACAACCATTGCAAGAAGCACTAGCAAAGAACATCATCATCTGGGTCATCATTTTCTTCCTTGTCACTGCCATTACTAGAATCACAAACCCTAGCCAATCGAAATGCATTGATGTTCATTCTACTCTTTTTTATTGTTACCTGCATTGTTTGGGTCATCACTATCTTCCTCCTCATGTGCATTTATATGACTATCTTATGTTATTTTTTATATTCTATCCATTGTTTGTTAGAAAATTTAATACTCTTTATTTATTTTAAATTACTTACGAAAAGCATCTTCTTTTGATTAATGTTTTACAATTTGATTAATTCAACGAAGTCACTAGCTATGTTTTTTTTATAGAAATTAAACTACAAAAAGAAATATTTTCTTATGTTGTTTTTTTTTTTAATTTTCTTTGTTTTTTAAATAAAAGATATCTTTCAGAAAGGGTGTTAATTATGGATAAAATAGATAAGGGTAGGTATGTAGATATGTTTTCTCTATATATCCCTTGCTTTCATTTTAGAATGAGTCTTAATGGAGATAAATAACAAATAAAAAAATCTACATGGGTTTGGAGATGGACAATAGTCTGATGACATATTGAAACTATGTCTCAACTTGTTCAAAATCATACATTAATAACTTATATAGAATTTTTTAGTATTTTGATGTCATTACAATTATTATTTCTTAACTCCTAATTCATCATAACATATATAATAATGTCTAAGCTTTTATCACTTAAAATCATGGATTTCTTAACTTTAGGCTTCACATCAATAAAAATAAGTCTTTCAGATGCTACCATTAAGAAAAATTAGAGAACAATAATATATAGGTTCAAAAGTGTGACCAAAGAGACATAGATTGGAAAGAAAGACAATGTAATAATCTTTGTCAAAGTATTCAATATCTAATCCTTTTCTTATCAAATCTATGATCAAGAATCCTTTAGTATGGCATTTAATAAAGTCAAATGATAAAAATGAGAACATCTAGAAATGGTTTCAACAATTTAGGCTTCTTTCTTTCAACCTAAGAAAAAATATTGTAAATGTTACTAGTACGTCAAAACCTTATTATAGGTAAAGGTGTTTTTCTTTTTTTGCTTTCTTCTAAACTTCTTAAGACTACCAACAAATATTTTTATCATCATTTGTGAGAATTATAGAGAACATAAAGAAAATTTATCATTTGGTTCCATACTTTGAGGGCCCATTTGTTTCAAGGAATTAGCAAAATTGGGTTTTGATTTAAAACCATATTTTGTCAAAATCATGGTTTTGCATTTTGTAATATGGTTTTGGAATAATTGTTTATCCTATTTGGTTCACATGGAAGATGAGTGGGAAGATACATCTTTTGTGTTTGGTTTATAAAATTGGAACTGGGATTAGACTTAATTTATCTTTTTAAATTTTTCAATAGGGAGGTGTGTGGACAATAGCAATCATGAGAGCGAGCTTTCTTCAGAGCTAGAGGGCCGAAGAGGGCCAAACTCTCTTATGGAAAATTTGGGCATCGATATTGTGTGTCAAGTCATTGTATAGTAACCACCACACACCCTTCCCTCGCCCATTGTTGGCCTACATAGTAGGTCTACCCTTGATATTAAGGTTGGTTGTAATAGAGGGGAAACAAATCCCAAATGAAGACATAATATTTTTTTTCAAAACCATTGACACCTGCAACAAGAACCCCCAAAAACCATGTCGAGCCATGGGAAGGAAGTCTAAACACCATGCATCACTATATGGTAGATCTAAGCTTTCATGGGCCCTAATGTCGAAATCATTATCTTCATATTTCTTGGTTCCATGACCAAACACATAAATTTTGGTATAAGAGACAACATAAGAAAGGTAACATACTCAATCACCGGACTTCAAAAATTGATCCATTTTAATTTCTTTTGAATCCTCAAAAAGTTAAACCTGGAATTCAATTCTCAATTCCACCTATCTAGATAGAAGTGTGGTAACCTCATTTTGAGCCAAAAATTTAATTCCACAAATCTAATTCCACTTTATCATTTTTGACCCAAAAGGCAAATTTGACAAAACTAGATTATCACTATCTCAATTCCGGTCCAATTCCATGAAACAAATTGAACCTAAATAAATAAGCTATTACATTTTAAGATTCTTCAATTCTTATAATGAGAAAGAACTTCCATGTTTAACTTATAAATTAAGCACACAAAAATTACCAAAAATTTAATTTATATTCAAATTAAAAATGAAAATTTCAATAAAGAAATTATAAATAGAAATTAATTTAGTAATAATTAGTACAATATCAAACCTTTTGTTCAAAACCAACAACATTTAATTAAATAAAAGAGACAAAATTGAAATTTTCATATTAAAATATAAACAAAACAATATAGTCCTAGGATTTTAGTAATAATAAGTTTTCAAACTGCAAAGAAAAATGCATATGATGCTTATATAGCCTATATCATATATCACTTTAGGCATCTAAATACTTGAGAATGTCATCTGCACTTGAAACAGTGAAATCGCCACCTTCTTCTATATTTGCAACCTTCACTTCAAGATTCTCAGAGACAAGCGCAAACCTTCTAGATCGAATGCCTAATCCCATGCTTGTCAAATCCAATTCCAAACCTAATGCATAAGTATACTTAGCAGATCCATCTGCAAGAAACTTGACGTTCTTGTTTCCTGGGAATGTCTTTGACCATTCTTTCATCACAAATGGATCGTTCACTACAACACCAAGAAAAAAATTACTAACAAGAAAATACACTATTACAATCTTAACCAAAAAAAAATGTTACAGGAAAATGCACTACTAGAATCTTTAAGAACATTTAACACATTAGTCAAAATTAATTAGATTAAGATAGCAAATTAAACAAGGGTACCATTCAAAATAGTTATAAAATTAAAATTTTATTTAAATATATAAAGGTTTTCAATTATTTATTTTTAAATGATAAATATTCTTATTTTTAAAGTTATTAAAAAAAATATTATCAGTTTTAAAAGTTTTTCTATTCTAATTGAAAAAAACCATACCACTTATGCATATAATTTCATCAATTCCTTTGGTCTTCAACTCTTGAGCCTTCTCGGTAAACCCTGGTACATGTTTCAAGCTACAAAAGTAAAACAACAGTTAGCATCATTGCTAAATGTTATGTTAAGTGAAATAAAACAAACATATCACTATTTATTTATTTTTGTGAGTATTGATATAGTATAATAGTTTAAATGTGGGGCTTTTATTTATTTCACATATTCAAATTCTATTTAGGTGTTATCATCAAGTGTTTATATTGGAAATAAAGTTTTCATTTTAACTTATTCATAAATCCAAATTAAAAGTATCTATCCTATTTTTAGGAAAAAGTAATTATTAGTTTTACATTTCTTATAACCAATTTAGTGTTTTGAGAATTTGTATCCATAATAATAATTTGTAAACTAGATAGTAGGTTGCTTTCTTTGATTAAAAAAAAATGTTTTAAATTTGTGTTAACATGAATTTGAAAGATAGGTCCTAGTACTCTCCCCCCTTTCTATGTTTTATGAATTAACAACTAATATGGAAAGGGCATTATGTGGTGAGCATGAATAAGATTCAATTATTGAAAATTATATTAATGCAAGTTTAAATAGGAATCTCCCAAGTAACAAAATAAAGTTAAGTTTCTTATAGTTTTTAATATCTTATTAGTACTAAATAAGACTTTATAATCAAATGTAATACATTGATTTGACAAAAATAGTATTATTTCTTGAATAATATAAAGATAATAGACAAATTCAAATCAATTATTAAAAATAAAAAATAAAAAAATAATAAATAAAATAAGTTTAAAATAATGTAACTATTTTCAATCAAATTATTTTTATTTATTTTTTTTCAAATTTAAAATTTATCACCCAACTTATACTATTTTTCAATTCAATGTGATAACGAATGTCCCTAAAAAATAGGTTAACTAATTTTATGATATAATTATTATATTAAAAATAGTAATAATATATATCTGTAATTAGATCATAACATCTTACAGTTACATTTTTAATAAATTATTTAATTTCAAACTTAGAATTTTCATTCAAAGTCATAATTTGATTGATCAGAATCAAAGTTCTCTCTACCTGAAAAAACATGACAAAATGATAAACATCGGGAAATTGTGAAATCTATGCTGTAAGAAAACAATAAACTTATGTCCTAAATATTGAAATGAAATCTTACTGTGATATCCTCATATTGGGGTGACTGGAAGAATTATATTTAGTTTGTTCGTTTCTTTTTTTCTTTTTATTAGCTCTATAATTGAGCCGTTTTACAAGCGTGATTGGATGATTTCTTCTATTTTAATAATGTTTACTGTATCGATTTCTATGTTATATTCTTTTATAATTTTAAAAAAATCAATAAACCTCTAGGCAAGAAAGTAGCGAAAACAACTTCATAGAGTTCAAATAAATAATTTGCAAATTAACTAAATTAATCTACAATAAGTGGATGCAATTAAACCGAATGCCTCTGCTAAAAGAGATTTTGGAAACGTCAACTTATTACAAAAACCAGTGGCTGTAAATTTAAGGAGAAAGGCACAAAATAAAGAAAGTTTGAAAGTTTGAAATGCAACTTGCAGGCAGGAGTTAAGCAACCAAGCACACGGATTGTTTTATTTATTTTTGTTCTGGGATTTTGTATTAAACTTATCTCATTTTACAATCCAGTTGATAATAAATAAATATAAATATTACTTTCAATTGATGATAAACATATGCTCTCTCATTGTAGAATTTGGAGAAAAATTATGTAAAATGTTCCAGGATTATAAAATTTGGAAGGAAAGTTTCTCAATTAAATTATTTATATAATGTATTAAATTAATCCGCAATCATATTTTTATAGAAAGATTTATCAACGAGTAGAATTTTGTTTAATACATGTGATATACGAAGAGTAAGTTTCAGATATTCTAACAGAAAAAATTTACAACAAAGAAATGACTAAATTATGAAATATATTGAATGAAAACAATAAAATCTCTGAATTCAGAAATAATATAATACAGCCGGCCATAGAATACAGCTTAACAGAAAAAGTACCAAAATGAATTTTATAAAATTCATTTAATAATTTTAAAATCAAACTCTTTATGAATCTAAAATCACTAGATATCAAGCTTAGATCAGGAAATTTGTAAAATTCAACTAAATATTTTTTAAATCAGGCGTAGATCAGCAAATTTATAAAATTCTATGAAATAATTTTAAAATCAACCTTATCAATCTAGAATCACTAGATATCAAGCTTAGATCAGGAAATTTGTAAATTTCAACTAAATATATTTTAAATCAAGCGTAGATCAGAAAATTTATAAAATTCTACCAAATAAGTTTAAAATCTCATCAATCTAGAGTGACTAAATATCAAGCCTAGATCAGCACATGTAAGCCTAGGGTTTCAGTCCTTTGGAACAAGCAATTTAGCTGAAGGCAAAAGCGATATAGAAATTTCTATTTACATAAATCCTCTTGCTTTAAATTTAACGGGAAAAGAAGGAAATGAAACCTGCAGGTAGGAGTGAAGGCGCCAGGTACACCGAAAAGGATAACCTTTTTGCCTGCCGCGAGAGAGTGAAGAGACACTTGCTGAAGGTTGTCTTCTGCATCAAACCAGCCGAGGGTTCCATCTGGAATCTTGTCGCCAACAGCAATGGGAGCCATTGTAAACACGGGGGGATTCGATCTGCTGACCTTGACGAAAATCAAATTAGCTCGATACTATGAGAGTCGAAGATTCAACTACTATCTGCACTGAATTTGCTCTACAGCAAATGGCCTTTTATGGCGTTTCAAAGACAATGGTTGTAGATTCATTTCAATGAAATTTGGGGTCCGTGACATCACACAGTGAACAGCATCTTTTATTTCGAGGTCAAATGAGGGAGAAAAGACAAGGAAATGGATAAACCAAATGATAAAAATACAAGGATTCCCTCCTTTTTTTTATAGTAGAAAAGGCCGGCATTCGATGGCAACGAAGTTGACCAGTTCTTTGGGCCTCGCAATTTATTTTACAATCTAAATTTTGTCTCATTCCAGCTTTTCTAAGGAATTTGTTTGTGGGGGTTTTGTGATAAAGAGAAGACAAGTGTCGTCTAGAGATCAATTTGGGTTCTTTAATATGTTTGAATAATAGATAGAGATGTTTATAGATTCACACAAATGAACTCCAAGTTTTCACAATATGAGATTTTAAAATGTATTACATAAAACTTATTTATTTTCAAAAGTTTTAATGAGTGAGGTAAATTATTCCAAGTTGAGGTATGTTAAAAATCAACTTTAATGGTATTTCAGAAAGAATCTAATTTCATGTAGCAAAGAAGGATGTGTGGCAAGACATCAAAAGGAAAGGTATCTAGTGAGAAATTCGAATTCTTAAAGTTTATGACTAAGAATGATGCAAAATTTAAGTGTCTATTTGAGGTCAAAGTGTTGATTTGATTTGAAAGGAAACATAATGCATTTGAAATGAGATTCTTTACAACAACAAATTTTATTTCACATTTACCCCTAGTTGGAAATCACAAATTTGACTTCCACTTAGTTCAAAATTATATGTTGAATTTGGTTTTATAATATTGCATATCTTCTAAGTGGGCAATGATCTAACTAAATGAATTAGCCAATAATGCAGCAGTTTATTATATTGGCATCCAACTAGGCATAGAGTGAGGGTTCACCATGAAACAAGTTGCTCTATTATAATAAACAACAAAGTCAAGGTGGCGGCAGTGGAACGACTTGATGAGATTAGTGAGTCCTTTGGAAAACATGTGACTTGATGGGGCCCCAAGATAGTTATCATCATCCTTTCCACCGAGACCTATTGTTCAGTGATCCCAATTTTTTAAGGTACACATGGCTTTGTGGTGCATGTTATTATAGTCTCAATGTGGGTGTTTTGATGGATATGTGGTAACTGTTTGGGTTGAGTTTCTTGTCCCTTTAGGAACTCAACACAAAGTTGTTGGTGTACTTATTTGATGGCTCATTAATATTTGTTTAGCCCTAAGATCAAAAGAGTGCAAAATTGATGAAGGAAAAATGTGTTCATTGAGGTAGAGGATTTTGATTACAAGTAAGAAATTTTTTAGATCAAAATGTGTAAGATTAATTTATATCCACATTGGTGCTTTTTGCAACATATTAGTGAGTCACTTTTCTAGATGGTTGTTAGATTAATATATACAGAGTGAAATCTATGGATCTCATTTTCACTTAGGGAACTGAAGAAGAGATCATTATTGTTCTTGGGGGAGGTCCATGACAAAAGGCTTTTCAAAATAGACCATAATTTAATTATGATGCTATAACGATGGTGCTCAGTGATGGTTTTATGGGAATGTCCATTGCATTGCATTAAAATGTCCCTTGTTCACTATGAAATAAAGGTCGTTATGAAGGCTATCTGCAAATTGTTAACATGCAACAATCTTCTACGAAATCCTATAATGTCTTAGAGAATCTTGGCTTGAAACATCTAGGTTCTCCTTTCCCAAACATTAGTATTGTATTCATCAACAAGGAAGGGAGGTACTCAAGTATACATTTATACACCCTAGACCCTTATGTGCTCTCATGGAAGAAGCTTATTTTTTAGAGGAATGTGTCTTTGCTAAAGATAATGTTGGGAATGGATCGTGGGGGAATAGATGGGTGGCTACAAAATTATGTCAAGCAAGAACGGTTAATGTGTTTCAAGAAAGAAGAGACTAAGTATGGCATGGATATTATGGAAGAAAATGAGTCTAGTACTATGAAAGTGGAAATGGATTATTTGGCAGCCTTGATGGATTATGCTAGCTAATTGTATGCCCTAAAATATGATTTTAAATATTTATTTGCTACTACAAAGCACAGGCATCCCAAAATGTGATGTTGGGGTTTCAACCTAAAAGGGGTGTTGGAATTTGCAAGTGGGAAGATTTACTTCTAAGGGGGGGTGAATTAGAAGTAACTAACTTTAACCTTTTTAAACTTTTAGCTAAAATCATTCACATGCATCTAACATATCTACTTAACATAAAAATAAAGACATGCATGAAAATAGGTAACACAAGAGTTTGGTAACCTAAAAACCCTCCAAAATGAGAAGGTAAAACTAGGGTGGGGATGACACCCATAAAGTATCACTACAGCAATATGTAACTTTTTAAGGTTACAAAGTTTGACCACTCCCAATGGTCTACCATGTAAAAGGCTTGTCCTATTAAAGACTTTACACTTTGTTAAAAGCGGCCTAGTTAAAGGATTTACAAACACTCCCTTAGAATGTTACCCTATTAAAGGATTTAGCACATTGTTTAAAGGCTTACAACATGGCTATTAAACCAACCTATCATCATAGGATTTTCATTCCTAATATAATGGCTAGAGAGTATTAGAAAGTCTTGACCTGATGACTTGCAATCTCCAATTGTTGATTCCATATCCTTGTTCTACTCTATTTATTCTAATCCTTCCTTAATCTGATATGTCTCTCCTCTAAGTTCTGATCAACTAGATTCTACAATGCTACTCTTCCTTTTCTAAGTGTTTACACCCTTCTGCACTTTGCTAGCATTCGTCCATAAACTCTTACTCATGCACACAAATAATTGTGTTTCGTCCTCCTTTTAAAGGCTTCAAAAACTTAGGGTTAGGTATGAATCTACGATCAAAATTCATTCTTCTTTTCCTACTCAATTCTTTCACTTTTCCTATTGGTTGCATGCTTTCTCCATTTTTCTTATTGACTGCATGTTGATTACATAGGAAATGCAAAAGATTCAATCGTATCTTCAAGATCCTTTGAGATTCATCTTAAGTCGGCTTCAAAAATGGTTTACATCTAAGTTTGTGAAGGCACAAACTCATATGTTGATTATGTGTTACTTGGCACTTACTAGTTGTTGATGCTCAGCACATACAGAAATTCTATCTAACTCAACTCCTATAGTAATTCTATTTCACTTGGCATCTATACTTTGCCCGACACCTATAGTGACTTGGCATCACTTATCACTCAACACTTGATACTTGCTTGGCACTTGAAGTTCACTTGGCACCTGTTGAATTTCTAGCTTGACACATACTATAGCTCAGCATATGTATTATACTCAGCATCAACTTAAGAATCAGTTAAGTGTGTTGACACTCAATTGTCAAAAACAATCTAAAACCAACAATCTCCACCTTTGACATGAGTAGCAAAAACACTTAACTAAGCATTATGAGTCTGGTCTCTATGAGTATAATAGACATTGTATTTGACATATGTACAAAACTTCAAAAACTTGTTCAAAATTTTGTAGAAGGCTATATACCTCAAAAACTTGTAACTCCCCCTGAGCTAATGTGCCATTTCTATAACAAAATTCTCTTAAGCTGAATTTGTCTCATGTTGGTTTCATTATTTGCCTTATCATTCATTTTCCTCTATTTCTACTCTGTGTCTGCTCCCCCTTTCACACATCTTCTTGCAGTTTTTGTTGTCCTTTTGGCTGTATCTCCTTATCACTCCTCAAAATTCAAAATTTGAATATCTCCCCATTTGAGTATTACTCCCTTTATTTACACATCCATTCTTATTTCCTATATTTATTATATCTGCCCCTTACATGAATATCTCTCCCTTTTTGACACTTATGTCAAAGGGTCCTAAGAATGAATAGAATATTTAGCCAAAAAAGTTTTATTTACCTCCATTATCCTCTTCAGAGAAGCATCCCAATTGTCTAAGGCAATTCCTAGTGCTTTGAGCTAGATGGCTATCTCTGCAAGATGTACAAGGCCTTCTAATGTAGAAAGATTAGGATCTTTCTTTAAAACATTTTTTGCATAGGCCACTTCCTTATGCAATACTTCTAGATGTGGGGTGATAGCAAACTATATTTGTATTAATTTGGCCTTAACATTAGCCTCTTTTTTTACTAATACATCTAACTTCTTCTGAGTCTAAAGCATTGTTGCAAAATGCTTCTCACTTTGAGTTGGATCCTTAGGTAGCTATGTGCTAAATATCGTAAGGTTTCTCTCCAAACTCAATATTTTTTGGCTAGTTTCTTGTGTGAAATATGATGAATCATACAATTTGGAGTATAATGATAATATGTTTGTTGGAAATGATTGAAAAGATCATGAGGAAAGTTTTTGGAATGATATATAGAAATGGTAAAGAATGTTCTCAATCATTATTTTGTCATTGATGTCAAACTTGCTATTTTCAAGAATGACAATTGCTTTAGTGATCCAAATACTATCAATTAGTTGATTGACAAGGAGGAGGCAATCAATAAGATTTAACTAGTACACCAAGAGAAAGGTTGAAGTTATGATGTTATAATGAAGTACAAGGATCAGCTGAGCCATTGATGAAAAAGTGTGTTAATGACATACTATAACACACAAAGAATGGGCACACTGTAACATATCAAAAGATGTAAGGTTTTTAGCTAAGACATTTGTAAAGCCTAACTAAAAGTTCATTAAAGAGTAGGAGTCGAGCAAGCTAGTAGGAGTTGAGCAGATTCCTAGTTGAAGCCGAGTAAACTTCAAGTGCCGAGTGATATCAAGTGCTGAGTAAACTTCAAGTGCCGAGTGATATCAAGTGCCGAGTAAACTTCAAGTGCTGAGTGATATGAAGTGCTGAGTAAAACCAATAGTGCCGAGTAACACAGAGATGTCGAGCACCAGTAAAATGAATAGTGTCGAGTAACACAGAGATGTCGAGCACTAGTAAAAACAATAATGCCGAGTTGCTGCATTATTTTGAAAATCAAAGATTCACCAGATCTAAGCCGAAAAGGTTGTTATCTAGAAGTTTGTAAATTAAATGGAAGATAAGAATGATGAGCTGGTGGCACAAAACACCATGTAAAACATTTTAAGGATACAACTGATGAAGTTTCTAGATGAGAACAAGATATGAGGTAGATACATTGTATCCTACCTAATACACTTTGAAACCCTAAAATTGGAGAAGGAGAATTGAGCGGCAAAGGAAAAAATCAAATTTCTATTTAAGGAGACATAAGTTCATGGAAAAGATAGTAAGAGAGAGAGGCGGTCAAGCATGAAAGCATAAAAATGCTAAAAGAGGTTCTAAGGAGGAGAGAGAGCATAGTTACTCTATTTCAATAAGAAGACCCCAGATATGGATGCATTGGCATGATGAGTAAGAAGACTCAAGGAGACAAAGCTTGATATGAAGACAACCAATCAGAGCTGAAGTGGTTGAAGCCAAGCATAAGGATTGAACTAAAAGTGTGATCTGAAATCTACAAAGTATGTTGTAAGTTATATCAAATCAAAAAGCTATTATCGTTACTTTCTAGCAATTGTAATAGTTAGTTTAAATCCTATGGACTTAGGTTGGTTTGATAACCATGAGATAAATCCTCTAACAGGGTGACATTCCAAGTGAATGTTCTAAAGTCCTTTAACCAGGCCCATTCCTAACAGTTTGGTGAAATCCTCTAACAAGGTCATATTTAACAGTGTGTTGTAAGCCTTTAACAGGGCATCACTTTAGAAGAGTGAGAATCAAGTAGCATGTTACTGGTGGTTTTTCTCAAATTGGGTTTCCATGTAAATCATTGTGTCATGTGTTGATCTTGAATGCTTTATTTCTGCATGTTGATTTACTGTAACTTGCTAATATGGTTGATTTAAGTTTGGATGGATGAAAAGTGTATGGATTTATTAAAAGTACAGAAAAAGTATTATTAGGGCATTTGGACCTTGAATAACTAATTCACCCCCCCCCCCCCCTCCCCCTCTCAGTTATTCTAAAGAATTCTAACAATTGGTATCAGAGCTTTACTGTCGATTCAGTTTAAAGGAACTATAAGCAGAAAAGATCAAAATGCCTAAGACAGAGGTTCCCAAGCTCAACAAAGACAACTTTGTTGCATGGAAAAGTTTGATGAAGCTACATCTTGGATCCATAGGAGATTATGCTCAAAATTCAATTGTCACTGAACATGTAGATCCAACTGGTACTCTTACTATAGAAGACATGAAAAACAAGTAGGAACACAATCAAACAATGTTGGAGATTGCCTCTGCACTCAACTATGCTGAATTTGATGATATCAAAGGATGTGACACTGCATTCAAAATGTGGAAAGCCCTATTAGACATCTATGGAGGAGATCAGAATGTACAAAGAGCAAAAAGAGAAAATCTCAGAGGAAAGTTTGATGATATGAAAATGGAGGAAAATGAGAATGTTGCTCAGTATGGCGCAAGAATAAAAGAAGTGGTAAGTGCAATAAGATGCTTAAGTGGTCAACTGGATGAAGATATTTTTAATAGTAAGTTCTTAAGAACTTTTCTCCCTATCTATGCTATTAGAGTATCGGCAATACAAGAACTAAGGTGTATACCAGGAAACAATCTAAATTTTGAAAGTATAATAGGTAGACTCATTGCTTTTGAGTTATCTAATTTTGACAACTACAGACTAGAGAATGTTGACTTTTCTTTTAAGGCTAAGTTATCACTAAAAGATGCTGAATAGGTGAAATCAAAGAAAGGAAGAAAAATGAAGTATGTATCCAGTGACAATAGTACTGATGAGAAAGATGTGGAACAATTGGAAGCACTGCTTGCTAGAAGATTTCACAGAGGAAAAGGAAAATTCAAAGGTAAGATGCCTATCATTTGTTTCAATTGCAATGAAGTAGGTCATATTGTAGCCAAGTGTCCACAGAAAAAGGATTACAAGGAAGGCAACAAAAAAAAATTTAGAAGAGATGATGACAAGAGAGATTACAAAGAAATAGGTAAGAAGTGTTATATTGTTGAAGAAAATTCTGATGACAATGATGATGAAGTTGTTTATGTAGCCATGAAGGATCAATCTGATGAAGAAGAGCCCACAACATTGGTAACATGTATGAACAAGAATGATAGGTGGATCATAGACAGTGGATGCTCACATCACATGACAGGAGACAAAAGTAAGTTTGTTAACTTTACTCAGTATGATGGAAATAGTGTTAGATTTGGTAATGATGCTCCATGTCAAATCAAAGGAAAAGGTTCCATTAAGCTCACAGAACAAATTTCATGTGATAATGCATACCATGTTGAAGGATTAAACTACAATTTGCTGAGTGTCTCACAGTTTGGCAATATAGGATGCAAAGTAGAATTTGGAAACAAAACTACAAAAATCTATGATACTAATGGTAAACTGATAGGAAAAGGAGATCAAACAAGGAGTAATCTGTTTTACCTTGATATGGATGATGTTTCTTGTTTTATTGCAAAATTTGATGATGAATGGTTGTGGCATAGAAGATTATGTCATGTCAACTTTGACAATCTGGTCAAGATCAGTAAAATGAAGAAAGTCAGAGGTTTACCAAAATTGAAGAAGCCTGATAATATTATGTGCAAACAATGTTAGCTAGGAAAGATGATAAAGTCAAGTTTCAAAAGCAAAAACTATACATCCAAAGAAGTAATTGAACTAGTTCATACTGACTTATGTGGTCCAATGGAAGTACAAAGCTATAGAGGAGATAAATACATAATGTTGTATGTTGATGACTATTCCAGGATGATGACTATTATGTTCTTAAAACAAAAATCTGATGCTTTTCAAATGTTTAAGTGGTATGTGGCTAGAGTTGAAAAGGAAACAGGAAAAAGCTTGAAATGCTTAAGATCAAATAGAGGTGGTGAATTTACATCAAATGAATTCGAGATATTTTGTAATGATAAAGGAATCAAAAGACAAATGTCAGCTCCAAGAACTTCCCCACAGAATGGAATTGCTAAAAGAAGAAATAGATCTATGATTGACTATGCCAAAACATAAATGATGGAAAAGACTGTTGCTCTAAAATACTGGAGAGAAGTTGTAAGTGTAGCTGTTCATACACTGAACCGAGTACAAGTCAAGAAAGGTACAAATACAACACCTTTTGAATTATGGTATGGTCACTCACCCAATGTTAAACATTTCAAAGTATTTGGTTGCAAATATTTTATCCTTAAAGATGCTAGAAATGGAAAATTTGATGCAAAAAGTGACGAAGGCATATTCCTTGGTTATTCCACTAGAAGTAAGGCATACAAGTGTTTGAATACTAACACTAATAAAATTGTGGAAAGTGCAAATGTAAACTTTGATGAACATACAGAAGTCCAAGCTAAAGAACCAAAAAGAATGGATGAATACAGAACCTTTGTGTCTTCTTATGAAGGAATGACTGATGAGGATGATGTCAATCAAATTGAAACTCAACAACAAGTTTCAGTTTCAACTGACTCACAACCAATGAATGTCGAGTTGCATTCAGAAGCTGAGTTGCAGAATGAAGAAAATGCACAATCTAATTCTGAAGTCAGTACAAATGAAAGAGACATAGAACAACCTGAAAACTCAGTAAATAGTGACCCTGAATCAAAAATATCAAACATGGAAACAAGGACAAAACCAAGATTATCTAAATATGTAAAAAGACATCACCCTGCTAAACAGATAATTGGTGACAAAGATGCAAGACCAATGACAAGGAACAGACTAAGACATGAATCATGTCTAATCAACAAATCTGAACCTAAGACAGTATATGGTGCATTACAAGATGATGACTGGTACAAAGCTATGGAAGAAGAGATTGATCAAATAAAGAAGAACAAAACCTGGAGTCTGGTTCCTAGACTAGTTGACAAGAATGTGATTGGCACCAAGTGGGTATTCAGAAACAAGCTAGATGAGAATGGTGAGATTACCAGAAACAAAGCTAGACTAGTATGCAAGGGTTATGCTCAAGAAGAAGGAATAGACTATGGGGAAACATTTGCCCCTGTTGCTAGAATGGAAGGAGTAAGAACTTTACTTGCATATGCTGCATATAAAGATTTTAAAGTCTATCGATGTAAAATCTACTTTTTTAAATGGCATACTAGAAGAAGAAGTCTACATTGAACAACCAAAAGGATTTGTTGAAGAAAACAACAGGGATATGGTTTGTAAGCTACATAAAGCACTCTATGGTTTGAAACAAGCACCTAGAGCATGGTATGAGAGACTTCACAAGTATCTAATACAAATAGGATTTGAAAGAATTGATGATAACAGCAACATGTACATCAAAGCAGAAGAAGGTAAAGACATTATTGTATCTAAAATCTTTGTGGATGACATAGTGTTTGGTGGAAAGGAAGTGCTTTGCAAAGGCTTTGGTGACTAAATGAAACATGAATTTGAGATGTCTATGTTTGGAGAAATCAAATTCTTTGTTGGATTGCAAGTACATCAACTCAAACATGGTATATTTGTGACACAATCAAAGTACATCAAAGAGATTCTTAAAACATTCGAATTAGAGGAGTCCAAACCGGTCAGCACACTAATGGCAACAGGAAATAAGTTGTCCAAAAATGATGAATCAGCTAAAGTCAATCAAACAATGTACAAATCCATGATTGGAAAACTACAATATGTTGTACATAGTAGACCAGACATAGCATTAGCAGTTGGAATAGTGGCTAGATTCTCTGCTAATCTTAAATAAAATCATCTCATAGTAGTAAAAAGGATAATGAGATATCTCAGAGGAACTGATAACTTTGGTCTATACTACAAAAAGAATGGAAAATTTGAGCTCAATGCATATACAGATGCAGATTGGGGAGGCAACATTGATGATAGAAAAAGCATAAGTGGAGGCACATTATTTCTAGGCAAAAGGCTAGTTACCTAGACTAGCAAGAAACAAACATGCACATCTCAGTCCACTGCAGAGTCAGAATATGTGGCAACAGCAGTCAATTGCACAAACATTGTGTGGCTCGCACATCTATTGGAAGGAATGAAAGAAGAGGTAACAAAACCTGTGATATTGTATTGTGATAACACAAGTGCTATAAACATATCCAAAAATCTAGTAATGCATGCAAAAACCAAGCACATCACAATCAAGTATCATTATGTTAAAGAACTAGTAGAAGACAAACAAGTGAAGTTGGAATACATTCACACAAAGGAACAAACTGTAGATATCTTCACCAAACCATTGCCAAAGGATGCTTATGAATATCTTAGAGGCAAGTTGGGGGTAATACCCCTAACTCAAGCAGTTTAAAGCAAAAAGGAAGCTACCTTACATCACCAGCAATGAATCATTGAAATATCAGAAGAATGATGCAGAGGATCACAACAGGAGCAGAAACTCCAAATCAATCACAAGCATGGTGATAGAGGGAGAAAACAACAAGAAGCCAAAGCTCATATTTTGCATAATAAAGATGCTACATCTTTGGCATTTATGTCAAAGAGGGAGAAATGTGAAACCTGATCAATACAAAGCAAGAGGGAAATATATATGAAAGAGTGAGATATATGAGATCAGCTAGTAAAGATAAAGCTAGTAGATTCAATAGCAGATAATGTATACAATCTTGTTGGTAACTAAGTTGATCAATTGATTAGTTTGGTTTTCCATCAATGCCAAAGAGGGAGATTGTTGGAAATGATTGAAAAGATCATGAGGAAAGTTGTTGGAATGATATATAGAAATGGTAAAGAATGTTCTCAATCATTGTTTTGTCATTGATGTCAAACTTGCTATTTGCAGGAATGACAATTGCTTTAGTGATCCAAATACTATCAATTAGTTGATTGACAAGGAGGAGGCAATCAATAAGATGTAACTAGTACACCAAGAGAAAGGTTGAAGTTATGATGTTATAATGAAGTACAAGGATCAGCTGAGCCATTGATGAAAAAGTGTGTTGATGACATATTATAAGACACGGAGAATGGGCACACTGTAACATATCAAAAGATGTAAGGTTTTTAGCTAAGAATTTGTAAAGCCTAACTAAAAGTTCATTAGAGAGTAGGACTAAGCAAGCTAGTAGGATCCGAGCAAATTCCTAGTTGAAGCCGAGTAAACTTCAAGTGCTGAGTGATATCAAGTGCTGAGTAAACTTCAAGTGCCGAGTGATATCAAGTGCCGAGTAAACTTCAAGTGCCGAGTGATATCAAGTGCCGAGTAACACAGAGATTTCGAGTACCAGTCAAAACAATAATGTCAAGTTGCTGCATTATTTTGAAAATCGAAGATTCACTAGATCTAAGCCAACAAGGTTGTTATCTAGAAGTTTGTAAATTAAATGGAAGATAAGAATGATGAGCTGGTGGCACAAAACACCATGTAAAATGTTTTAAGGATACAAATGATGAAGTTTCTAGATAAGAACAAGATATGAGGTAGATATATTGTATCCTACCTAATACACTTTGAAACCCTAAAATTGGAGAAGGGGAATTGAGCAGCAAAGGCAAAAATCAGATTTCAATTTATGGAGACATAAGTTCATGGAAAAGATAGTAAGAGAGAGAGGTGGTCAAGCATGAAAGCATAAAAATGCTGAAAGAGGTGCTAAGGAGGAGAGAGAGCATAGTTACTATGTTTCAATAAGAAGACCCCAGATATGGATGCATTGGCATGATGAGTAAGAAGACTCAAGGAGACGAAGCTTGATATGAAGACAAGCGATCAGAGCTGAAGTGATTGAAGCCAAGCATAAGGATTGAACTAAAAGTGTGATCTGAAATCTGCAAAGTATGTTGTAAGTTATATCAGATCAAAAGGCCATTATCGTTACTTTCTAGCAATTGTAACAATTAGTTTAAATCCTATGGACTTAGGTTGGTTCGATAACCATGAGATAAATCCTTTAACAGGGTGACATTCCAAATGAATGTTCTAAAGTCCTTTAACCAGGCCCATTCCTAATAGTTTGGTGAAATCCTCTAACAAGGTCACATTTAACAATGTGTTGTAAGCCTTTAACAGGGCAGGCTTTTAATAGGGCATCACTTTAGAAGAGTGAGAATCAAGTAGCATGTTACTGGTGGTTTTTCCCAAATTGGTTTTCCACATAAATCATTGTGTCATGTGTTGATCTTGAATGCTTTATTTCTGCATGTTGATTTACTGTAACTTGCTAATATGGTTGATTTAAGTTTGGATGGATGAAAAGTGTATGGATTTATTTAAAGTACAAAAAATTTATTATTAGGGCATTTGGACCTTGAATAACTGATTCACCCCCCCCCCCCCCCCCCCCGCTCTCTCAGTTATTCTAAAGAATTCTAACAATGTTCTCAAGTATTGTTTTAACTTTCTCAACCTTTTTGGCCAGTTCAACATGTGATAGTACTATCTCATTGGATACCTTCTCATTAACTTTCATTTGAAATTTTGTTCCAGACCATTCTAATAATTTGACATTAGTATCAAGGTCTTCATTTTGTACCTAGTCCACTATATTAGACAATTGCTCCATGATGGGCTTTGTTTCATCAGGTACTAGCAAGCTAAATGCATCAAGGAAGATGTCTTTGATATCTACTAATGCTTGCCTCTATCTATACTCATTTTTGAGTATCTCCTGCTTCTTCCTTCTCTCTAGTGCCTCTTGCACTTCATTTATCTATGTTAGGTTCATTGTTTTAAAGTCATATATTTTGGTATGACTATTTCTTCATCAAGTGTAAGTTCTCCATAGTGAAGTACCCTTGCTACCTTGGTGGAGCTCGAGCCTAGTGCTAAAACTGGCATGGGTATTGCATCAGTACTTGGTTGCTTGGTAGGAGTCCCTGAGGTAGAAAAATTACCTAGTGTTTTTATTGCCTCTTGCTCTCTTTTCTTGGGGGTCTTCTCCTCTTCCATATCTTCTTCTTTTCTACCTTGATCAATGACAATAATTTGAGGAGGTGCACCTTGACTTTGTGTTGTAGGAACCTTTTGTCTTGTCTACTCCTTTATTGACTCCCTAGTAGTTGTAGTTACTATTATTGTGGGATCAACCTTAGTAGTTGTGTCTTGTACTGCTTGCTTTTTTGGTTGATCATTTGTAGCTAAGGGAGGTTGTGAAGGTGGTTTTTGTGTGTTCACCTTCTCCTTGGTAATTTCTGCTACAACTTTTTGCAACTCCTTTACACTCACCAAAATAGGATTTGTGCACAACTATGATTGCAATGTTGTTTGTTGAAGGATCTTGTTGAGATCCTCTGTAGTTAGTAGATTGATGTTCTAACCTGAGGTGTCAGGAACATCCTTGACAATTACAGTATATGTAGATGTAGGTGCTATATGTGGAGGATTGGGTGGTGGTAATTGGGTGTCTTGGACACTCTGCTCTTGTTGCTACTCCTCAGTTGTTGCCTCATCACCTTTATGTGTCTTCTCCACTATTACCTCTTCCTTCTCTTTCTCTCCTTCTTCATCCTTTTCATTCTCTTCATCCTCTTCATCATTTCTTCCCTCAAAGGGATCTTCTTGACCTTCCTTGATAGTAGTCAATCCATAAATTAATTTCCATATTTGTGTGGATTTATTTACAACATCTTAAATTTTATTATGTAAAATATCGAAGGCTCTATATTTGGGTGCAAATTTGCTCCCATGTTTCTTACTGACCTTGCTTATTCGACCTTTAGTTAGGTCAAGCATCACATGAGCCAATGTTGACTCCCTTATTTCCTTCTTCATATTTTGGAAATAATGCCATTTATTTTCTACAATGGAGCTTAGCTCCTTAGGCATAGAATTGTCAAGTTCAAGTGGGGTAGTCTGGAACTTGGCCATCATAGTGTAGATAGACTCTTCCACTATGTTTTGTTCTTCTCTTGACAATTTATTAAAATCAATGCCTTTTAATCTAGTCAAATCCACATTGTTCCTAATTTTGTCACAAATATTTTTAAGATCATATTTGGTAGTGTGACTTACCACTCTAAATTACTCATTGTTAGATTTTGTTTTTTCTTCGTCTAACTCTGGGGGTGCAACATATTTTCTTCTTTTCTTTTTTTCTGGCCCTCCTTGCTCCGTGGCTTTCTACTTTTCCTATTCCTTTGCCACTTTTTTTGTTTCCCTAGTGTCTACCCTTGTGGTAGGCTTGGGTGGGCTAGGCTTAGCTACTTTATTCTTTCCTTTGGTATGTGCAGCTGGCTACTTCTATGCCTTCCTCTTCTTAGGCTCTAGTTTTGGTGCTTCTTTCTCAACACCTTCTTCTTCTTCTGCATCCTCACCCATGCCTTGGGTCAATGCAAGTGTCTCATGTCCTTGTTCTTCTTCATCATCTTTAGCTTCTTCTTCTTCTTCTTTTGTAGTGCCCTCACCAAATTTGGCTTTAAGTTTCTTTACCAATTTGTCCTTTTTCTTTATTGTGGAGGTAGTCTTCAACTCCATGTCCACCTTTGATCTTGCCACATCATAAGTACCAAAATGTGGTGCACTTTTTTCCACCTCTTTAGCTAATAATGCAGTTATAGCTATAGATGCCACATCTATATTTATCTCATAGCCAAGAGGTCTTAACCATCTAACTCTTGGTATGGCTGCTTGTATGTAAATATAATCAATATCTACAAGAAAGCATACATCATTTACATGTTGTTCAAACAATGAAACTAGTATCCTCAATCTCTATTTCATGGTCTTCTTGAAATATTCAAAATAGCTAGTCATTAGAGTTTTAAAATTAGCTCCCATTTATTCTATATATTCATTCACTTGAGCTATAATGGTCCAATTTTTTTTCCAGCTTACTTTACCAAAGGATGGAAATTCATTATGTACATAGAAAAATATGCAGATCAAAATTGCACCAAACTTGCATTGTGCTCCCTTAGTTCTCCTTATTACTACTAAGTTCTCATTGATTTGTTGCAATTGTAGTTCTGCAAGATCATAAGTATGATCCTTTTTCACTAGTTTGTAACCCACATCCATTGCAATGCATGGTACACTATTAATTATGTTGGATTGATAAAATTTGTGAGAACTAACCCTAACATAAAATTCAACAAGAGGGTCTTGGATAGTTTCTATTGTCATTCCTCTCTTGTTCCATTTGGCACTAGTGTTCTTTTCAATTGCTTCCTTGGAATCACTTCTAAGGTTTTTTGGCCAATCTAGGGTTGGATACCCTATTACTCTATGTACAATCCTTTTTGTTATTTTTACTAAACCATCCTTCAACCATACACTGCCATCATGAATTCTGCTAAGCACTATCTTGATAGATTTAGTTTTGAAAACTATAGGAAATTCTAGGGCATGCATCAAACCCTTCTTCTCAACAATTTGATACTCTTCTTTCAATAATTTTTTCACACAATTTTTCATAGGCTTCCCTTATCTCCATATCTCCTATGGCTCCAATTTTGTAGTTGTATTTCATCTTCTAACATCCTAGACCATGATTACTTTAGGGGGTATAATAGATAGGGCTCTAGTTGGGTCATTTTTGTATGCCACTTATGGGATTGGCTGAAAATCTGATTGTTTCACTTCATTTGATACTAGTTGGACCTCAAATGGCTCTTTCTCCTATGGTTTCCTAGAATTGGAGGGCATTTATGCTAGCTAGGGTTTTGCAATGAAGAAATTTAAAACTGTGTAGCTCGGCATTAGTGTAAATACCTTGAATTTGATGAAATTGTGTTGAATTATTGTTGAAATCTACTCAAATGCTAGATTCTCTGCTTTAAAATCATTCTGCACTCTTCTTCATTTTTTCTCTTCATTTGCAATTAAGTAAAATGATTCAAAATGTGATAATATACCTTATTTTAATAGTATTTAATGCTTAATCCACTTACAACTATCCACTCAGCTTCTTAAGTTTTTTTGCATTACTCAGCTTCCATTTTCCTTCCACCACTCGGCATCCACAGAAGTATCCTTCATTTAGCGTCAACTAAATTTTCCTTTTACTTAGCTTCCACCACAAACTTGGCTACAACTAATCATTCGACTTCTACTGGCTTTGGCAATCAACTCAACTTGTACTGGAATTTTACTCGATATCAAAAGGCAACTTTTTTCTAACTCGATAACACTAATGAAATCTTGAAGTTTTAACTTTGCATCTCTATTCATGTTGATCTTTCCTTTTAGTATTTGCTTTTTTAGGAACTGATGTATGATAAAGCTTTGTATATTAGTTCCACGTGTCTTCTTTTTCTTAGTTGGATGAAGTGTGACCACTTGACGTTTTAGGTGAAATGATCCCTTCATTTGATGTGCTACTTTCATCTTTCTTCTTCCATGTCTTATTCATTTCTCCTCTGATGTGTTCAACATCTTCCTTCTCTTTTCCTTTGTTGATCTTTGAATTAGGTTCCTTTGACCTTGTTGGGCAATTCCTATTGATATGACCAGTCTTCAAACAACTGAAGCATGTAGTTTGGCTAAGCCATCTATTGTAGTTTTCACTAAAATGTGTTCTTATGCAATTTTTAGGGATATGTTCATATTCCTGAAAGTAATGGTTTTGTAGTCCCAATTTTAGTGATGTCCATGATTGTTTCCCCTTGCTAATTGATTAGGTGTCCACATAGGCTTTGATCTACACTCAAAAGCTCTATATCCATACTTCTTGTAATTGTAGCAGTGACCTTCAAATATTGATGGTCTGATAGTCCTATTCCTACAGTCATGTGCTTGATGTCCTTGCTTGTTGCACTTGTTAAAGTGGCTCACATTCTATGGTTTGTCATGTTGATGGGTGTTCTTGCTCCTGCATACATTAGAGGTATGTCCTTTTTTACATAGAAATGACAAGTAGGTTTAGTGTTCTTGCCTTTGTTGCTTCTTTCTTCTATTGTCTTGGATGACTCTCCTTTTTCAATGTTGGTGTATCCTAATCCTGAAGTATCATTATTGGCTCTTGATGATTTTAGGAGAACTTGATTGCCTTATTAGGTTTGTTGAAGCTTTCTGAAATCTCCTTCTCTCTTTTTAGATCACTTTGTAGTTGTTCATTTTGCATCTTTAGTGTGGAGATCTCAATATCTTTGACATTCAATTCATGATGTGCATTCATCATCTGGCTTAGGGTGTCTAGTTGCATGTTTGAAATTGTTGCAAGCTCAATAGACTTTTCTTCCAATCTATTAGTAAGGTTCCTCTTGTCATCTTCTAGCATAGCCTTATCTTCAATGTCTCTTCTCTTCTATTCAGTCACTTCACAAAGCATCATGGCTTGTGATTCTTGTTCAATCTTGAGAGTTCTAATTTCTTTTGCTTGGGCTCTATTCTTCTCCATTAGGTCTACTATTGATGCATCAAACTCTTTGGAATATCCATTTGCAAACAACTTTGAGGTCTCAATCTCCTTATATTGTGTATCATTCTCAACTATGGCAATCTCTTTTCTTCTCTTTAAGAATTTTTTTAATTCTTCTCTTGCTTCTTCCAAAGTATATAGAGAAATTTGTACATCAATTGCCTAATTCTCTATGATCTTCCCAAGTTTGTAGACTTCCATTTCTAGATCTTTTCTCCAAGCTGTAAGGCTCCTCCTTGTGAGAACTTGTCTCTGATAACAATTGTTAGAATTTACAAGTGGGAAGGTTTACTTCTGAGGAAGGGTGAATCAAAAGTAACTAACTTTAACCTTTTCAAACTTTTAGCTAAAACCATTCACATACATCTAACATATCTACTTAACATAAAAATAAAGACATGCATGAAAATAGGTAACACAAGATTTTGGTAACTCAAAAACCCTCCAAAATGAGAAGGTAAAACTAGGGTGGGGATGACACCCACAAAGTATCACTACAACAATATGTAACTTTTTAAGGTTACAAAGTTTGACCACTTCCAATGGTCTACCTTGTGAAAGGCCTATCCTATTAAAGACTTTACACTCTGTTAAAAGTGACCTAATTAAAGGATTTACAAACACTCCCTTGGAATGTTACCCTGTTAAAGGATTTAGGACCTTGTTTAAAGGCTTATAACATGGCTATTAAACCAACCTATCATCATAGGATTTTAATTCCTAATAAAATGGCTAGAGAGTATTAGAAAGTCTTGACCTAATGACTTGCAATCTTCAATTGTTGATTCCAAATATTTTTTCTGCTCTATCTGTTCTAATCCTTCCTTGATCTGATGTCTTTCCTCTAAGTTCTGATGCTCTATTGTAATCAACTAGATTTTGCAATGTTGCTCTTCCTTTTCTAAGTGTTTACACCCTTCTGCACTTCACTAGCATTCATCCATAAACTCTTACTTAGGCACACAAATAATGGTGTTTCATCCTCCTTTTAAAGGCTTCAAAGACTTAGGGTTAGGTATGAATCTACGATCAAAATTTATTCTTCTTTTCCTGCTCAATTTTTTCACTTGTCCTATTGGTTGCATGCTTTCTCCATTTTTCTTATTGGTTACATGTTGATTACATAGTAAATGCAAAGATTCGATCTTATCTTCAAGATCCTTCAAGATTCATCTTAAGTTGGCTTCAAAAATGGTTTACATCTGAGTTTGTGAAGGCACAAACTCGTATGTTGATTCTGTGTTACTCAGCACTTACTAGTTGTTGATGCTCGACACATATAGGAATTATGTCTCACTTGGGTCCTATAGTAATTTTGTTTCATTTGGCATCTATACTTTTCTCGGCACCTATAGTGACTCAGCATCACTTATCACTCGGCACTTGATACTTGCTCAGCACCTGAAGCTCACTCAACACCTATTGAATTTCTAGTTTGACACATACTATAGCTTAGCATCTGTATTATACTCAGCATCATCTTAAGAATTGGTTAAGTGTGTTGACACTCAATTGTCAAAACCAATCTGAGACCAACAAGGGGTAGAGTTATTGTGTAAATATTTTCAAATCTTAAGATCTCTTTTTTGATTAATGGTTTATAATGGTTAGCACATTTGTGTCTCAAGGAGCTTGACGGTGTATGGTTTAGTAATATTGGGAAAGTTGATAGTCATGTTCTTTTTTGTTTTTGCAATCAGAAGTGCACCACTTTTTAATTGATTGCATTTTAAGGTCGCAATTTGTTTTAGGTTAGTAACATATGTTATAGTCTAGCAAAGCACATGTCCAACTATAACCAAATGTAGACCTTTCATATTTTTTTAGAGTAATTAGATATTTTCTAATTAACTCTATTTCAATTAAGCTAAACTTTAGGCATCTAACAATTAATTCTTTTATTAATTATTATAATGCAACCTAAGTTTTACCTTTTAGGGTTTTTATTTCCTTTATAAGGATTGATCTCTTTGTAATTATTAATTTCACTTTTGATAATATTGATTTCTCTTTTTTCTCATCAAGAATGTCTCATCTATGGATCTAGGAATTCTAGCCTCCATAGCTTTTGATTCTCTTTTTCTGTGATAGTTGTTTGCATGCAGGTGATTCTTGAGAGTTGTGGGATTGATCTTTCATCAACTTCAACATGGTATCAAAGCTCCAAATCTTCATGCCCATGTTGTTTCTATGAGAGGTTTGACTTGGCTTTCATATTTGTGCTTTTTTTTAGAGGGTTTTGGTTCTTTAGAATGTTTTTTTAAATCTAAGGGATCACTTATTTTTAGGTCACTTTGAGACCAAATGGGCATCATCATTGATTATTAGAGTGCCCAAAGACCCTTATTTTCATATAAGGCACATCCAATTTGGACACAGTTACAATTAAGGCAAAAAAATTCTACTCAAGGCCTCGGCATGCAAATCAAGGTGATCTATGCATTCTGGCTCAAAAACTTAGATTTTGGCATGGAGATTGAGATTTTTGGGACAAAAATCAAGGTGATCTATGCATGTTGTCATAGAAATTGAGGCAAGTTTGCACAGATATTGAGATTTTTGGCATAGAAATTAAGGTGCATTTATACACAAATTGAGACTATTTGGCACATAATTTGAGGTGATCTATGCATATTGGCAATAAAATCAATGTACATTTACACAGAAATTGAGGCAAGTTGGTATAATAATCAAGGCATGTTGGCACTTTGTCATAGAAACTAATGCACTTTGGCATGGAAACAAAGACATAGTGGCACAAGGTGTTTCACCTCTACTTGCTGCTCTGACTCTATTTGGAAGGTTACGTTCACATTTTTGCTCATATCTTAGGGATACAAACTATATTTTTTGTAAATGAGATATCATCGAAAATTTGATTCCAAGATGGACACATTAGTGTAGGTTTTACTAGTAAAAATTTCTAAATAGTACCTATTATTGTTATCAAAGTGAGGGGTTCTATTTTTCACTTTAGGAAATAAATTTTGAGCATCTTATCTTCAATTTGGAAATTCTTTATATCGTTGGAAAGATCTTTTTGTACTCTTTCCATTAATGCTGGTTGTTTTACTAGATTTTGTTCTAGACACATTTTATTCAATTTTTTGTTTATTTGCATTTTGGTGAATATCTTGGTTGTTTTAGGTCTGGGGATTGATTTTTTTGCTTCAAATGATTCATCATGGTTTGTATTATCTATTTTATTATCCCTATGTTTCTTTTGGTCTAGCTAGACATCATTTGTATACATTCTTGCAAATGCACTGAGATAAAGTATCATATTGCATCTAGTTTTCTTTTAGTAGTTTTTCCTTGTTTTTCCTTCTAATTCGAGCAGTGTCATCTGATGACACTCATATAGATTATTGTATTCTTGGAATTCACCATATCTTGTGCCTTATTTTGCATGCACTACTTTGATTAAAGTGCCATGGGGGTTGATGTTTTGCCTTTATTTTCCATCTTCCTTTGTCCAATAAGTGTCTCTTTCATGACATTAGCATCATGATGTGTCTAAGATTGATCACCTTAGTAGACACATATCTATTCTTTTGTACATCTTGATCATGGTTCCTTGACATGCAATCATTTTGGCTTGCTTTTCCAATTTTCTATCACCTCACCCTTGTCTACATTAGGGGGGTTCTTCTATTGTTTCTCATCCTTCCTTGGTTCAATAGAGTGAGTTATGTATTCAGTATTTGTTCCTATATACTAGTTGGAGGTAGTGGTTGGGTACCTATGCATTTTGGTTACATCCTTCCATGTTCGATTGGTTAGCTCTTCAAGTTTTTGTGTTTTATGTCATCTATATTTTCAAGTACAGTTGTTTTCCTTTGTTTCCCTCCTTATTTGATTAGTGTCTTATAAGAGTACTAATGCATAGTATAGTCCTCTCTACTTGGTTAGGTTCTATTTCAATGGATGTTCTTCATATTAGCAATTACTTTTGATAGAGCTTTGTAGCTTCTACATGCTTCAGTGATGTTCTTCATGATCATCATTTTGTTCCTATCTTCTGGGACATTCTCTTGTTGGAGGCTTCTATAGTCCTTCACTAATTCTTTTAGCATTCTTTCCATCTCTTTTTTTAGTAGGGTTTTTCCCATGTGGTTTTCTCTATTTCTACTCTTTATAGAGATTTGGTTTTTAGTGTCCCTAAGTTTAGCTTAAGGGGGGTGTAAGAGTAATTAGATATTTTCTAATTAACTCTATTTCACTTAAGCTAAGCTTTAGGCATCTAATAACTAATTGTTTATTAATTATTATAATGCAACCTTGCTTTTACCTTTGAGGGTTTTGATCTCCTTTATAAGGATTGATCTCTATGTAATTATTGATTTCACTTTTGATAATAGCAATTTCTCTTTTTTCTCATCAAGAATGTCACATCTATGGATCTGGGAGTTCCAGCCTCCATAGCTTTTGCTTCTCTCTTTATGTGATAGGTGTTTACATGTAGGTGATTATTAAGAGTTGTAGGGATGATCTTTCATCAACTCCAGTTACATTTTTAATATAAATGGGTGTAATCTAATAGAAACTATTAGTGCATCAAATATATTTGTAGTAGTAATAATTTAGTCTTAATAGTTTTTAAAGAGTATAAGAAAAATATAAAATTAAGATAACATAATAATAAATAGTGTTAAAATTTCCCCTTTTTATGGGGACTTGGTCAGTTCCTACTTACAAGCAAAAATTTGTTGATTAAAGTATTTTTTAATAATTAATCCTAATTCCTAACATGTGATGATAGTTAAAGAATAATGAATATAGAAATTTTTCAAATATTTTCATAATCAAATTCAAAATGTGCTCTACAACCATCGAGTGGAAAAATGTTGGTAGTGGTGTTTATGGCAGTTTTGTCCTAGTTATTAGGTGTGGTGTATTGGGTGGAGGTGTGGTTGGTATGGCAATGGATGGATTAATGCAAAATGGTAGTAAGTTGTTTTATGGTGATTATCTTTTCCTCGAGTGTCTTCTTTTCTACTTTTTTGTTCCTAGATATTATTGAGCACATAAGTTTAAAGGATTTGCCCCATGTGCCTCCTTCCCTAGTTTTTGTTGGTAAATCATTTCCTTGAGGATACTATAAACTATTTGGTAATATCTTTAAGGCTCCTCAAGGTGGAGTCTTTATCTCTAAGTCAGAGGAAGGTATGTGTGTGCAACTCAAAGAATCTTCTTTGGATAGGAATCTGGCCAGGATGGCTACCTCTTTGGTAGGAAAGTTTAGGGGTGGGAGACTTGATAATGTGTTTATTAGAAAGTGGGCTCTCTCCATCTAGGCTTTAAAAGGTTTAGAAACTATTTTTTTGCTCCCAAAGGATTGCTTTTCTTTTTCCTTGGAGTCTTGGTTGAATGAGGAGGTGTTGGAAGGGATTGCTAATTTGTTTGATGAATTCCTTGGAGTTGATGTTATGACTTGTAACCAAACTCACTTTATTTATTCCAAATTTTGTGTTTAGGTGGTCCCTTAAATGATGCTTCCTATTTTGGTGGTCCTCAAATCTAGGCTAGGTTGGGCTTCTCAACCTCTAAAGAATTAAAATTCTATGCATTTTTGTCAACTTTATTTTTCTATTCGACACATTTTCAATCTTTTCGTAAGTTTCACCCTACTAAGTCTCCTCCTAAGACTGAAGAGGTGGATAGTAGTACCTTGGGTGTTGGTCACATGCATGTGTCTTCTATTGGTATGGGGTTGGATCTATCTCTCTTCTCTTGTTCCCCATCCTAGATTGTTCCCACCCCCCTTTCCTTCTCCAATTGTTTATTCTCTCCTTCCTTCTCTTCATCCCCTCCATATGCCCTCAGTTAGAGCCTCTCCCCTTAAGTGCAGGTATGGTTCTAGTCATCTTCCTTTTCTGCCTCCCCCCTCCTCTTTTGGTTTCTCCCCCTACTTGCTTCTCTTTGTTATGCCCCCCTTCCTCCTTTTCCATTGTTGGTTTTCTTAACACTCCCCTTGTCCCCCTCTTTTCTCCACTCTCTAGAATATCCCCTTCCCCATTCTTTCTGTAATACCCTACCTAGAGATCCTTGGAACAAGGATTCAGTATAAGCCAAGATTTTTTTTTTTTACAAGTATGAATGCACATGACAACATCATACAGGGATCACAAATATCGCAATAGAAGACTTCACCATAATCAACCAATAGATCTCTGAATGCCACTACCAAACTAACATATGCAAACAAAAGCCAACAACAACCACGCACAAGATGAGGACTCAAAGAAACAACCACACATCAACAAAACACCAAGCTGGGGTAGAATGAAAAATCCTAAAATTTGGCTAAGTCTTAAATCCTAAAGCCCTGAAAATTGGCTAAGTCTAGATTTTTGAAGCCCTAAAATTTCCTAGAATCTTTATCTTATCTCCGAGAGGTCTGAAACCTATCTCAAAAGATTTGTTGCATATATTAAAATATATCTTAAGTACAAGGACTAATACTTAAAAGATATATTTTAAACCCCAACAGACAGACTACTTGAAACACACAAAACATAAATCAAAAAGTGACACCAAAGGGTTGAAGAACACCAAAGAGGGTATCCAAATCAACTCTTGAATAGTTCGGACCAGAATGAAAAGTGCCTGCTGCCTGCCTGCACAGGTTTTTACAAAAACTAGTTGATACTTTAATACAGCATAGAAAAGTATCACGCAACATTTCTAAAAAATGAGGGTGACACTTTTAGGGACTAAGCGATACTTCTGCCAAAGGTGTGTGACACTTTAAGGGTGTCGTACGACATTTCTCACAAGGAGGTGCAATACTTTCTAGTATCGTGTGATATTTCTCCAAGAGGCATGCGATAGAATCAGGGGACGAATGACAGAGTTTCAATGGGCGTGTGATACATTTTTGTGTCGCACCATGCTGATAAAATGTCGCCCATAGAAACACAAAAACACTTAAGGAAAACACAATAGGGGAAAAATAGAGAAAAATTGAGTTTAGAATCTCCACACTGAGGAGTACTAGATCCACATAGATCGAGGAGCGAACACTCGAGAGCATAGTCAACAATATGCCAAGGAACAAGAAAGAGGAACATCTATCCATCTAAATCATAGAAATAATAAAATGTACTAAAAACAACATTGCAATGAACATAAACAACATCGCAATGTATAGAAATAACATCATAATAATTGAACAACCAAACTAAGTATGCGGTTCCTCCCAACTATCAATGGCATCATAAGGCCATCATGGGCCCTAGCCATCCCCTGCGTGTAACATCCCAAGCCACTGATCAAATCATCGATATTGTCATAATAGGAATGTCACTACTAAACATGCTAATAACCAAAAGCATAAGGAAATCTAACATGCTAGTAGTACAATAGAAGATAAACCTACAAGTAGATAACATCACCTATCACATGCTAATCATCATAATAAGGAATGTGTCAAAACTAAGATCATGTAAACATGATAAACAACATCCCAATGAAAGCATAAATCACAAGAAGCATACTTCGTAAATCGAAGTACTAAGTGAACACCTCCAACCACGATTGCACCAGGATATAAGACTATCTTTGTACACCGATCCCTAGTAGTGGTAGAGGTATTTACGCCTCCCAACCATGTGGCACTCATAGGTCCATACCTGCTATGTTGATGGAGATAATGATCCAACCACAAACACACAAAACAACATCCATGGCTAACACTCATGCCAGACAATATGATGGCTATAACTAAGAACCTAAGATAATGTAAGGAGTATAGGTCCTAGTTAAACACTCAATAGGCTACTAAGTAGGGGCTAACATCATGGAGAGTTTCTTGGCATCAAAAAGCCCAAGCTCGGGTTGTGTGTCCTCAAACTTAAATGAGTGCTCAGACATTGTTTCCTCAAACTTAATTGGGTGCTCACACATTTTATTATCTTAAATTTTATTACCATTCACACATTTTATTTAGTTATCACTTATATAAAGCTCCCTCTACCAACCCACCATGGCGCCATGATCATCGGGCTACGAGATAGAAGCCCCCTCCATATGCTACCCTACCCTACCCATGCTCATCCTATGATAAGTGCCTGTGGGCATGCATATTCCTATCCCAACCCCAATGATCATAACTTTCAAAAGTACCATGGAAGATCGGACCTCGCAAGTCACCCGACAAATGTATATGCACATACTCATGTGTGGCACACCACCATCACGAAGATCAAAATACAAGGACAGGATGAGAACACAATGCAAAAGATAATACCCAATTGAAAGCAACACGGGAAGGACAAATTCTACATGAATCCCAAAGCTAATAAAACCATACATCATGAAATCACTCAACTGGCCTCAATCCAAGAGTATGGATTCTACATGAATCCCAATGATGCAACAAGACCAAACATCATGAACTCACTCAACCGGCCTCAATCTAAGAGCATAGATTTTACATGAATCTTAGTGTCCAGGAAACAAAAGCAAAGGTCCAAAAGAAACCATAACACCAAGTATAAAAATCACTCAACCAAACACAACGTTGGGAGTACGAATGTGACACACACCCCAATGCAACATAAAAGTGCAATAAAGGTCTGACTAATATCCAAATGGATAATCCAAGTCCACAACCCAACTTGTGCCAAGGAAACTTGAGAAAACACAGTAGCATGCAAAACGAGGTAAAAACCCCAAAAATCCAAAAATAATCAAGTTCAGACACCGTATGCAAAAATAGCCAACATAACGATGTAAAACCCCAAACCCTCATCCCAAAAACTAGGGAAATGTTCATACCCACCCAACCAGGTAGAACTAGCATATAGAAATGGAGGGGAACACTAGTTCTCAGCCTCCAAACAAACAGCTCCCAAAAACAGAAGTAGAAACGGAGCAGAAACAATAAAACAAGAAAGCCCTACCTCACAGCCAAAAGGGAAAAATAGGAATCTAAACCATAAAATAAATAGCTCGCAGAAGTAGTAGAAAATCATGGCAATCCAAGGTTTCCCCAAGCTAGATCCAATGAGCTCAACCTTGCGATGATCCCATGCCTGTAGCTCCCACAACGAACAAAACAATAAATCCTCATGAAGAGGATTTTGGGTTTTACTCTCCAACTTTCTAATTCAAAAGTGAGAATTGAGGAATTGAATTCCTTTTTGGATATTTATTCACTTTTCGAGTGAATAATCGATTAGGGCAAATAACCAGCCAACCTAGTTAGACCCCAAATCCACCCAAATGAAAATAGGCTATTCTTATAAATAGGAATCCATCTATGGGAAAGCTGCTAGAAATTAAAATAAATCAATTAAAAGGTCTGAAAACCCAAAAACACATAAATTTTCTTAATAAATTTCGTGACAATGCAAACCTCTAAATGCACAGACATGCTTACTGGTCTAATCACATAATGTAAATGATTTTGGATTTAATAATCACCATAAAGTTTAATAAAATAATTAAAATAAGGATACATCGACCATACAAGGATGACATTGGTAAAATATGAATGGCTGAATCACTAACTCCATGTGCCACTGCCAGGGATATAAATCCTGCACACTAAACAACATGATCAAGTACAATTGCATATAATAACATAGCCAATGAAATAAATGCATTAATCACCTAATTTAACCATTTATTTAATTATATTAAAATAATCTATTTACGTCACTCACGTTCACATAAAGCATAACAACGCAGGAATGAAGTAAATAACCATAGCATTAAATCCATCACCTAACATAATCAGAGGTAAGTCCAAATACCAGATAACTAGATATTATCATAAAACACATTGTCAACTCAAAATGGGATCATCGTGCAATATGATCAACTAAACAGCATAGCAGTCTAAAATCTATGATACTAAAATCAAAGTATAACATTTGACCCTCAGGTCCTCTCAAATATAAAACATCACATAAGTAACAGATATCTCTCAGATCAAAATATAACAAGGTAAATGTTCGTAGCACATAACCAAATAATCCCAAAAGGGAAATCCATTTCTAATTATTTAAGAATTTAATAATGGTTGATTAAAGAACAACAAAAAGGCACTTAAAGCACATAAGTAAAAATAGTCATAAACATGACTAACCACTGCTACAAGAACCTAGTCTAGTGTAGCATGGTAAAAAGTACATAGTGCAATCTCTACACACACCTCAAGGTAATCACAAAACAACCTCATGATACCACATTGATCCTGGTAAGCACTAGCAAAAACCTCAGTGAACCATAAATCATATCATAATCTCCTAAATTAGTCAAAGCATAATCAAAGCAACTGATACAAAAACATAAATCCAAACATCTCAACGGTGTAGACCAGCCATGGTCACGATCATGATCCATCACAACAAAAGATCAACAAGGTTGCATCCATCAGAAAGACTTACAAAAGTCAAATGGGAGAGGTACTACACTTTCCTTCTAAAGACTCATAAGTCTTCTATTGGCATTTTGTCCCAAATAACTAGAAGGCATTCCAATAGAGGTTTAAGGAAAAAAATTACTAAGAAGGATATCAGTAATGGGATCGAAAGCACTCTCAAGCATCTTGTCTCTAAACATACTTCTTAATTATTATTACATCCTAAAATATGAGGGGTCTCAAAAGTCTACAAAAGCACATGGTAGTGAAGAATATAATTAAGGATATTAACCCCAACACAATTTTTCCACAAGAAACCAAGATTTTTTTTTACAACCTTTACCTTGGCTAGTAAATTTGTTTGGTATGCTTCTCTTTTTTTCTATTGATTTTGAAGGTACATCTAGTAGCCTGACTATTTTGTAGATGCTAGTATTTCTTGTTGCCTATTACTTTTTCCATAGTAAGAAGCTTCAATATATGGCTTTCTCCCACTCCAAATTTGCTCTTGTGTGGAACCTAGCAAATTTTTATGCATCTAATTTGGTGCGAGCTAGGAAGGCATATCAAGATCAAATTATTTAATACAATAGGTTTAGTAGAACTAATCATTTGATGGTAATGGGGAACTTTAATAGCCCTATTTACTCCTCATAAAAATATGGTGGTAACAATTATTTCTTGGCTTCAATGCTTGATCTTCACAATTTTATCTTTGATGGGAAGCTTTAGGATATGGAGCTATAGGGTGACAGTTTTACTTGGTCTAATATGTGCTCTTGCAACAATCTGATTCAGGTGAGGCTAGACAAATGTCTATTATCTTATAATTAGAATAATATTAATGAGAGTTCTACTTTTTCTATTGTTAGGTATGGATCCAACCTGCATCCTATCTTATACAAAATGGGACCCAAAAGTATCTTCAGATAAATTCCTTTTTAGATTGAAGCTATATGGACCCTTAACCTATACTTTGCTTTGCATCTTAGAGAATGGTGGAATTACAAGTTTATTGGTATTGTTATGTACTTTCTAGTATGAAAACTCAACAAAGTCAAGTAACATCCTAAATATTGGACTAAGTATCCCTTTGGAAACATATTTGAACAAAAAGATAAAATCAAGGATAGTCTACACTCCCTACAAAAGGAAATAGAATCTCTTGGTTGGATCAAGATAGAGACAAAGAAGAAAATTGGTTACTACCATATTTAAATGGCATTATTTTGAAATAGGATGATTACTAGAAGAAAATCTCTAGGATCTAGTGGATCAAAGAGGGATATAAAAACTCTAGGTTCTTTCATCAATCTATGTCGAAGTGTAGAAAGAGGAACTTGGTCAAGGACTTAACGATAGAACAAGAATATATCACTGAGAAGGAGGAGATTTAGTAGTTAATTGTCACTTATTTTAAGGATTTTTTAAATCAATTTCCCACTAATCCTATCTCTAATGTTAGAATGAATGCTCTCCTTCAATGTGTCCCTACTTTGCTCTCCTTCAATGTGTCCCTACTTGTATTTTGCCTCAGATATCAGGATGTTAGAACAATATGTCACTACTAAAGAGGTAAAGACTACTACATTTCCCTTAGCCCTAATAAGTCACTTAGGCCTAATGGATTCCCTCCACACTTCTTCCAAAAATATTGGGAGATAGTGGGTAGACACATATTTTGGGTCGCTAAAGAATTTAAAAACCTTGAGAGCTATTCTTAAAGAACCAAACAATTAGTTTATTTTTATCATCCCCAAGGTTGATAGTGCTAAAAAAATGAAGTACTTTAGGCCTATTAGTCTATTTAATACTATCTATAATCATTTCTCTCACTTTCTAGTCTCACATATATAACTATTCCTAGATCGTATTGTCCATCCCCAATGGAAGAGTTTTGTTCCTGGGAGGTAGATAACAAGTGTTATACTCAGTGTTCATGAGATTATCCACTCGATGGAAAAAGGGAAAAATGAAAGTATGATCCTTTAGTTGGATATCTCCAAAGCCTATAACATAATTTCTTGGGACTTTCTCTTAGAGGTCCTTAAGAAAGTAGGATTCAAAGGTAGAATCATTTAATGGATGGAGGTGTGTTTCAAAATGCCAAGGTTCTATATTCTAGTTAATGGATCTCTAAAGGGTTCATTTGTTTCTTCAAGAGGTCTAAGACAAGGTGATCCTCTATCTCTCTATCTCTTTATCATTTTAGCTTATGTTCTTAGTATAAGTATTAGCAAGATGGTTGCTACCAGTTTGATCAAAGGCTCCAAGCCATCCTCAACCTTGGAATTGTCTCCCACCATTAGTTTTTGAATTACAACCTAATGGTTGGATAATCTACTATTATTGGACTAAAATCCTAGAAGAGTATCCTAGGGGAGTACACCCTTGCAAAGGTTAAATCTTACAAAAAGTTCCCTTTACTTTTTTAACACCCCTAACAAGCTCCAAAATTGGATTGTTAAGTTGATTGGATGTCAAAATTCTCACCTACTTGTAGTTTATCTAGGTATGCCTTTAACTATTACTAAAGTGGATAGTAAATTTTGGTCAAGTTTTTTGGAGTGAATTCAATTGAAACTAGCTACTTGGATGGGAGCTCTCCTTAGCAATGTTGGTAAACTCCAAATGCTTGTGGTGGGTCTTCAAAGCTCAACCCAATATGTCATGCTCTCTTCTATATGCATATCATCTAGGTTAATAAATTGGATGTTATCAAAAGAAATTTCTTGTGGGCTTGTGTTGAAGACAAGAAGCGACTCTCGTTGGTCAACTAGAAAATGGTTTGTACCCATAAGAATCAAGGTGGTCTCAATCTTAGGGATACTCATTGTATGAATTTAACCTTTATTGAAAAAATTGGTTCGAATATCATGAGGTCGGTTTTATGGATTGGGCTAATATTTCAAGAGCTAAGTATCTCAATAATGGTGTTGGCACAAGCCTACTTATAGACCCTCCCATGCAAGGGTCAATAATCTAGAATAATTTGAAGAAGCCCATCCCTCTTCTTTCTCAAGGTACATCTTGTCTTATTAGAGATGGTGTTATTGATTTTCTGGTTTTCACTTAATTAGATCTACTTGCCTTTTATTTCCATCCTGTGTTCCTAACTTTTAGGAGTGTTTTGACAGAGTAGTTTGGTTACAAGTTTCATGAATACTATAATATTATGGATTATGGGATCAAATGGAACATTAACATCAATTGGTATGAGAATGGATTCAAGTTTATTTATTTCCAACTCCTTAAACATATTAACACCTTAAGATTTTATTGGTTGGACCAATGGGATGTGTTTATTTGGAAAAGCTCAAATTTTAGTGAGTATACTATTTAAATGGGTTTTGACCTGTTGTCTCCAAATCGGCCTAGTATGTTTGAATAGAACAAGATCTGGAATACTAAGGCTATTCCTAAAGTCAAGTTTTTTAGTTGGATAGTATGCCACAAAAAGATACTCACCTTGGACAATCTTCAAAAGAGGGATATTCATTTTGTTAATAGATGTGTCCTCTATGAAAAAGAAGCCAAAATTCTTGATCATTTCCTTTCTTTTAGCCTTTTTGTTTGGGGAGTTAAACAATCCACTATTAGTCTATTCAATTTGTAGTAGCATTTGAACAATGATCCCAAGAAAGTGGTTAACTCTTGGAAGTCCACATCCTCTCATCCCTCTATTACTGAAATTTAGTGGCAGTCTCTTCTTTGTGTGATGTAGGAGCATCTTGGGTTCTTTGGAAATATTGTATCAACCAAAAATATTTTGAATTGTTTGTTATAATCTACTATTCGAGGGGCAACCCTTATTGCTGGTGTTATTTATTTCCATAATTTTGGTTACTTGATGTCATAGGCCTATTGTGAATCATTCATATATGATCATGGAACTATATTTCATCTCATTAAGGAGTTGTCATTTTCTTTGTTTGACACATGTTCATTTCCTAGCATGTCACGTAACATGTCGTTATTTTCTCAAGTGAGGTTTTTTCTATTTCAAGGCTTTTCATGGCCTTGGGGATTTCTTCTTGGATCACATGTAGACCTATCTTTGTTCCTCTAGATATTAGTTGGCTTGATTTTATGCTCACCAATTTCCCCTTTGGGGCAAGACATATATTTTGTAATATTTGTATCTATAAGACTAACTTGTGGTCTTGATGACTATATATTTGAGATCTAGGATTAGAGTAAGTAATGACCAAGTAAGTATAATCAAGATAATGTATATTGCCTCTGTAGGCCTGAGATTCTAAGACTTATATTCATAATTTGATGGTATATATCTATAACCAGGTAGGCCTAATGCCTAGCACATTGTAATGAATTTTTTTGGGTAAAAGTACAAAGTTGTGTCACCTTTTAGGCTAACTTATTAGAATGACTGAATTTGAGTATTTTTATCCAAAAATCAAATTTTCTCAAACATATGATTTAGATAAATTCATTCTAGCTAAGTTATATATGGTCTCACACTTTTCCAATTGGAAATATCTATTAAATGCATTTTTTATGCTAGTTTTTATCCAATTACTAAAGAAATAATATTATTTCAAAAAACTAACATTTCAATATCTCTTGCTATTTTTTATGATATTTTTTTAGTAAAATAAAAACACCATTTTATAGAGCCCAAAGTCAAGAATATTCTCATATAGAGTTTATAGTGTTTTAATTAGATATAGTATATTACAATTAAAAAGTTCTACTAGCACGTGTTTTAACACTCAAAAAAAATGTCAATTTTGAGGGAAAAAATAGTAAATCATATCAAAAAAAAAAATTAAAAATATGACATTTTAGAGGAGAGAGTCCTCTTTCAGAATGTAGAATTTATCTTCTGGTTAGAATAGATTTGTTTTTAAAAATGTGGTGGGAGATGAAAACTATCAATTTGGGGTGAGTTGAAATTTGAATCACTATAAAAGAGAAAATATAGGTCTAAAGTCAATTTTTATTGTTGATTGTTCTAGCTATATGTGTTATCTATAACATAGTCTGAGTTCAAATAGAAACACATTTATTTCCATATAGTTTTGTGGTGGGAACTAAACCCCTAATTTTCAGTGTTTTTCAACAACTAAAAAATTATCTTACAAATTAGGAAAATATATGATTTCTTATTCCAAATAATTATTTAAAAAAATTATCCTAAACTTCAACCATTTCTACACATTTCATTAGTTTACTTCATATTCAAATTCTAAATAATAATACCAGTTTTATATTCATTGAAGGTGAACAACTATACTTTTGTTAGCTTTTTCCTTTACAAAAGGGTGATACAGCTCTATGTTTTTACCCTTCATAGAATATCTATATTGGATTCAATCTAAGTTGTTGTTTCTTCCATTTTTTAAGTTGGCTTTTGTGTGTAACTCTAGCAGGGTGATTGGTGACTAATAATTTGGTCCATTTACCTAGCATCCCTTGTGTTAGGTGGTATCAGAGAGAATATATCCTTCCTTGTGGAGTCTTGGGATTATGGAGAACCCTATTTTGATTAGTTATAGGTTGGAAGACATGGTTTTTTACCTATAACTTATAGAGGGTTGTGATTATTGTAGGAACTATTGCCAAAATGGTTCGAGGTAGAGGAAATGTAGGTAATTCTCTCATGGACATGTTGAGACAAATTGTATCTAGACTTGAAGTTATTGTGCTAGCCTAGAGGAGAAGAGTACATCTTGAGGATGTTAGTGATGAAGAAGAAGTAGTTGTACCTAATGCTAAACTTAAAGTGGAACAATATGAAGAAAGGCATTTGAGAGCTTTGATTAGAGGATATTCCAGACCTTATTTTGACCCTTCTAGTTATTCTAGAAATCTTTATACATATGCTTTTTTGGATTGGATCTCTGAGATGGAAAAGTATTTTGATTATAAAAGTACCTCTAATGATAGGAAATTGAGGATAAAAGCTACTAAATTGAGAGGACATGCTTCTCTTTGGCGAGAACACTTGGAAACTAATAGACAAAGAAGAGGAAATTAAAATATGAAGAGTTTGGTGAAAATGGTTGGTGGGTTGAAATGAATTTCCTTCTTGCTGATTATCAAGTTTTTTTGTTAGGAGAATGCAAAATTTGAGACAAAAAGATTATGACTACGAAAGATTACACTAGGGAATTCTACAAGTTGGACATTAGATTTTGACATGTTGATGATGAAGTCGAAAAGGCTGCTAGGTACCTAATGGTCTAAGGACTTTTATTCAAGATGAAATCATTTTTTCAAAGATGGAAACTATGGAAGAAGCATATTTATATTCCCTAAGAGTTGGAGAAATATTGGTAAAGAAACCAAATATAGAACAAGGACAAAGTGTGAAAGATTTTAGTGATATGGATGTAGATCTTATGGAGAAAGTAGCATATCTAACAAGACATCACATAAAAAAGACAAATAATAATGGAAAGAACATAATTCTAGTAGAGGAAGAGGTAACTACACTAGAGATAATTATTTTGCATACCCTAGGAATAATAGTGTTTGCAAAAGGGAAGATATATATTGGTTTAAGGGTGCTTGTTTTAAGTGTAGGGAAGGACATGGGACCTTTTAATGCACCTTTTTTTGTAAGAATATAGGAAGTAGTAGAAGAAATGCTTTAATTTAAGAAGAAGTTATTGATCCACCTAATGAGCTTGAAAATGCAGAGAACCTGATGATTAGAAGATATTTTTGGAATGAACAAGTGAGCGAAGAACCTATTTTGAGGAAATATCTTTCCAAGACAATATGTAAGACTAAAGGAAAATGTTGCAAAGTGATCATTGATAATGGTACTTTGGATAATTTGGCATAAAAGGTATTGGTTTCAAAGTTGTTGCAGAGGTTAAACACAATAATTCTTATTGCATTGCTTGGATCAAGGATGAGCATGAAATTTAAGATTGGGAATTACTACGATGAAGTTTTGTGTGACATTATGCCTATGGATTGTAATTATATTCTTTGGAAGACCTTGGTAGTATGATAAACAAGCTTTACATTATGGTAGATTGAATCAATACATTATTTGTGGTAATGGAAAGAAGAAAATATTGTTACCTTTAATAGAATAACTAAAGAGAACTAGTGTACCATAGTTAGATTTTTTTTGGTTGATGGAAATCAGTTTGTTAAGGATATAAATAATTTGTTTTGATTTGATTCTTAGAAAGAATAGAACCAAGATGAACTTGAGCATGCACCTAAGATTAGATCCTTGTTGATAGAATTTGATTATAAAAGTTTAGATAATGTACTTGATGGTTCACCTCCTATAAAAGATATTAGTCATTGTATAGATTTAATACCTACAGATAGCTTTCGTAAAAAATAACCACATAGGTTAACTCTTGTAGAGAATGAAGAATTAAATAGACAAGTGCAAGAATTCCTTGAGAAATGTTTGGTCAAAAAAAATTTTGGTCCTTTTGTAGTACCTATAGTATTGACAACTAAGGAGAATGGAGAAGGTGAACTAATTCCAAAGCTATGAATAGAATAATATTCAAGTATAGGTTTCCTTTACCTAGGATGGATGACATTACAAATCAATTGAGTGGAGCAAAGTAATTTGTTGAAATTAATTTCTAGAGTGGTTATCATCGTATTATAATTAGAGAAGGAAATGAATGGAAGACTTCTTTTAAGATAAATGAGGGATTGTATGAGTGGTTGTTTATGCCTTTTGGTTTAACTAATACACCTAACACTTTCATGAGATTGATGAATAAGGTTTTGAAGAAATTATTGGGTAAATTTGTGATTGTGTATATTGATGACATACTAATCTATAGTAAGAATAAATAGGACTACTTTATGCATATCAGACAAGTGTTATAGAGGCTAAAGGAGGAAAATGTGTTGATAAACTTGAAAAATGTTATTTTATAAAGACAGAGATTGTGTGCCTTGGATATTTTTATCTTTTTTGATGGGTTAAAGATCCAAAACCTCAAAAAGTAAAAGATACACTTGAGTGGCCTACACCTGATAATGTTGGAGAAGTTAGATCATTTCATAGATTGGGAAGTTTCTATAGGAAGTTTATCAAAAAAATTAGTTTAGTATGTAATTCCATGACAGAGACAATGAGAGGTGATAAAAGAGAATTCAAATGGACACATGGATCAAAGAAAAGCTTTGAAACATTGAAACAAAAGGTCAAAGAATTACATGTGTTTTATTTACCTAATTTTATTAAAGTTTTTCAAGTTGATTGTGATACTAGTGGGAATGCAATTGGAGCTATTTTGAGTCAAGAAGGCAAGCCTATAGCTTTCTTTAGTGAGAAGTTGATTGATGTGAAGAAGAAATATTTAGTCTATGATCAAGAGTTTTATGAAATTGTTCAAGCTTTGAAGAAATAGAGATACTACTTGATGCTTAAGAATTTTGTATTATGCCAATAGTGGCATGTTGTGATGGTTATTTTGTTGAGTTGTTATCCTTGCCATCAAAGTTCAAATCTCATGGGGATGAGGTCCCCTATTTGTGGCCTCACTAGTTCATAGCTCCAGGTCAAAGCGTTTATCCCTCTTTTTAAAAAAAAAAGAATATTGTAGTATACAGTAATCATAAAGCCTTAAAGTACTTATGTAGTCCGAATAAGTTGAATTAGAGACATGTGAATTGGGTTGTATATATGCAAAACTTTTCTTTTATATTGAAGCATGGGAGTGGACATTCAAATAAGGCAATAGATGCTTTGAGCAAAAGAACTTTGTTTATAAAAAAGAGGGTTGCAATACTTAGGTTTGAAGATTTAAAGTTCACTTATATGAAACTAGTCTTGATTTTGCATAACCTTGGAAATCTTGTAAGAATCACAGATAAGAAGAATAGATGGTTTGACTATTTCATTTAGGAGTACATGTTGTTTAAGGGAATTCATATATTTATACCAAGAGGATCTATGAGAAAAAAAATCATTAAGGAGAAACATAGTGGTAGACTTGCAGAACATTTTGGAATTGATAAGACAATAAAGTTGATTTTTGAGAGATTTTTTGCCACATATGTAAAAGGATGTTCAAAATATGGTGAAGAATTGCATAATTTTTAAGTAGCTAAGGGAACTAGTAAGAATGTGGGATTGTATACACCTTTACCTATTCCTACTAAACCTTAGGAAGGTATCAGTTTGAACTTTGTTATTGGATTACCTAAAACTCAAAGTGGTAATGGTTCTATTTATGTGGTAGTTGCAAGATTTTCAAAATGATGCATTCCATACCTTGTAAGAAGACATCATATGTAGTACACATAGTAGATCTATTTTTCAATGCAAACTATACATATATAGGATTTTCACATCCTTTCCTACATGATGGTTGTTCCTCCTATTACCATTCCACTAAATTCATGGTTTATTAAAATAACTCAATACAAGATAGTATTCATACAACCTTGATATATTATTGTGTAGATAATATTTTAAAAACTTATTATTCTTTACACTCATAATAACTATGTGAGTTGTTATTCCAACCCACTTTTATTTTCACAACAACACACATTATCATTCAAACCTATGTGAATGATAACATAATTTCCTAACATATTCAAAATACTCACTTAATATAAATTAATAAAAAAATTAAATGGGAACTAACATAAGCATATAAATTTTATTATATCAAGGGTAGAAGTAAAGAAAAATTGAGTCAGGACAATAGTTGATTTGTCAACTCTTTCTCTAGAACAACCTCCCACAATGGTTTCTCAAGGGGGTGGTATTGGTGCTTAGTTCTTCTTTGGTAGAATATGTTATATTATTCTCTATGCATTGGCCTCTTTGACATGATTATGTTGACAAAAGGGATTGTTCTTTTCTATTAGGTTCTTATTGTTGGCATCTCTCTTGTGGGGGATTGGTTGGAGCCCTATCTCAATTTGGGCTTTGGTGTTTTCTTGAAGTATTTATTTGTTATTTCTAAATGGGTTTGGTTGCCCCTTTTTGGGTGACTCCTTTTTACTATGGTCTAAACAAAGATGTAATGATTCTTTAGTCTTTTAGAGAGTTGAAGGGGTTTATGGTTTGCTACCTTGTAGTTGGGGAATTTTTCATGTCATTACTTATATATGGGGATAGTGAGGTTGTGAGAAGGTTTTTTATGTTATATAGAAGGAGCCTAAAGTTTAGTTCTCCATCTTTCCAATACTCATGGTGGTTGTGATTTATGGAGGAGCTTATGTTGTGATGTAGAGCCTAATTAGGCTTTGGCATGGTTTCCCACCAAATTTTACTATGGGTGTTTGGAGGTAGTATTGCCAAGATGGGGTCAAGGGGAAATGCCCCTATGGGGGTTTTTGAGGACAACATCCCCGAAAGCTCAACTATTTTTGTTATTGTAAAAGGTTTTGGATGTTATTTTTCTATTCAACGATTTATTCTAGCCCTAATTTTTTAAGCGGTAAAAAGCTAGTATAAAATGGCTTAAGATTGGAGATTTAAAAATGTATGATGAGATTGTAGCTTCTTGTGGCGGTATTGAGCTAAAAGGAATTACAGATTCTAACCATGTTCTAATCATTGGATAATAAGTAAATTAGAATTGTTTGGTGGACGTATACTAGGGATTGGATTAGCCATGTTAAATATTTATTCCTTGTGTTCTCTTTTGTACAATTTATTATTTTCTAATATTGGTTATATTTGTATTTTATTGTTATTTCTATCACATTAATTCTAACAAGTGGTATGAGAGTGAGTTAAAAAATTAGCTATCCTCTATAGGAAGGTCTCATGGTTGAGTGGGAGAAATGGTTGATAAGGTTAAGTTTAATGTTGAGAAGTTTGATGGGAAAAACTTTTAGTTATGGAAAATGCAAATCGAGGAATATCTTTATCTGAAGGATTTATGGTGGTCATTGGAAGGAAAATCCAAGAAACTAATAACTATGATAGATGAGGACTAGGATATATTGGATAAAAAGGTACTTGGAAGTATTTGATTATGCCTACACAATTAGTGGAATTTAATATTACAAAAGAAAAGATGACAGAAGAGTTGATGCAAACCTTGGCAAGGTTGTATGAAAAGTTATTTGCTTCAAACAAGGTATTTCTCATGAAGTATTTATTTAATATGAAGATGGTAGAGGTTGATCTATTGTAGATCATTCAAATGAGTTTAATATGGTTACCAATCAATTATCTTCTATAAATATTAATTTTGATGAATAAATTAGGACTCTCTTGATTTTGTGTTCTTTGCCTAAAAGTTGGAATGACTTTTTAATGGTTGTGAGTGATTATGTTTCTAGACCTAATACCCTAAAATTTGATGATGTGATTGTTGTTATTCTAAATAAGGAAACTCATAGGAAAAGATTAGGCAGATCTACATCAAGAAGTGCTTTGAACACACAAAGAAAATGCAAACAAATGAGAAAAGATGTAATTTTGGAAATCATGGGAAATCAAGGGGAAAATCAAAGAGAAAAAGGTCTCAATCTAGAGGACCAAGAGATTGTTGTTACTGTGCAAAATTAGGGTAGGAGAAGAAATATTGTTGGACTTTGAAGAACAATGAAAGAGACAAGTAAGAAGGAAATAAGGAGGATAATGTGGTAAGTAACAAATCTAAAGAGGATTTTTTTCTTGTTTCTGTAAAAATGTTGATGATTTATCAGTTTTAGATTCAGGGGCTTCATTTCATGCTACACCCCATAGAGGTTATTTTATTGATTGTGTCCAAGGGGATTTTGGGCTTTTTTATTTGGGGGATAATAAACCCTATTAGATTCTTGGAAATGATAGAATCAAAATTAAGTTGCAAAATGGGAATCATTGGCTACTACAAGAGGTAAGACATATTCCAAGATTGAGTAGGAATTTAATTTAGTAGGAAAATTGGGTGATGATGGTTGCTTAGTTACTTTTAATGATAAGAATTGGAAGGTTTCAAAAGGTTTCTTAGTAGTAGTGAAAGGTGTGGAAATAAGAACCTAATATATTTGTACATTTCATATTCTCCTTTTACTTAAATCATTTTAGAGAAAAATGAATGCTTAGGAATAGTTGATGCAATTAAGCAAGTAGAACAAACAGATATTGTAGATTATGATACAACACTATGGCACAACAGACTTATGCACATGAGTAAGAAGAGTTTTCATTCAAAGAAAATTTTAGCAAGTCCAAAATGTGTAAATATGGATTTATGTGAAATTTGTGTGTATGAAAAACAAAAGAGAGTGAGTTTTGTGAAGAGTGGAAAGGAAAAGAAAGATGAGAAATTAGAGCTTGTGCATACATATGTATGAGGACCAACTCACGTATCTTCCCTTGGTGGTTTGCATTATTATATTACATCTATTGATGATACAACTAGAAAAGTATGGGTTTATTTTCCTAGGCATAAATCTACTGTATTTCAAACTTTTAAGAAATAGAAATGCTTGGTTTAAAATGAGATTGGAAAAAAACTAAAATTTCTCATTTTTAATACTAGTGGTGAGTATTGTAGAAAATAATTTCAAGAGTATTGTTCTACTAATGCTATTCATAGATAGAAACTTATTTCAAGGAATCCATAGGAAAATGGAGTGGTTGGAAGCATGAATAGGACAATAATAAAGTGTACAACAAGCATGAGATTTCATGTTGGGTTGCCCTTAAACATGTGGGTCGAAACGATCAATATTATTGTATATCTGATCAATAAAAGGTTTATCTACTCCTTTGGGTTCTAGTATTCTAGAGGAAGCATGGACTATTAAAAAGGTGAGTTATTGTTTTCTCAAAACCTTTGGTTTTGAAGCATTTTCACATATAGATTCTTAAATTAGATCCAAGCTAGAAGCTAAGTCAAAGAAATGTGTATTTGTTGGCTATAACATTGATGAATTTGGTTATAGGCTTTGGGATTTGGAAAATTATAAAATTGTAAGAAGCATGGATATCATATTCAATGAGAAAGTGTTGTACAAAGATCTATTGCAACATCATGAGAAGAAATAAAATGACTATGTAGTTCCACATGATACTCAAAGGGATGATGTTCTAGTAGTCCCTCATACTTTGCAACAACCTCAACAACAAATACCACACACACCAGTAAATGTTATACTGTCAACAAGGCTAAATAGACCTCCAAAAAAAAAATCCCCCTCTTTGTATTCTATTTTATTAATAGATGATGGTGAACCTAAATGTTATGATGAAGTTGTGTAGGAGGATAGAAAGATTAAGTGGGAGTTTTCTATGACAAAAGAAATGGACTCCTTGTTAAAAAATCAGACTTTGGATTTTTATCACTTACCTACAAGTAAAAAGCCTCTACAGAATAAATGGGTTTATAGGTTGATAGAAGAGGGTGAAGCTAAGAAAATATTTAAAGCTAGTTTAGTTGTAAAAGGATTTGCATAGAAAAAGGGCATTTATTTTGATGAGATATGTTCTACAATTGTCAAGATGACTTTTGTTTGTATTGTTTTAAGTATTGTAGCTATTGAATATTTACATTTGGAGTAGCTTGATGTTAGAAAAACCTTTCTTTGAATGGTGATTTGGATGAAGAAATATATATGGTACAACCATAGGGATTTGAGCTCAAAGGTTAGGAGAACTTAGTGTACAGATTTAAGAAACACTTATATGACTTGAACCAAGCACCTTGATAATGGTTCTTAAATTTGACAATTTTATACATGATCATGGATATACTAAGTGTCATTCATATCATTGTATTTTTTTTAAGAGTCTATGTGATGACATGAAATGTTATTTTATTTGTATATGTTGATTATATACTTTTCGTTGGGTCTAACATGGATGACATTAAGGGGTTAAAGGAATAGTTAGCACACTCATTTGCTATGACAAATTTGGGGGAAAGTATAAACATTTGCAGAGATAGGAAGCACATAAAATTGACATTATCTCAAGTTGATTATATTGAGAAGGTGTTGCAACATTTCTCTATGGAGAATCCTAAAGTTATCAGCACATCTTTGCCTAGTCATTTGAAATTTACTAAGTAGAACTATCCAAAGACACAAGAAGAGGAGGATAAGATGTCCAAGGTACCTTATGCTTCAGCTATAGGGAGCTTGATATATGGCATGGTATGTAGTAGGCTAGATCTTGTACATGTAGTGTGAGTTGTTAGTAGGTATATGAGTCATCACAGGATACAGCATTGGAATGAAATCAAATGGATTCTCATATATTTGAGAGGAACATCCTATAAATGTTTACATTTTTGGGAGATCTACTACTAATTTACAAGGTTATGTTGACTCAGATTTGGTAGGGGATCTTGATACCAGGTGGAGTACTACATGTTATGCATTTATTGTGGGTGGGTTAGTAGTGAGTTGGATTTCTCAGTTGCAGAAGGTAAATGTTTTATCCACTACAAAGGCAAAAAATGTTGTTTCTACAGAGGTAACCAAGGAGATGATACGGCTTCAATTCTTCATGGAAGAATTGGGACACCCATAAAAGGAAAATTATTTTTTTACAAATAACCAAAGTGTCATTCATCTTGCAAAGAATTCTACTCTACATTCAAAGAAAAAACACATACAATTGCAGTACCATTTCATTTGGTCAATTTTGGATGATGGCTAATCAAACTTGGAAAAGATAGATAGAGATGATAATCCAATAGATATGTTTACAAAGGTAGTGATAAAGTAGAAGTTGAACTCCTCTTTAGCTTCAGTTGGTCTTCTAGACTAAACAAATTATAAAAGAACAATTAAGTCCAAGGTAGTTTTACATTCTAGTGTGAGCTACAGGTTGAGTAGTGCTATGATCAACCTCCAAGTGGGAGATTATTATTGTGGAGGATGATTAGTCTCCAAGTGGGATATTGTTGTGATGTGGAGCCTAGCAACACCCCTTGTGGGGTCTTAGGATAGAGCCCTAGGTGTGCTCCCAATTGCATTTTAGGGTGGGATCAAGGGGCAATGCCCTCAAGGGGTTTTCAAGGGCAGCACCCCCAAAAGTTCAACTTTATTATTATAAAAGGCATTGACTATTATTTTTCTAGTAAACAACTTATTCTAGCCCTAATCCTACAAGTGGAAAAAAGATTGTATAAAATGGCCTAGGGTTAGGGATTTCATAATGTATGATGAGATTGTAGCTTCTTGTGGTAGTATTGAGCTATAAGAGGTTGCAGATTGTAATTAGGTTGTAATCACTAGATAATAAGAATATTAGACTCAATGTTTGGTGGACATAGCTCAAGGATTGGATGAACCACATTAAATCTTTGTGTCTTGTGTTCTCTTTTATGTGATTTATTATTTTATAATATTGGTTATATTTTCTTGTAATTGTTATTTCTTTTGCATTAATCCTAATAGATTCCTAGTATTGGGATCCTAATGCAGTGAAAGCTTTCCTTTTCATGAGTCAAGGGTGGTTGGAAATGCTTCTATTTTTACATATGGTGAAGATACTAGGTTAGACCGTACTTGTTGAATTTACTTCCTACGAGGATTATCATAGTCAACCGATATTCTCTTTAAATTTTAGTATGGAGATTGTTGGTGTTGGAAGGAGTTGTGATGGAAGTATTGACTATTATGGTTCTCCTTTTGTCTTCTCATTGAGAATGTCCATCGTAGACTATAAGGCCAATGGTTTTATTTTCTCTTATGGCCAATCATTTTTTGAATTTTTTCAAGGGATTATTTTGGTATGTGGATTTTGTTGAAATAATGTGCAAGTATGTTCTTTAGAGGTTGCTATCACATATTTGGTAGATGTGTTTTCATTAATGTCAACATATTTCTTTGTATGTGATATTGTTACAAATATGTTATAAGAATGTCGAGGAAGATGATTTGATCAATATGGCTATTGTATTAAAGATAATATTTTGCAAGCATATAGTTTTATTAAGGTATAATTTGTCTATAGTTGACCTATGTCAATTAGTGAGTTATGTGTGAATGATCAAAGACTCCAATGTTTTGTATATTCAAGAAAAGACAAAGTGATAAAAAAAGGATCAGTGTGCATCAACAGTACAATATCTTTGGTTGCAAAACTTATGGTGTGTCCAAGCCTTGGATTTGTCCTTCATATGATTGGTTCATGATTTTGAGGATCATGAGCTATTTTATAGAGTTATAGAGGTTTTTGTTGGTGTTCTTGATGAATAGTTTAGATATGACATTGAATTTTGAGATAGAGGTGTTATTGATGTTACTAAGGTACTTCACAATAAATGTTGTTCTTTAATGATCATCTTCTATTCATGTTTCTAGATCACATTTATTGGTGTAGTTGTATTTAATGATTTTTTGAAAGCATATTGATATTTTTTATGTTCTTGGTCAACATAAAATGTATATTATTGTGATGAATCAAAGTGTGTTTAATGATGTTGTTGCATGTTTGAGGATGAAGATATGGATCATTATTATGTCTTAGGACCGATATACAATAAATCACATTAAATATGTTTTATTGCATTTGATTAATTATTTTGTAAGTAGGTGTCAAGGTTAAGCCAAACTTATTTATTCTTACAAGGTTCTTGAATTGTATAAATAAATGTAATCATTTTCAATTACAAAGATATGACCCTAAATGAGAATGACATATTGATGAATGTGTGAAGAGGTATGAATTGAATCTGTAATTGAAGCATATATCTAATTTATCTCATTAGAACTAACATGGCTTGACAAATATTTTATTAGATAGCTTACAACTCACGGATTATTGTCCATAGTGGAGTGTAGTCTATAAAAATTTGTAAGGCAGTTAATCTTCCTTTATTTTATTTAAGCACTGACCTCTAGGAAGTGTGTTTGAATTCTTATGAATTCCTATTTTATTACCTTTAATATGGTATAATTATTTAAACTATTGACCCCACATGCATCCTTGGCACAAAGAATGAAAGAAGTATTAACTATTGTCATTCATGACCAAAAGTATATGATTGGAAAAATGTGTGACAACCAGTCAGAGGAAGAAGAATGAGAAGGAAGTCTAAAGTTATTGATCATGAGACAAATTTATCATAGGAAGAAGGAGAATGAATTCTATAGTTATCAATCATGAGACACACCAACATACACTCAGGTACACCCACATTGGTACAAGAAGTAAAATATGGATGACAGGTGAACCAAGTCATCAATGTTATCACTCACCAATGATATAACATAAAGTAAAATCAAAATGATGCAAGAAAGAAAGGAAGATAGGCCACCATTAGTTCTCAAAAGGATTGACAAGGCTACCAATCTAGACCCTAGGTGTAGAGTTCACAAGTCTTATGAATAAAGAAAGCTTGATATTCAATTTTTGAAATTTGGTCATCAGTAACTGTGACCTGACATTGATAGAAGGATGTATTTAACTAAAATTAGATTGAAGAAATTGTTGTTGTGAAGAGAGAGAATTATCAAGAGAGTCTTATTGTAGAGGAAGAAGAGCATGGAGAGAAACAAGTTGAGTGGAAGGAATCTAGCAGAAGAAAGAGTAGTAGAGTGAGAAGAGATCAGTAATAGGTTGTTGTAGGAAACCAAGGGAGAGATGAGAATAGAGAACTCATCGAGAAAGTGGGAATATCAGTGCATCTTCAAGGAGACAAAACAAATATCTACATGGCAAGTCAATGCTACATTCAAAGGTCAAAACACTTAGAATGCATTTTTATCATTGCATCTATTTGTAACATGGTGAGCTTCATTAGTAAGATTATTGTATAAATCCTTTAACAAGGTGTCTCTCAAAATGAGACTTTTAAATCATCTAACTAGGTAGATTCCACATGCTTTTGTAACTCTAATAGGTTGCAAGTGTAGACACCTAAATCTAATTACATCACTAAGTAATCTTATTTAGTCATCTTCTAGGACATTATTGATAAAGTATTTAATATTTAATTAATTAATCACCATCCCCTAGTTTATTTATTTATTTAATTAACTATAGTCCAATTGATAAAATATCAAATGATAACCCAAAATAAAATTATCAATTAAATCCCTATTCTTCTATTAAATAAATAATTGCACTATACCTATTTTATATTAAATAAATCATTTAATAATTCAATCCCTAACCCTAAACCATTCCTAAACCCTATCATTATTGAAATCCAACTCATTCACCCATGCTAACCTCACTTAGCCAGCTAACTAACCTATCTCATTAATGCCAAGCCACTTGCATCCTAATCCCCTCCTAAGATAAGCCTAATCCCCCTCCTAAACATGTGCACAACTTTAAACAAGGGTTAAGACTTTCAAACCCAAACTAAAGTCAAAGTCCTATCCCATCCTTCTTAGATTCCTATCCAAAGGGCTTTAATTCTCTTACATGCCTTAATGGCTCTTTAATGCCCCTTGCATCCCTCTTCCTCACTCCTTCTCCCTCATAACTCCCTTTGACCCTTCATTTTGACCCTCTTCACCCATCCAATCCCCTTGTGACACTTGTCACAAGGCTATGGATTTTTAAGAAGCACAATCCATGTGTTTCCCCTTCCTTGCATCCTATCGCTCTCTCATCCTTTTTCCATTCTTGCATCCCATCCATCCATCTCACCACCCCTTAGCCTATAAATTGGACCCTTCCACTCTCAAAATCTAACACACTTTTATGCTAATATTATAATGTTATTTAAGAGCCTCAAAACTACCAAAACACTCTTATAATGGAAAAATCCATCCACACTTACACTTCTATTCACCATCCATTGAAGGCTTGAATCATGTATGAGCATACATCCCCATCATTTGACACATCTACGATATCAAGGAGGCTTGTTCGGTGCTTCTCCCTTTTGGTTTGCATTCCCCTTTTGCACCTTCTTTTTTCTAATCTATATGTGAATTTTGTTTTTGGCTTCTGAATGTTATAATCTTTAGTAATGTTCTTTACGTGGTAACTTTCATAGCTCTACATTATGGGGCATCCAATGGGACCCAACATTCGGGTCACTTTCAATCATTTTTCACTTACATTTACTAATTAATAAAATTAGTGTATTGTGCTTATTGTTGTTATGTGTTAGGTTTTCAACCTTCTTTGCAGGTTTATCAGTCCCAATATAGGCAACGTGCTTCCAACCATCTCATCCATTTTCCCACAACAAGACCTAAAAACTCTTTATTTTTGCAAAACTGTGGCCAAGATTTTGTAGGGGAATCTTTGCAGGACTGTGAACCCACAAAGGTGGGATTTCTTTCAAACTAATCCTAACCACCACATGATCATTTAAGCCCTTTGCTCCATTCTCAGTTTCCTTTTTTACCTCAAGATCATTTGTATATGTCAGCGGGTTCTCTTGCAATACCTGTGGGATTGCTCTACCAAAAATCTAGTCCCAAAAAACCCTACTTAACTTCTACCCTCAAACCCATAGTTGAACTTTTTGGTGGGAATGCTTATCATAGCCATAGGATCACTACTTGGTGAGTTCTCTCTGTGAGTATTTCCTCCATGACTCACAATTTATTTTTTATTTCCTTTTTTTACTAGTTTTGGTCCATAATCTCACAAAGTTTGACCTCATTCCCGAGGAACGTAGGTTGACTCATATGGGTTCACTGGTACTTTTTTTTTTTTTACATTGGATTCTTGTAGGGGGGATAACATGTAGGTTTTTCTTGATGTTTTTTTCCTTAATTGTCTATTTGAAGATTTAATTTAGTTTTACAATAGTCAAATTCAATCTTGAATGCAATAAAGAAAATTTACAATGCTTTCAAATGGAATGAATGGTTAAATAGCGAACAAAGTCTTGAATGTTAAAATGTTAAAAATAACTAATATGATGAGCATTTGATTTAAGTGTTAAAGAACATTATGGATCAAACACCTCAAATTTAGTGCTTAAGAAAAATTCATACAATCTTGAGTGACTTAAGGAAAATTGTTCTTATTGCCATATTTTTCAATATTTTTACATGCATGATTTCTTATGTTGACTGGATTTATTATGTTCACCATCACTGTCAAGTTGGAACAAACATTTTTATGCTAGTCGAGAGTGTTTTCAAGTTATCAATAGGGAAAAAACTAAAAGTATCAAAAATAGAATGAATCAAGTGCTTTCCCTCTATTAAGATTGTTCCTTTTAGCACATCTTTTAATTCTCTCTTTCTTGAACAAATAGAACCATTTAAATATCTGACACATGTACCAAAAGTTGTTAGCAAGATCATCCACAATAGCCTAGGAGTTCTTCTAGAGAGTTCATCATCCTCTGGGAAGTGCATCCCCTTTGGATAGAAGCTCAAACTAGTAAAATCCTCTAGCCAGTATATAAATGAGAAAAAGGGTAAACTTTCTTGCTCCATCAAGCAATTTTGTGTGGTGCATTTTCAGGGGTAGCCTAAGGTGGGAAAACTTTCCCACAATTTCAGCATGTTCATAATAGATTCTTAAGTGAATCACATACATAAAAACTAATTAGTTGACTCCATGGATCTAATTACGAACCAATTTAGTAGCTACCCTTTTATCCTTGGTGTGTTACTCATGGTGTAAGAGAATATAAAGCTTCTCTAAAGTTACCTAACATATGTCTTTTCTATAGTAGAGGCATAAGGCTACTTGGGGTTTCATCTCCAAGAGTCATTGTCCCCATAGAAGGGGGGCTTCTATTTGTCATACCTTGAAGGATTATTGGTGCGTGTTTCAGTCAAATCTTGTATCTACTTGCCTCTTTAATTAGAGGGAAATATTGTACTAGATCCAAAAAACATCAAGATGGGCTCCACCCAACATGCCTAATGGGTAACACATTGACACCAAATTGACCTTATGGATAAAAGTGTGCTTGAATTTTCTTATTTGTGCAAAAGATCTCATGAAAAACATTTATAAAACATATACATTGGTTACTATCAAATCCTTTTTCTAAAGAGATCATTTGTTTGTCTCTCTCAAAGTTTCTTTTTCCCTTGAGAGATTGCTTGCTCACAATATGTCATATCCATTTATCAAAAAGAGTCTTATCCTTGTTTCAAAATAGATGTTAGCAAGTCTATTTGCAACAACCCTCAGTCTAGTTGGTTTTACTTCATCTCTTCTAAATGAAATTCATTACACCATCCTTTTGATAAAAACCATTACATATCTACTTAAAACCATCTATTATCAAAAGAAATGTATCCTTGTTGTTTCAAAATGGTTGTTAGCAAGACTATTTGCAACAACCCTAAGTCTAGTGGGTTTCTACTTCACCTATTTTTAAACAAAATCCATTATACCATTCTTTGGTAAAAAGTTGTTTCTTATCTACTTAGACCCATTTATTATCTAGAAGGCTCATATTGTCCAACTTAAAGAAAAAGGTATACTTAGCGTAGTCACTACCTTAACCCATAATTGAGATAATCCTAGTCAGAATACCTTATGTCAAACTAGCCTAAACCCAAGTTCAAAAGAGTTAAACTTCCGCAACTAGTTATTTATACAGAAATAGAAGCAGAATGCAAGAAAACCATACCTCATCCAATACTTTCTAAAATAGGTCAAATTGAGAAAGAAGGTATTTAAGTTTCCTTACAAGCCCTGTGGGACCAAAAGATTTAAAACATGACCTTAAGATGTAGGGTCAACCAAAGTCTCATCAACTACACTAGCTATACCCACTTTGATTAGGTTCCTATTCTTCCACATACACTTTGCACTTATCATGTCATAGATTTTTCCTTTTAGGCTATCATATAGGTTCTTATCCTCCTTAAGCATTTCATAGATCCATCATCTTTGGGTCATGCTTTTAGAAATCTAACCCCATCCAAATCAAAATCATAGATCAAAATCATCCATCATCTTCAACATGCTTGAGCATTTGGTGTCACTTTATTGAGAATTTTCTACCCTACATCCTACATCCACCACACTATCATGTTTATCCCTTACTTAAGAGTTGTTTAGGGAAATCTATCTTTATCATTTGTACTCCTCTTCACCTTGAGAAAAAGGTTGGGCTCCACACTTGATCATCATTTATCTTCCAAAAGGTCACAAGTCTACCTTAGAGTTGACATCACCATCATATCTTGAGCTTACGCATAGGGAAAAACATCTCCTCTTTCACTTTGACATCACATTGCTCATCCTTAGGTTTCCTAGATATCATATCAATAGAACTAGGATCCTTCCCACACAGCTATCATATATCTTTTTGCATCCTAGAAAATCCCTACATCATAGTTGCTATATCCTTAGAGAGTTTTAGCAAAATCATCGACCCGCATATACTTGCACTTGTTTTTCTACCATCTTGCATTTCAACCTTAGGAACATCATCATTTCATGCCACCTACCACATCTCACTAAGAATAAAAGAAAGAATAAAGACATGGATCCTAATCTTAGTGATGATTTAGCTAGTGCAATCATAGTATTTGCAATCACACACGATCCAACACCAAAAAATCTAAAAGAGTCAGTTCCCTCAATAGACATAGATGTCTTTATGAATCAACCTAGACATGCAACCATTGTAAATGTCATCATAGATAGAAATAGAGAAACAATTATGGAAAACTTCCTGAGAGACAATGTTGGTGTCTTTGGCTTTGGGAGACCACCACCTTTCGACATATCTGATCCTGCCCATCCCTTATTTGGAAGACTACCACCATGCATTGGCCTATATAATCTTAATGATTTCATTTTCATACTAGAATAAGGACATCAAATGATGCAACCAGAGCTCACGGATCCAAATATACCATCAACCCAACTTGGTGCTCCCATTCCACAAAGTAATCAACCCACCATGGAAAAAACATTAGTCCACGCAACATCCCAACTTACCACTACTACACCATTCACATCTACAAACACCACTAGCATCCCTACTCTAATTTCACAATATACTTATGTCCCACTTATTAGTATTGCACCCTCCTTCCCTCAATTTTCCACTTCCATTTCATATGAATCTGCTAGAAGTACAGTCAATCCCTCTTAGCAACACATCCCATTAGCATTTCATTACACCACAAGGATTTCTTCCTCAATATCTAGCAATCCACCTTTTATCTCACCCACTATCAATATCAACCCATTTGCTACCAGTCAAAGTAACACCACCTCATTTCTACTAGGTCCTCCAAGAATTTTACACAATCACAAGGACCACCTACAAACCTTTTCACTAGCAATCTATGCATGCCTAATTTCCAACCACCACCACCATCCTCCCTCAACCTTGCACCTAACATCATGAATTATTTTTCAATGCCACCTCTAGGAAGCAACCAAACCATACCATGCTAGTTAGTGCCAGCAATAGGCAGATTTCCTTATACTAACTTTATTTCTCTATACATCTATTAGTTGCCTCCTCAGCTAAGCACACAATCCCAAATTTTAGCATCACTATATCTACCACCACCACCCTTCCAAAAAATCCCATTGTAATCATTGCATGTCTAAACCTCCATATAGAATCCTCCAACTGGACAACAGTCTCACATCTACCCTCCACCGTAGCAACCACCTTATCAAAGCTACATCTAGCAATCACAACAATATGTCCAACCACCATTCCAAAAACCCATAACTCTCATCCCAACAATAGCACAATCCGCATTTCATCTACTGAAGTATACAAACCAAATCCATCTACATTCACCTACAACATCTAATACATACCCTCCGTTGGGAGCACCAAGATTCACTACTACATTTGAGACCATTTTTCGACCATTATTGGTCAAAATTTTGACCCTATTTTCAACCAAACTTTGACCAAATTTGACCAACCCATTGGTCAGAATTTTTCTGGTCAAAATTTTGACCAATACGTTGGTCAAAAAACCTCCATAGCCATGGTGCAAGTTCTGCCAGGAATTGGTTGAAATTTTAACCAATGAAAGTAGAAAATTTTGATAAAGGTAGAAATTTTGACCAATTAAGGAAAAAAAATTTGACCAATAAAGGTAGAAATTTTGACCAATGAAGGTCAAAACTTTCGACCAATAAAGGTAGAAATTTCGACCAATGAAGGTCAAAATTTTTAAACAATGAAGGTAGAAATTTCGACCAATGAAGGTCAAAAATTTTGACCAATGAAGGTAGAAATTTCTACCAACAGGTAGGTGTAAATTTTTTTCAGGCATTCTATAAAACAGTCACATGCTTTGCGTATGATATGACATTTTGCATGCATCCTGCACTCTCTTATCCGACTGATGATGGATTACGGAGAGTGATCTGAAACCATGATGCTAAAAAACACACACAATCAAATCCAAAACAAACTTGCATTACAAATGGATTGTGGAAATCTGATATTGTTAATTTTGCATGCATGTCTACCAGGACAAATATATGTTTAAGTTGTGATTGTCCTGGTAGACATGCATGCAATTTTACCAATATCAAATTTCCACAATCCATTTGTAGTGCAAATTCATTTTGGATTTGATTGTGTATTTTTTAGCATCATGGTTTTAAATCACTTTACGTAATCCATCATTAGTTGGATAAGAGAGAGTGCAGGATGCATGCAAAATGTCATATCATACGCAAGGCATGTGAACTGTTTTATAGAATGCCTGAAAAACACTGACAGTAACTAATATGAAAAAAATATAATTAGTTATATGATTGAGACAAATCATGTACCAGTGAGTTGGTCAAAATTTTGACCAGAAAAATTTTGACCAATGGGTTGGTCAAATTTGGTCAAAAATTGGGTTGAAAATTTGATCAATGAAGGTCAAAAAATGAACCCAAATGCACTAGTGCAAGTATGCTCTCCAAGTTGACTCTTTGAGTTTGGTCATCAAGTCACCCCACCAATTTGCCTAATCAAGGTCAATCTTTATGTCTACTCATTGAGCTTGCTCACCAAGTCAGCTCGCCATGTCACCTCTCTAAGTGGCCTCACTAAGTCAGCTCACCAACTTGCCCCACCAAGTTGCCACTTTAAGCCCACTCACCATGTTAGATCACCAGGCTGACTCCCCAAGTCAGCTTGCCAAGCTGACAATTGAAGTATGCTCACCAAGTCAACTCTCTAAGTTTTCTCACCAAGTCCGCCCCCTAGGCCAACTGTCTAGGTCAGCTCACCAAGTCACCCTCACCCAGTCACCTCAATGAGTTGACTAATTAAGTCAGCTCATGAAGTCGACTCACCTAGTGGTTTTACCACCTTGCCCCATAGAGTTTCTTCTCTAAGCTCGCTCACCGTGTAAACTCACTTGGTCGACATGCCAAGTTGACACTTTAAGTTTTCTCAGCAAGTCACCCAACCAAAGCACCTCATCAAGGTCAGTCTTTAAGTAAACTTAGTAGGTTGGCTCACCAAGTCACTTCGCAAAGTCACCTCACCAAGTGGCCTCGATAAGTCAACTCACCAACTTGCACCACCAAGTTGCCACTTTAAGTCGACTCGCCATATCAGCTTGCCGAGCCGACTCCCATAGTCAGTTCACCAAGCTGACAATTCAAGTACACTCACCAAGTCAACTCTTTAAGTTCACTCACCAAGTCTGCCCCCTAGGTCAACTCTCTAGGTCAGCCCACCAAGTCACCCCACTAAGTCACCTCAATGAGTTGACTCTTTAAGTCAGCTCACCAAGTCTACTATTCAAGTACACGCGCTAGGTCGGCTCGCCAAGCCCACCAAGTCATGTCACCAAGTTGATTGTTTGAGTACACTCACAAAGTTGACTCTTTAAGGTCATCTCGCCAAGCCAGCCCACCAATTCATGTCACCAAGTCAGCTCGCCCACATGTCCCACCAAGTCCCCAAGTCTGCTCGCCAAGCCAACAATTCAAGTGCTCCCACCAAGTTGACTCTTTAAGTTTTCTCACCAAGCCCATCCCTTAGGTCAACTCTCCAAGTTAGCTCGCCAAGTCACTCCCACCCAGTCACCTCAATGAGTTGACTCTTTCAATCAGCTCACCAAGTCTACTATTCAAGTATGCATGCTAGGTCGGCTCGCTAAGCCAACCCACCAAGTCATGTCACCAAGTCGATTGTTCGAGTACACTCACAAAATTGACTCTTTAAGTTTTCTCATCAAGTCACCCCACCAAAGCACCTCATTAAGGTTAGTCTTTAAGTCCATTCACCAAGTCAGCTCTCCAAGTCGCCACACCAAGTTGACTCACCTCTTGCCTCACCAAGTGGACCCGCTAAGTCAGCTCGCCAACTTGCCCCACTAAGTTGACTGTTCAAGTATGCTCGCCAAGTTGACTGTTTGAGTTCGGTCATCAAGTCACCCCACCAAAGTGCCTCATCAAGGTCAGTCTTTAGGTCCACTCATCAAGCTTGCTCACCAAGTCAACTCGCTATGTTTTGGCTGGGACAGATAAGGCCAAGTTTTTGTGTGCGAAATTGACATACTATGGCTTGAATTTTATCTCTTAATTTGCTATTTATTAATGTATTATCAATCATACACAGAAATCAAGTTGACAAATAAGGTAATTTTTACATTATGCCATAACAAGATTCAACTACATAGTTTTTTTAATCAAAGTTGTTGACCCATAATTCATCAAATGTGGATCATGGAAAACCATCTCATGGGCATGAATGGTCCACTTGTCACTTTTCAATTCAGGCAATGTTCTAAGGGGTAAGCTTCAAGACTTCCCAAGAGGTGATTTATCTTGGAACTACTCCAACTAAGAATCATTAGTATTGTACAAGGATGGGTGACAAGCATTTTGGTAATTCTTTATGTCTTGTTAGATAAACATGTAATCATGTTTAGCAAACAGAAATCCAAAACTAGTAACATACATTGCAAAAACCAAAAATTTCATGTGACGGGAATAAAAGGATCACTAATTTCAGTATCCCAATGTTTTTAAGTTCCATTCCATTAGAAGTGAGCTATTTGTGCATAGTAAACAACTTTGCCCTGCCTTAGAGAATCGTTTCAATATTATGATACATGTAAACACTATATCCATTGCGACACATATTTGAGGGAAATGAGAATAATTTAAGATACAAGATAGATAAACAGTCATTACCAAAACTCTATATTAAATTGATTTTGTATGAGAAACCATACTATTAATTCACTCCCTAATATTTCCAGTTGTTGTACCCAGCAAAGGAGCTAGCTATTAGCGCATCACAAATTGCAATTTCCCAATCATGTGTTAAAAGAATGAGATGATTAGAGGTATGAGAATAAGATAATACCATCGCAATGAAATTTTAATAGGTGTTGTGAGACATGAAGTGAAGATATCAACTAGAAATTTAGGACTCTGAGGAAGAATCTCGTCTACTCCACAAGCTGCAAGTAATATACAATCGACCTTCATTGCGACTGCAGAAGAAATACCAGAACCCAAGTCTTGATGCTGCACATCAACCAAAGACACCATCAAGAAATATATTATATATACTCAAACAAATAATTAACTTATAAAGGGGCATATGTATTTTTTTGGATTAATCATAGAAGATTCCATGTGCTTCACAATTTATTGAGTAAAACTTATCTCCAGAAAAACATTCACAATCATATCACGTAAATTTTTCTAAAGTCTGAAGGATACAATGTTGAAATAGCTTCAAAAAGATCGTCCGAAGGACATGATATGCTCAGGCTGAAGGAGCTTTGAGATTCATTACCATAGTCGGGAATGGGCTCATATTCAATCTTTTAAAGATTGAAGATGAGCCCATTCTTGAGTGTAGTAATGAATCTATAACCTTGACACCCATCTCTTTGTAGACTTACACACAAGCTTTAGAATATTGATGACACAATTCATTTGTCCATACTATTGGATCAAAAATACTACTATAGAATCCAAAAAAGTTAGGCCAAATAGGTAGATTACATAATCACGAAATTGTGAACCATTACACACACACAAGAAGAACAGTACCTTGAAACACTACTATATGATCTTATTGCAACTTTAATTTGTCATTCCATCATTCTCTCGAAGAGAAAAGATTCAAAATAAACTGCAAGAGAATGACCCACCTGTACTAGAAGACTTTTCAATACATTAAACATATGAAAAGAAGGTGGGCATCTTGTAAAGGAGCACATGCAAGACTCAGTGCTTTTTGGGTTGTGTGTAGTGGGCAACATGTGAATGTCTAAATCTCACTGAACATATCACATAATTGATTCTTCAACTATAAAGATAATATCTATGTAAACTTCTAAATACATATATATAATTGAGTTTCTATCTGACAGTATTATTTAATGGATTTAGTGAAACTTCCTAACGTCACTATGGCATACTATCTCCTACTATGCCACAAACTAAACCCTTCTTTAGGAATCTAAACAAACCAAGTACAAAGGAAACAAAATAAGAGTTATAAGGGACAACAATTGCACCTAAACATTACTTCTAGAATGCTAATAAAAATCTAACAAATATCTAGGACCAAATCAAAGACTTGAGAACAGCAAGCAAACTCTTCTCTTGATTGCTTTGTTACTTGAAATCAATACAAGAAACTTAAGGGCGTAGTAAAAATGAAGGTTAACTAATGCAAATTTTTATTGGTACCTTATGTTTTTGAGCTTTCAAATGCAATATAAGTCTATCTAACAAGCCAAATTTGCCACACTGCTGAACCAATTGAGCCACTGGTGGGTAATCAACTGAAGAGAAAGCTCAATGTTAGACATAACACTAAATCAATTTGTCCCACTAGTAATCAGTTTCAAAAAAACCAAGCTTAATTACTAATTAAAACCTTACTTGATTGATCAAACTATGATTCCAATAGATCAGGACGATTGCAATTCTTTCTCAGTTGAATCATCAAATTGTTTAGCTTTGTTCTAATACCTGTTCCTAAAACAGATGAAGGAAGTCATACCAAGCTTTTACTATTCAAGCAAATAAGACTGGCTAAATGGCTGATAGTACAATTTAATAAAGGAACACAACTTATGCAAGAGCTCTACAAAATAACTCTTTAAAATTAGAGAACACATTACCCTACCTCTCTCTGCCTTACTCTGCAGGTAGGCCTCAAGTGTTTTATTCACTAAATGCTCTTGTATCTATTTTTGATGTTCTGTCATATTTGCATACAGGATTATTTCTTTTTTCTTTGGGAGGTTCTGTTCCACCTCTTCCTTTAGTCCTCTAAGGAGAAATGGCTGAAGAATCAAATGAAGCTTTGAAATTACCTGAAAAGGAAACTATTGTCAATCTCAAGTCCAACAACAGAAAACAAACATAAAATTAACTGCTTGAATTTGAAGCATACTTGAACTCTTCTCTTCTCCTCTTCTTCCTCCTGACCCATCCCATTGCTCTATCTCCCACCAATATCAAACCTTAAAGAAATTTTGCATAAATCAGCATAGTAAAGTAAGAAAGGCCTTAAATGAGAAGAGCACATGCTTTCCTACATCAGAGCCCAGAAGGGATCATATCTTATTGATCATGAAATGATAATAAAGAGTACTAATCACTAGATCTGTAAAAAGTAACAAAATCATAGGGTCCCCCTCATAATAACAGAGGCATGGAATGGTGAGAATCCCTAGGTATTCAAATGTCCCCAATAACTAGATCATGATTGTTATTTATAGCTCATCACTACAATATCAGCACGATATGGAGAGGTACACTTTCTCAAATAGGAACACCTTTCAAGCAAAAGAAGAAGAAATTATTGGATCAAAATACCAATAAACCCATTTCCCTATGATTAAAATAACATGACAAATTAACTCTACTTATAAGCATCTTTGCTACTATATGTAATATAATGCCTGCCAATCATAGAGAGCTAGATGCAGCTAGGCAATCACTACGCCTTTAATATTTCGAGACTGCTACAATTAAATTCATAAACATGATAATAAAAGTGTCCAAAATTACCATCAAGCCAAACTTCTTTCAACATGAATAGGCTTCTTTTGGACTTAAATATAGTTGTTTCTTGCTATTACTAAAATTCAGATATATTAGTACCTATCAAAAAAAATCAGATATATTAGGCAACAAGACCCTGACAGTCTCACAAACTTGCAAAAAAGTTGGATAATATTATATTTCTTCAGACATGCCACAGGTATAGCACATGTATGCATCTGCTCTGAATCACATCAAGGTTTGAAAATGGAAACTTGGATATGGTTCAAATTTTGCTAGTCTCACAGCAAGATTAGAGTTTCAAATGTGACAAGAAAAGAATACCTAGTTTTACATTTTTAATGTTTCAATGAAATAAAGACTAAGTTGAACTACTAAAAACTGGCATTGGCATGCTCTGATGGTTAATTTGTAGTGTTTTTCTTGATAGTTGAATGTTAAAATGGTGATCAAGTCCCATTCTGTAACCTCACAAGTTCATAAGTCCACATCAAAAGCATTTACCCTTTTAAGGAGTAAAAATTCTGCAATTTCCAACCTAATTCTATTTAGAAAATCTACCATTTGTGAACCTTAAAAACACATAATTAATACCATACTCGATGATTTGAGATGTGCCATTAAATCAAATTTCTCTAAAGAAAAAAAAAATTGTAACCACATTTCTTCTTATTGTGCAGGTGGAACCTTTAGTCGCACTTTAAAGAAAACCCATTTGCTTGATTTGATAGGTAACAACGTAGCTAAAAATCTTTTCAATGGCATGTTTAAAAATACGTGTCCACTTCTCTCCACATGGGGAAAATGTAGCTAAAAAGAACCTTCAAGGCTTCAACAGCAAAGGAAAACTCAACTAATCCAGATGGAGAAAACATAACTGAAAAAAATCTTATGTAAAACTTATAAAACCACTTCTGATAGCAAGGGTAAGCAATGCAATACAACAGGAAACACCAGGAGCAATTTTAACAAACACTTACACTAAAGACCTTTCCACCTCACATTATTTGTTCCCCCTAAAGAGAACACTATTATTTAGCCTTTAGATACTTTAAATTTATTACATTGAATGCAAACTTGAGAGTTGAGAGGGTAGTGAAAACATGACATCACTTAATCCTTGGCACAACTGGCATATGCATATTTCTAAATATCTAATGAAGCACATCTTATGGTAAGAGGAGCATGTCCCAGAGTACAATAGGTCGATTAACAAGTTCAATTTTATCACTGAACTTGATCATGAGGTCAAACCTATCTTACTAACTTTAAAAACAAGGGAATCAGCAAAAAAGGTGAAAATATAATGTAATTGATGAGTCTAAAACATGTATGCATTGATTTGAAATAAAGCATTTGGCCCAAGTCATATAAATCAGATACCTACAGATCAAGCAAAAGAGATATTTACCAAGATTTGAATTCCTGACGTGAAGTAAATACGTTAGGCAAAATGAAATTCAGCAAGGACCAGAGTTTTGCCAAATTGTTCTGTAGGGGAGTTCCAGTCAAAAGAACCTTATTGTCAACATCTAACTGTTTTAATTCCCTCAGTAATTTGCATTCAAATTTTTTTAATCAGCGTCCCTATAGCAAAAAGGTAACTGAATTAGATATTAAATTGACAAAACTAAACCCAAAATAGAAGTGCTTGATTTTGTAAAACACAAACCTCATCGACAACTAGATATTTCCACTTGTAGTAGGCAAGTGCCTTTACATCATTCATGGAAACCTCATAAGATGTGACAATAATAGGAAAATCTGGACCGACTTCTCCTAGCATGTGCTTTCTTCTCAGCTCATCACGCTCAATTTTTGACCCATGCTATGGGAGAGCTTTCATACTTGGAGTAAATCTGCAGATAAGTTTTTCTTAAGTTTACTAACAAGTCAATACAATGAACAAGGTAACTCTAAAAAGATCAAATCTTACAAGTAGTCAAAATCCCACCTAGCAATTTCATTCACCCAATTTGATAGAGTGGTGAGGGGGGCAATAACTAGAAAGGGACCATGCATGTCCTTTCCCTTCAAGTGAGCAAGTAAACCAATAGTCTGCACAGTTTTTCCTAGACCCATTTGATCTGCGAGTACTTCTTCAGACATGCCACAGCTACAACATATGTATGTATCTGCTCTGAGTCACATCACAGTTTGGACAAGGAAAATTGGTTGAACTACCTAGATTCTAAATGGTAGACCAAATTTCTACAGAGGAACCCCAGCCAAGGCTTCTCCAACCACCTCTGCATGAGTACACACATCTCATCAAGTCCTTGAGTACTGCGGAAATCTTTGTACACACATCTCATCAAGTCTCTGCCTCCTATATCCAGTAAAACCACACTTAAAGTGATTCAAAAATCATGATCTCAAACTTCTCATTTTTGCAAACGAAAAAATGAATTCTAGAATTGTGTAATCATGTACAAGGAAACTCACTTTGATTGACCAAAGATTTGAAGCTTTAAAAATAATTGAACAAACACTTCCATATGTATGAGGGAAAATGCGAAGCAATAATGTAAACATAATCAAATAGATGAATCAAAAGGTGTAAATTATTTTACAAATAAAAAAGCATACAGTGCTTCATAAGGAAATAGAACACCTCGTGAATTTCACTTGCTTGTATTCATCAAATGAGCTACAATATATCATTAGAACAACATGCAAATATTATGCCCTAGCTAAGATCTTTTAATTAGGAGAATGGCATTGAGAAATACTAGTGGCCAACACAGTTAATGCCTTACACTAAACAAATCTATATATGTGGTAAACAACACTAAATTAGTAGCCAACGATATCATGATAAGAAAATAGCTTCCCACAATGGGAAGACTGATTCTCTTGCATCAAAGGGTGACTTGTATTCTTCAAGCTACAAGCAGTTCTTACATTCAATTACACCAATCATTTAATACAGTCCTATATAACTGCAAGACACGACTCCAAAACATGAGATTTCTTAGTAATTATATAGAATACATATATAGTACATGCTTTAATCTCCAAAATTAGTTGAGTGTCCTTGCTTAATCCTTTTTTTCTACAATTTGAAAAAGTACAAGCATCCATACTACTAAAAGTAGCTAAGAGAACTTTTCAACAAGTTAATTAAAGAAATGGACAATGCTGCTCTTGTACCCCATACAAACTTTAAAGGCAAAAATAAGCTGTTTTCTATTACTAAGAAGTAATTGGTAAAAAAATTTAATGCATCAACAAATGATCAAAAGAATATACAAATGTACAAAAAAGAACGTTTCTAACAAGAAACTGAAGATCATAGAAATGATCTTATCTATTTACTTTCCTTTTGTGGAAAGTTGAATGGCTATTTTATATGATGGTTGTTAGACAATACTTTAGTTCTCATGTTCTTATGTTGTCCATTGCTTCGCTAGCAAATACTTTCTTTGTATTTCCAGTTCTCATGTTCCTATGCTATCCATTGCTTCACTAGCAAATACTTCAAGTTGGACAAGTAAGATGGAAATTTTATACCAATAGCTTTGTATCAAATTAATTTTAAACTACCCTCTAAAATGTAAAATATGGAGAAAACAAATCACAAAATAAGTATGGCTCAATTAGATTAAATCACAATCCTGCACCACTATAACATTATGGTGACTTAAAGCAAATATAACTAATATTGCTCATATTAAAATGGCTTTCATAGAATATATTAGAGTTCAAGAAAGTAAGATATTGGGTGGCTGGTATCTCATATGGAGGACACTATAGTTGTCTATATGAGAACTTTGTTTCACTCTATCCCATTAGTTGTTGGTTTCAGGATGGAGGGAGCTCAATATCATTGTAGTGAATATTACAAAGTTTAAGAAGACAATATATTAGGTTGCTAGTTCATGTTAATGGAGGCTACTATAATATATCAAATCTATTAACTATTGATTCTAGCATGGAAAGTTATTCATATTAATAGAACTAAAGAGGAGATAATATTAAGTTGTAGATATTGATTTCATCAAATCCTACTAGATATTTGATTTCAAGGTGGAAGACAACTTATGCAAAAGAAAATTACATATTATAAATTTACTTCGCCTTACCCCCTGAGTATAGATTTCAGATAAAGAAAATGTATTCTTACAAAGTTAAAAATTACCATCAAATCATGTTGCATTTGTGAAACTGATGCAGCTTGAATTGCAGCTTCCTTATCAATAGTGGTACCAAAGATGCCAGTGTTGTTCACCTACAATAAATCATTTGAGAAGGTCAACTAAAATTGTGTGTTGAGCATGTTTGTGCTACTAATTTATTAAACATATATAACAAGCCACCTTGTTTGACATTGTGTGATACCAGGTTCTTTTGAGAGGATATGTGATCCAATGGGATACAGGATAGATTAAGGGAAACATGCACAGACTAGCAGATCTAAAAACAAATACAACCAGGAAAGCATTTAAAGGAAATATTTTCAAACAACCCAACCCATTTCTTCATTCATTCAAATGTAAATCTTTTGTACAACAACCAAACATCTCTCAACTCAAAACAAAACAATATAACAGTTCTCAGAGTTATTTAAATGACTAACAGAGTCTGACCTATACTTGTTATGCATGTTCATTCAACACTTCCCAACCCAGACCAACATCTTTCACTACTCCCAGTGATGTAGATAAACCAGCAGTCATCAAATGCCATTGCCAAGGTAATGTCATAATGTCATTTTTCTTTCCCCCCAAAAAACAACCTATTTTCTGACTATATTCACCTAGACTGTAACCTCCTTGACTTCTTGAATGCCCACATTCCACATAGAGTGAATTTAACTTTATTTCCCACTTTTTTCCCAAATTGATACAATATATGCATATATAACTCTACCAGTTGGTGCCAACACATTAAGTGTGTTAAATTTATAAATGCATAAATTACAAATTAACTAAATGCCAAGGGGAAACATTTAGTTAACCATTTTTTTAAAAATAAATGGTAGAACTTAAGGGAGGGACACTACAACCTATAGAACGGTGGAAAACATGGAAGATAGATATATATTCAATGTTACAGAGCAATGGAAGATAGATATTTATTCAATGCTACAGAACAGTGGAAAACATGGATGTATCCAATCAAGAACAAGGACTTACATGTAGTGAGAAAGATCAAGTTTCCTTCTTTTGCTAGCTTTTTTGAACCCGAAACTGGAGCCTAGTCAATATACAACTTACAAGCTTTAGTAATACATTCAAGAGACTGCTGAAAATAACATTTGTAATTATCCTCTCTCATTTGTGTCCAAGGGTTGAAAAGCATCCAAGTAGAGTACTACCAGTTTTATTATCCAAGTTAAAGGAGACTATGGATTACCTCAAGAAACTGAGCACCAGTACCTTTGACAGCTACACTTATAGCTTTAGAAGTGTCTCCATCAACGGTAGAGACATCAACGTAATGTGACAAGATTTTGCCCCAATCCTTGCAAATTGCTCTCGTCCAGCCTATAGGCAGACCAAGACACAAATGAGCTCCCTATGAACACCCACACATCTAGAGCATCTGGCCTGTGGAATCACGATCATCAGTAACTGCATCACAATATGTTGCATAGGAATTCAAGTGTAGATATTGTAAATATTTTAGGAAAAATCAACGAAACCTTTACACCATGCTCTAGGTCTAGCTCCTTCCCCTTCCTGCGCACTCAATGAAATATTAATGAAATTAAAAATGATTTTTGATTTTGAAGTTAAGCCCGTGTTGGTAAAAATTTTGACCAAAACGGGCTTAGATTTAAGAAAAATGAAATTTTCCCTTCTATAGTCCCTCCATAGTAGGTGTGTGAGTCTCTTTTTCACTTATTCTGGTAACCAAGACAAAAAGCCTTTGTGATTCTATCACATAGTCCTCCATGGTCCGTTCTTGCCTTAATTGGGTTAGTTTTTGGAATGACTCTCCAAATGCTTTTGATCAAATATGTCAATGATTTTGTAGGTAAAGCCATCAGATGATTTTTTATTTTCCAAGCGAATCATGGGTTATTCTACAGTTGGAATGGACCACATCAACATTTAGGGATCTTGTATTCTTCAGGGAGTTATATTGGTGTACCTTTGGCATCTCCATGGACAAGCTCATGGTTTTTAGAATTAAAGAATATTACACATCTCGAGAATTCTATGTATGCTTTCTCGAACTCAATGGGAGAATGGAGCCCAACCTGGTTGTATGTGACTCATCACTGGTTCTCATAACACAGGATTCACATCAATTGTGTTTGTGTTTGTGGAAGTTGGATTTTGAGAGCAATTTAAATATAACTTCGAACCCAAACCCATCCTGGAAGTTGATTTCACAGATGCCTCCAGATGTGATGGGGATTTTGAATTTGGGTAAGCAGCTATTATTTGATGGTCTATCCAAGCATAGATTCCTAACAATGACGAATTATATCTGCATCCTTACAGAAGGTAATGGAAGGTTAGCTTTCTTCAATAAGGAAGATGGATCATGGAGCTACTCGGGAGTGGATGATAGTAGAAAGAACATCACAACTACTATTGATGCGCATCTCTGTGATCCATCATTGATTAATCTTGAATCAATGACTAATGTCTTAGGGGCGAGGTGAGGTGCTACAATTTGATGACAAATCAACTTCATTGTGTGAGATTGATTTATCTCAAATCACCTTTTCTATATTTTGATCTACATGGATAATTGCACAATCAATCATACAACCATGCATCTCGTGTTGTTACATAGTGTGAGATGTATGGTAATCAAAGTTTTGCACCTCTTTGTTATGTTATAATTGGTGAAACTTTCTGATGCACTTTTTGAATGGTGTCATTTTGAGTTGTAATTGCAAAATTATGAACACGAAGTTGAGCTAATAGGCTTGTTCTAGTTTTTTTTTCAGAACTCTAAATTTGCATATGGATCAACACGGACAGCAAGTACTTTCGTGTTTGTTCTAAGTAAATCCTAGAAAACAACTGTAGTTATTGATTCCACAAGTCGATATAATTTAATTTTTATTTTTCTTGTCCCTCCTATTGTATTCACATTTTTCTCCCTTGTCTTGTGTGGCAGTTACGACAATATCATCATAAAATATGCTTACCTTGCCACAAAGCTCACATAAATTTCTATACTAGTGTACTAAGTGGGTTAAAATTTTGTTAGAGAAGGTATGCCTCATGACCTGGAAAACCAAATGAGTTAATTCCAATTCCATCCACTATTCTGTTATCTAGGATGTTACTAGAGTCTAGATGAGCTTCACGTCTCCTCTCATTCAATTGGCATGACACTTATAGAACTCTCTTGATGTGGGTATGATCCATACATCAGAGAAATAATTGATTCCTAGAGTATCATTTTGTACAAAATAAGCAACGACTAATTCATCTTCTTGATATATCTTCTCTTAAATTCAATTTTTCTCATTCCTTTTATTGATTTTTTTCATTTCATGCACTACTTCCTAACTTGTTTCCAATCAAATCCAACATCTTCATTTCATAATGTCAGTTCTATGTTGCAAAAGAAGCATGTTGCTTCAATTTATTTTAAGGGCTTTGAGATTATCTATTCGTACACAAATTAATGATGACTGATTTCCCACTTCTAATACAAAACACATATAGCTTTGAAAAAATGAGACCCAGTTGGCTTGTTTTCTTAGAGAAAATCAAGTGAACTGCCTATAAATTCCTATTTTGTCATACTAAGTGGGAAAAAAATAAAAATAGGCAGAGTGAGTCAGCTAAATCAACCAAGAAAATCACCAATGCAAACCCTCATGATCCTATAGTCAATAGCTATCCTCCTAAGACCTCTCTTACTCAAGGTAGCTCCAATCCCAATGTTCAATCTATAACAATAAAGAGTCTTGTCTTCCCAGAAGAAATATTAATGTAATATATAGTAGCCACTGCTTGAAAGCATTTTTGTGCCAATTTGAAGGCTTACAAATGCCATATGGGCGCTTAATAATGCAACACTATGAAAAGAGCAAGCAAATCACCTGTCACTTTGTGTATAAAGAAGTTGAGTTCACAAGCAGAAGATCTGATTGTAGTGAGATATTTATCTAACCACATAGTTCCTTTTCAATCCTTATAGTACTGGATCTGAAGTCCCAACCAAAACTATTACATGTCAACCAAAAGACAATGCTGAAAATGGGTCAAAATTGGATACAAGGTGATTCAAATGCATTTCAACTAACTTATTTATAATTATCTGTGAAAATTTTAAAAATATTAACTGTGGTTTCTCAAAAAGGGAGGATAATTTAGGCCCTCCTTCAACTAGTATTACATTACCTACTCAAGGGTTCTCTATTTGTGGACACTGCCGAAATTCTTTTTATGGTTTCTATTTTCTGGGCAAGGCCTGTTTAGATACTTCGAGAGAGTGATTGTTATATCCTTCCAAACTTTATTGTTTGATTATTGTACTCACGTATTAAATTTAATTCAGATGGCTAGACAATTTCATCAAAAAGAATGGTGTCTTTTGACCTTGCCACAGGAAATGGGTTTACATGTGATGTTGCCAAGCTGCTTATATTAAATTTTAAGGTGGTTCAGACACTATGTGGTTGGGATGTGTTGCCAGCGGGTTTCTCTAGTACAATAAATAAAATTTGTTTGTTTTCCAGAGCTTTTTATTATAAATAAAATTTTTCTGTAGCTACATTTCTAGATTGAGCCTATGAATCGAGTCTAATTTTCTAGAGAACTGCAGTAATAAAAATTTAGAAACACAATATGTTGCAAGGTGATGGAACTATAAATACCTATAGAGGATGGATTTAAATTTTTTACAAGCCCCTTTTTTTGGTTTAAACTATTCGATTAAAGATCAAACCAAGACAAACCAAAAAAAGGCTCTGCAAAAGATGTCTCTTGCATTTCTGAGCTTGTTGGAATGGGCATAAGTCATGAAAAGGGCATCAAATACCTTGGGAGTAGAATCACAGAGCCTGTATGTATTCACCAAGGTTTGGAAGATTTCAGGACCAGGATTCCCTACCTTGGGTGCAATGACCTTTTTCATGACAGCCTCAGCAGCTTTGAACTTGTTAACCCTGACCAGAATGTGAAAAATCAAGCAGTGCATTTCAATGCTGTGGGTGAAGCCATTCTACTGCCCAGCCTAGTTGCAAAATTATCTGGAAAGTACGTGGTCTCTATGGGTCTTGAGCAAAACATGGCTTACTCTTAACGAGGTAAGCGCAGAGGCAATTTGAGAGAGCAAATCCCAGTGGGCATGAATGAGGTTGCTGTAGGCCACGTTGATGAAGTCCATGTCCAAACCCTTAGGCTCAAAAATGCTACAATTTGGAAATGGTAATGGGAAGAGGACTCCCTTCCTCCTCAGTTTCGAGCCCCAAGCATCTCCCATGCGAGTGGGAGTAGCGGTCGTCATCATAGAAAACCCACGCGCGGGAAAGACAAAGTTACAAATTTTTTTTTTATTTTTTTATGCATAAGCCCCGTGTTGGTCAAAATTTTGACCAACACAGGCTTACATGTATAAAAAAAAAAGAAATTTTTTGCCTTAACATTCTGACCAAATGAAATTTATTTAGTGAATGGTTGAAAATTTTGGTAGAAAAATGAGGTTAAATGTAGTAGTGATTGGGGGCACCAACAATAAAACCTGTTAACCCTAAGTGGGAAGAAATGAAAAGTTCCCTAAAAGCACTCAAGGATGGAACCAAATATAAGATCTTCAAGTTTAAAAATGGTTTTCCATATCCATTTGACAAGACTATAACAATGACACCCTTCCCTAAACAATTGGAAATGTCTAAATTTGATAAATTTAGGGGTGAAGGAGATTAGGTCACACATGTCAAAGATTTTTATATGCACTAGCAAGAAGTGGCTTACAATGACATATTCCTCATGCATCTTTTCCCTAAAATTCTAGAAGGTCCCATTGTTGAATGGTTCTATCACATACCCCAGGGCACAATTAGTACCTTTGCTTATCTTTTAGTAGCCTTTGTGGCCCAATATGTCACGTAGTTGAAACCAAGTTATCTATGGTAGATCTAGTGCACACCAAAAAAAAGGGAAGGGAAAATCTTCTTGATTACTTATAGTAATGGCAAACTCTCACAACTCAGATCCCATGCACCAAACCTGAATGCCACCTTGTCAAGATGTTCATTAACAATGCACATCCTAGTCTTCCACACCACATGATTATGAATTGCTTGCAAACATACAAATACATCAAGGAAAAGGGGATGGGCCTCAAGTAAGGACTCGTTAAAGATGGTGTCATCAAAATTTATAAGGAAAACACTCAATAACGAGGACAATACAATGACAAACCATGGTATTGGAACAAGAACAAAAATATAGTCATTGATGGTGCCACAGATACATGAAAAGTTTTGTAGTGCCTACCCCTAGTTTACTTTTCAGTTATTAATGTCAAACTCTTTTAAGCCATCTTTATGATTATGTTTGATGATTAGTGGTATTTTTTTTCCAGATTGTTGGATATTATTTCTTGATCAGTTGATTATATGATGAAATTACTTGGTACTAGTTATTTCATGCATGCATGATTATTCCTTAATGACGAGGATTGTTTACATTTATTTCAATTATTTAATGATGTTAGTTATATGAATGATTTATATGCATTTTTATGGATACTTACCCCATGCTTGCATGTGTATGGTGTATGTGTATGTTTTCTTTATGTTTGACATTTCTGATGTGGTTGAGGAAGGGAGTCATAGTTACCTACTAGTCAGGATCTACACAATGCCCCACTTCTTGCCATTGCCTACTTAGTTTAGAATATATGTGTTTGTACATGTGTGGATTTTATGAAACTTGTCGGTATTGAGTATTGACTTCCTTGAATTGCCAAGATGAGTGTATCCTATCACAATATTTTAATGTTAAGAGAGGGGAGATAACTCTTGAGTCCAAATCCTATCCTTAAATTGTTTGTCCTAAAAAGGAGGGCAAGAATCTAAGTTGTCTACCTTCCGAATTCATCATATGATGTAAATTTGTGATTATGACCCTTGAGTTTGATCTAGTATGTTGTATTTTATGATGGGTTTTCATAGTTTGTCTTGTGGGTCTATGGTGATTTCTCTGTTAATTAAATCAAATTCAAATGAATATTTAATTATTTAATTTAATATAAAATTATTAAGATAGTTTAATATTTAATTATTTAATTAATTGAGAAATTAATTAAATAAAAGAATTAAATTTAAAGATAAAGTTATAGTTCTAATTTTGGAGCGTAATAATACTTATTCAATTTAATAATAACCTATTTAGGAGATCATTTTTAATAAATGCTAAATATTATTATTACTTAAGTTAATAAATATTTTTATCAAAAGCACTTCGAAAATTAATTAAAGAGAAAAAGAGAAATTAATTTAATAAAGATATTTTAAATTGCAAAAAGTGTGCATGAATATTTAAAAAGTAATAAAATATTAAAAGATATTGATCAATGAGTTCCCTCTCATGATTGCATAATTAGAGTCCCAGATTTAGGGTATAATTCTTTATCAGAGAGGGCGAGTTCATTTTTCAAGGACCAGGTTTTGAAGGAGCAATTTTCAGGAAGAAGGGTTTCAAAAGAAAGAGGATTTCTCATGTGCTTCATGCGTTTGCGTGTTAGCATCAGATTTAGGTAGAATCTTGTAGCATATTCGCATAGTGGTTTATGTTCTTTGAATTCCTGTCTTCTTCATGTCAAATAAATCTATTTTCAGAGTTTTATTTAAGATGAATCTTTCCTTGTAAATTTTATTGTTATTTTTATCGAATTTATCTATATTTGAGAAGTTGAGTTTTAGAACCCTCGTTCTCTAAATTTTAATCAATTGGATATTTTTCGAGAAGGATTTTTAAAAGGAATTGAATTTTTAGAATACAAAATTGATTGGTTTATTGGGTTTTCCCTATTAGAGTATTATTCACAGTTTTCTTAAAAATATATATTAAAAAGGGGGGAGTGGTGTGTTTGTTTTTTTTATAAAAAAAATTAATTTAAAAATTAAATTAAAATTGGTGGGTGGGGCCACCAAACCCCCACCCACCTACCACCTTACCTTACAGTGGTCGGTGACAAAATCTGTTGCATACACAGTAGGTATTGTTGTTGTCGTAGTAATACCATGTTACGGTCGCAGGAGGCTCTGCTATGATAACCTTGTCATTTTGTAGGTCAGAGGGCCTTTAAATGCATCGATTTATTTTATTAATTTTTTAAATTTTTATTAAATTTTAATTTTATTAATGTTTTTTTTAATTAATTAATATTCGACGCCTTGAATATATTTATCTAATAAAAATAAATATAGCAAAGTGTCTCCATTCAAACAGGCACTGGTAGGAAAGAATGGAAAAAAAAACCTCCAGTATTACCCAGGACCAAAGTCCTATTTTATTACAAATTAAAAGGGGCATACCCCAGTAGGCGTTCTCAAGTAATTTATGATTGTTACAATGAGAGGAACAAGAATCCTCTTTTGAATATATTAACTTTACAACTTCCTTTGTTGATTCTACTTAACCCAATATCTAGAAATATTGGTTCAATTCATTCATCTAGATCTACATGTATGCCTCCTCTCATCTGATAACCTAAGTTGCATACCCTTGCTAACCTACTACTTAGATATGCTTAAAGCAAATGTAAGAACAAATAGTAAAATCAAATGATAAATTGAGAATGTGGGAGGAAGACAAAGACCAACTTGGGTATCCAGACGGAATAAAGTACTAGATTAACACAATAAAGAAATTAACCTAAGTTTATTAAATATCCCATCCTTTAATAATCAAAGCAAGACTTTATTTTATAAAACTATATTTTGTAGAACAAGATTACCTTTATTAATCTAAGTGACTTTCAATTTTAATAAACAGTTTAATGTCTATCAAGAGATTCTTGACCTTACTTGATACAATAAGTTAATACATGAAATTTCATATTAAAAGTATTATCTTAATTGTAACCTCTGCATGTGCTCTTCTCTAATGTCCTAATAACCCTTCTAGGGCATTTAGGATCCTTCCAATCTACTAAGAATGCTTCTAAAAATTTGATTATTGCTCATGATACAGTCATCTTTCACACCTAAGAGTTAAATCCATTTTCTAGGAGTACGTCTTGCTAGAAGGAGATGAAGAACAAAACTCCAAAACTAAAAGTCACTAATGTAATCATAATCAAACTAACTAAAACTACCTGTCACACTTAGAATGTTAACCATACATTACTACTGTCACATATGGGTAAAACCCCAAAATTTGTAAGACAGATATCGATACATTTGATGCATGCCAAAACAAATAGATTGATGCCATTTGATAGAGCTGAGAGAAAATAATCACAACACTAATATAAACTTAATATATATTTATTTCATTATATATTTATAGAGATGTAGATACATAGATTTCTAAGCTACTACTTAATAAACCTAGCTAGTTATCCAACCTCTAGGAGGGTTACCAACATGCTTTATAATAGACATCTACCCAACTAACCTTAATACAAGTAAAGACAAAAAGTATGCCATGTTTTCCCTACTATACTTCCAAAGACTGAGACTTGATCCTATGCCATACTAGTTCTGATTTATACCATCTACCTAACTAGTAAGACCATAGCCCTTAGGAACATAAGAAGAGAAAAAGGAATAGGACCAAAGGGGCAAACCAAGACATATGGCCAAAAGCAGAAAAAGGAAAAGTCTCAGCCCGACTGCTGAGAAAACAAAAACTAGCATACCTTATGAAGAAACAATAAACAATTATTTCTAGAAGACCATAATAATCTCTATGTGACATCATTAAGGTTTTTAGATTTAAAGAAAGGTGGGAATTTGAATGAGTGTTTTTCCCTGTTGGACTTTTCAATGCTCAGAGTGCAGAAATCCAAAGCATCTAAATTCTCTAGCTCCATTCCCGGATGAATGCAGGAGTTGAACAATCCCAGATAGTTTTGGAGCCATACCTTGCCATCATCCTCTATTACGCCTCTCCATCTAAGGAAAAGCTATATATTGGACTCCATCTTCGGCCATACCAAATTAAAAGCTACATGTTTGCAGAGAACTAGTGAAGGACACTTTAAAACTATCGCAAAATCAAAAGTCCCAGGGGGATGAGCCATATACATCTCAGGGAGAGGGATTCTAAGTTTATCATCCAAGCTTTTGATTGTTTTTTCCAGACCCATACACCACATTGGATCAAATACATTTTGACAGAGTCTAATCATAGCCCATTTTCTACTCTAGCTCTTGCCAAACACCCAATAAAAGCCCTGATAATGTCATTGTTTATTCTCCATGTGAAGTCGTATTTAAAAATACATTCTCCTAGGGCTTGACTTACTATGATTCTTGTCATATTGTCCACTAGTTTTAACACTTGATTCCACCTTTTAGGCTTCACATTGCCATAGAAAGCCATAGTGCATACTTCTGGCACGTGGAAGACACAAATATTGGTGTCCATTATAGGGGAAATAGACACAAAATGAAAGAGACATCCTAAGAGCTAGTTTATGAAGGAAGGATGAAGCACCCGAAGGATCAAGAAGGTCCTTGAAGATGACATTAGCTCATACACTCTGCCTAACATCACTGCAAAACTCTCATGATGGAGGAGGGAGAAAGGCCATAATGGAGGGAAAACAAACTAAGAGAAAAAAGAAATAAAAAACCGAATAGAGGATTGGAATCGGAGATGAAACAATAGATAAAAAAGGAAGACTAATAATCATGGTAGTAATAATGATTCACACACTTCACTCTAGAAGAGAAGAGAATCCTAGATATGAGACCCCTTAATACTCTAGTATATGAATATGCTAATTAGATGTAACCATACTAATATTGTGACTAGCCCTATATTTGTTGTGAGAGCATTAAAAATATGAGAGAACTAAGGATAAAGTAAAAAGGTGGAAGAAGTTTAAGAAATATAAGAAAGTAGAAAGGGGAAAAAGAAAAGAGGAAAAGGATAAAAAGGAAACAAGAGACCAAAAAGAACTGAAGCCAAATCTAGATCTAAGTCTAGTAATAGATATTTGTTGGATTAAGCTTTATAGCTTGCTAATGTTTAACTAATGATAAATGCATATTAAAAATGGTGACATCTATAATGTCTATTTAACATTTGTAACTAGAAAATCTTCACCTTTAGCAACCTTGTTAGCCAAAAAATCTACCTACCCATTGCCTTCTCTAAAAATATGACTAATCTGAGAATCTATGAAATGATCCAAAATATTAAGAACTTCACCAAAAAGAACTGAAGCCAAATCTAGATCTAATTCTGGTAATAGATATTTGTTGGATTAAGCTTTATAGCTTGCTAATGTTTAACTAATGATAAATGCATATTAAAATTGGTGACATCTATAATGTCTATTTAACATTTGTAATGAGAAAATCTTTACCTTCAGCACCCTTTTTAGCCAGCAAATCTACCTGCCCATTGCCTTCTCGAAAAATATGACTAATCTAAGAATCTATGAAATGATCCAAAATATTAAGAACTTCCAATTTTGAGTTTAATACCCAATTGGGCATTGCTCTTTTTCCAATTTCATTTAATACAATTTGAGAATCTCCTTCAAGGATAATCTTAGATAAACCTAACTTTAGGCAAAGTTGAAGCCCTTTTTGCAAGGTTTCTAGCTCAGCCAAGTTGTTAGTTGTTGGGTCAAGAGATTTAACCCTTTTAGCTATCCATTTGCATGACTCATCAGAGATGATATATCCAATACCTATTGAGCCTGGATTACCTCTTGATGCTCCATCAAAGTTTATCTTAGCCCATCCCAGTGGTAGGGGGGTCCATCTACAGTTATCCCTCACCTCTTTATTCTTCGTTTTATAGATAAGAGGGGGATTAATAAGGTTTGTCCATTTCTTTTTAATAAATCCATCACAGCTTGAGAAAGATCCTTCTTCCTTCTGGGTATTCCTAAGATGAGAATTTAAAGTCTCAACTATACGTGTTTCTATTTTTTTGATAATCACATTTGGTTGCATGTCCTGGTCACAGAATATTCTTCTGTTCCTTTCTTTCCAAACCTCCCACATGAGGATAGATGGGCTAATATTCCAATTTTTTCCATTGATACCTTTATAGATGTCTATAGGTCATCCTTTGAGGAGCTCAACTAATGAGTTAGGCATGGGGGCATTCAAACCCAACATATGTCTAAGCCTTTCCTAACAAAATTGCGTATAAGAATAGCTATAAAAGATGTGATATGTGTCTTCGTTGTCTTGTCTACATAACACACATCTAGATGGACCCTCAATACCCAATTTTCATAGTCTATCGGCCGAAAGGATCCTATTCTAGAAAAGCTAGCCATAAAAAGACACCTGCCTATGGTAGACATGACTGATCCCAACAATGTTTGAGTGGGAATTCCATCTCTTCCCATATCTGGAAATGGATGATAGCTTTATATCTATTTTTTGCACTATACTTACCATCCTTTGATGCTGCCCAAATAAGTTTGTAATCTCTTTCTAATTGCTTGATTATCCTATTTTGGATTATCTTTTTGAATGCCTATTTTGCAGCTAGTTCCAGGTCTATGCTATCCACAGATTTCCATGCCCAACTTGTAAAACCATTCAAAATAATTTTGGTTTTGTAATCACTAACCTTACTTCCCAAAAACTTGACTAATTTCTCTTTAATATTATCATGATTCTTCAAACTATTTACCGGGGGATGCCCATCCCATGAGTCTTTCCAAAATAAGGCATCGTCACCCTTACTAATGTCCCATGTGAGGTACTTACTAATGAGGGCTCAACTCTTAACAATAAAATTCCAACTTTTAAAACCTTTGGGAAGGGTCTTCATCCTAAAGATGGAAATGGGATAAGAAGCATTAAGGTAATTGTTATACAAAATTTTAGCCCATTTACCATCCCCTTCAACATAGAGGTGTTAGGTCAACTTAGCCCCTAATGCTTCATTTTTCCAATACAAATTTTTAATACCTAATCCACTAGACTCCTTTGATTTACAAGTATTTCCCATCTAATAAGAGCTAGATTTTTAGAATCCTCATAATCATTCCATAGGAAGCTTCTAAGTTTTTCCTTGAACTTCTTATTGAGATGTTTAGAGAGAAGAAGGCATGAAAGTGGATATGTTGGAATAGTGAACAACACATATCTCATCTTAGTGATTTACTAGCTTTTGTGAGCCATTTATCTTTCCAACTACCTATCCTAGTTTCTAGTCTATTCAAAATATTTTTCCATGGTTTTTTGGATTTTCTGCCTTTTCTAACTTGATACCTAGGTATTTACATGGGAATGAGCCTCTTCTTTACCCCATGATACTGCAAATCTACTTTTCTATTTCAAATTTAGTATTAATTTTAAAAAAATACAGATTTTGTTGAGTTTACTTTTTGACCTAATGCTTCCATTTATTGTTGAATGATGGACCTGATGTTTAAAGCCTCTTTAATAGTACTTTTACTTGATAGAATGGTATTTTTTGTGTATTTTTGATGGGCAATGTTGGGGATGTTATCTGTACAATCATGCCCTTAATATGCCCTTCACTATGAGCCTTGGACAATGCTCTTCCAAAGACTTCTACCATGATAATAGATAGAAAAGGGGAGAGGGGATCTCCTTGTCTAATGCCTCTTGATGTTTCAAAAATACCCTTGGGGATGCCATTAATAAGGACTGAGATTTTTGTGCAGGAGATAAATAGATCCGTTGAAGTGAGAAGCCAAAAGCTTTTGAGGTTTTACATAAGAACCTTCAATCAACCATGTTATATGCTTTTTGTATGTCTAATTTCATAAACATGCTTGCCCCTATATTCTTGTTAGTTGAATGAAGTGTTTCTTGAATAATCAAAATGCCATCTAGAATTGATCTGCCTAGAACAAAAGTAGTTTGTTCCTTAGATATAATTTTAGGGAGGATCAATTTAAGTCTATTTGCTAAAATTTTAGATAAGATTTTACAGATAGTGTTACATAGAGCTATAGGTCTAAAATCCTCAAGGTTTACTGGGTTCTCCTTTTAGGGATCAAAGTAAGAAAGGTGTAGTTGATTTTAGATAGAAATGATCCACCATTTCTTGAAGCTTCAATAGCTTTCCATAGATCTACACCTATAATGTCCCAACATTTTTGATTAAAAAATGTTTGGAAATCATCTGGACCTAGAGATTTATTAGGATTCATGTTGAATAGCATTGATCTAACTTCTTCTAGAGTGATAGGTTTGTTTAAAATTTTATTATCTTCAAAAGAGACTACTCTAGGAATGGCTTCAAGCATCTTGGATTGAGCTACCCTATTTGAAATATCAAAGTTGTTTAATGTATTCTAAAAGTGATTCACAAATATCTCAGCTATTTTGTCTGGATTATCAATGATAACGCCCATAGGATCTTTAATTTTAACTATTTTTCTTTTGGATCTATTGTGAAGGGTAGAATTGTGAAAGAATTTCATATTCTGATCTTCTTCATCTAGCCAGTTGTCTCTTGACTTCTATCTCCAAAAGACTTCTTCTTTTGCTAATATGCTTTCTTGTTTGGCTAGTAATTCTTTTTCTAGATAATAACCATCATTATCCATACCTTTCTTGATTACTTCTAAATTTAGTTCCTTTAGTTTTTCCTCTATCTCTAATTTATCTTTGAATATATTATTAAAGTGTTCTTTATTCCATTTAAGAATGTTTTCTTTAAGAATATTAATTTTAGAGACAAAAATATACATTTTGGATCCTTTAAAGTTACCTTGGTTCCACCACTCTCTAATACGTTCTTGAAAGTTTAAGTCTAAGAACCACATTTTCTCACACTTGAAAGGGTTTATAATTAGTTTAGTAGGTTCAAAAAATTCAATCTTAACCAAATAATGATCAGACCTTGTAATTGGAAGAATAGAGGATTAGATATTAGAGTTAAAATTGCTCAATTCCACTTTGAGAAAAAACCTATCTAATTCCTCAGCTATGTAAGCAAAATCCTTCCTTTTATTATTCCATGTGAATTGCCCACCATTAAGAGGAATGTTGATCAGTTTGTTGAGATCATACCAATTTTTAAAATCTTTCGAGGCTTGGGAGGATTGTTGGATACCTCCCAATTTTTCATTAATGTTTAAGATAGTATTAAAGTCCCCTCCTAATAGGATGGGTTCATTTTTTTGATTATTGATAAATAAGCTAATTTCATTCCATAAATGTTTTTTATCTAATTTATAGATTGGGCCATAAATGTTAACTAAAGTAAATTGAAGGTTAGATTCAATGCTTTGGACTCTACTACTCAACCAATAGTGGTTAGCATTTAAAATATCTAGAGAAACTTTCCTAGGGTTCCAAATGATGCCTAAACCCCTTGATGCTCCTCTAGACTCATGCAAGTTAATATTCCAACTATCTATCTTTTTTCCTAACTTGGCTCCTTCTTCCTTATCTAACTTTTTTTCTTGAAGTATAATAATTTTAGATTCAAATAAGTTTAAGTTTTGTTTTAGTATACACTTCTTGCTAGGAGCATTTAAGCCCTGAGCATTCCAAGTAGTGATCTTCATACCTCCTTGGGAAGGATCATCCCCTCCCCTGAGTTAAATAGTTGACTGATATTTTGCTACTTTATTGCAAGCCCATCTACCTCTTTGAGCTCCTTAAGGGACTTCCTGCCTCTTTTGGTTTTCACTTTCCCATACTTGGGGGAGTGAATTCCTTCCTGATTCATCTGGACTCCAAGCTTATCTATATTTTCCTATGCTTTTAGAGTGATTTTAGATTGTTTAACTTCTTTTTCTTCTCTATCTTCACATTCCAGTTCTTGTAGTATTTGCTCTGCAATGCTTAACTATTTTTTTATGAATCTGTCATCCATAGATGGTGACTTCCTAAGATCAAATATACATCCCATATTGTATCTTTATTTAGAAATTCTTGAAAATCTTGTGTTAAAGGACTTTTCCTTTTATTATATTGACTCATCTTTACCTTGTGATAACTGTTAAATGGATCTAAGAGTTTTGAACTAGTTGGTGGAGTCTACCAAAATTTGGAGAATCTACTAATAGTTTCTTTACTAGTGAGTCTAGATTCCTACTCAAGGTCTACTGAGTATTTTTACAAAGTTTCCAATGCTACCTCTGTATATTGCGCTTCCCCCTATTATGAATCATCAACTACAAATAGGAGGTTATTTTATTTTTCTTCTAAGCTACTGACCATATTATCCAATGGCTTGTTGTCTTGATGTCTCCCCATTATCCTTGATGACTTCTCTTCTTCATTTATTGTTCTTATATTCTTATTCTTTTTTACTTTTATTTTTATTTTTTCTTGGGTTTTGAGTTGCTAGAACCTAATCCTTGTGGCCTTGTTCCAGTCATATCTAGATTATTGTTTCTCTTGTCCCTTTTAGGATCTTTGGGGCTTTGGAATAGCCACAAGGTTTGTATTTTTGAAGGACTAATTCCTTTACATTCCTCCATCTCTACAGTAATATTTATTTGTTGCTTTTTGCTAATGAATGCTTGCCTTCTCTTGAATTCCGAATTTCTTTTATGTTAGCTATTTGTATTGACTTTATTGATTCCTTCTGAATTTTCTTAGGACTTGGAGATATATTGTTTCTAATTTCCGCCAATGGTATTGTCTTTGTAGCTTTTTTTGTACTAACTACCCCACTTTCAAGAATCTACTCTACTTTTATTATTGCACCCTGTTGAGTTTTCTATAGATCTTTCTTGTATAAGAGATCCTTCTAAGACCTTTTCTAACTCCTTATGTTCGTCATAGGAAAAGTGCTCCTGAGATCTGTATTTAATTATATCTTATTGAATATAATTTTTCCTATTGTTGTCTAGTTTTAATATTTATGAAAGTTTACCTTCATATCTATGAAGGTTAAGATTGTATAAAGCTCTGTTTGTAATCACTTTCATGGGTTTGGGTTCCAATTTGTTAACCTTGCACTTAATCAAAAGCTTGATATTATTGCAATGTCTAATGGATACATCCATACCAATCAAATCACCCATAGAAAAAAACCATATTTGCCTAATAATATCTACATGTAAAAGTTCTAGAGGAAGAGATTGCAGGGTGAACCAAGTAGGTAACTAGAAAATTTAACCTATCTTCCTTACAGTAAGGAATCCAATCAAAAAAATTCACTACATGACCTTTAAAAAAATAATCAAAGAGATATAAGAAGTCTTTTTTAACAAATTCATCTCTACAATGAATGTATACTAATCTATCAAAGTGGTGAGAAATATTTACCTAGGTCTTGCAAAAATCCTGTATCCAATTTATGAGGTTAAGCATTTCACACTTTGGACCATTCCAGAATGCAAATAGTCCAACCTTTTGGCATTATTATCATCGTTCTTTACTGTAATTATGATTAATGATCAGGACTTTATCCTTTGAGATGAAGGGGTAGGATTCAGGATTTGATCAAATGTTTTAAAAACCATTTGTCAAGAATGGCATACGAACATTATTTTATAAATTAGTTTTTATTAATTGTTAAATTTATTAATAATTAATAATTTTATTTAATTTATTTTAGTATTTAGTAATTAACTTAATTAATTTAGTTTAATTAAAATTTATTAATAAGTAAACATGATTTTTATACATTTTAAATGGAAATGATTATTATTTAATATTTTTTATTATAAATAATCTTATGATTATTTTATTAAAATAATAAATTATTATTATTTAATAATTTAGTAATAATTATTTAAAATTACTTTATGGTATTTAATTAAGACGTGATTTTGTGAGTTAAGGGTAATTGTGTAATCAATTATTAAAATGGGAAATGGGTTAAGTTGTAAGGGGAAATTGTAAACCTTATCAGTTTGAAAACTTACATTGAAACAAAAACTTGAACCTTACTATAAACTCAAACTGTGTGTTTTCAAAATCAAACAAAACTATGAAACTATAGTATTAATAGTATGTTTTCTTATGTTTTGGGTTTGGGGTTGACTTAGAGTGTTGACCAATTTAGGATGTTCACCAGAGGCCAAGAGTTATTGTTTTGATGATTATATATGATGACATGATTTGGTTTATGTATACTTTTTTAGATCAGTCCTGTTAGGATGATTGTCTTAGTGATGTTTGTACTTTGACTAGTGATTTCAATACTTGTGATTCACTTGTTTAAGAACTGGTGTATGGTATGTGGACTTTTGAGATTGTTTTGCTTTATTGAGCTTAGGGTAGGTTATTTGTATGTAATGTTGGGAAGTGGCTTAAAATGGAGGCAAGAGCCCAAAGAGGTTGCCTAGGTAACTAATTGTAGGCTGTTTAAATATGTGATAACATTACATTAAAAATGAGAATAAAATGAATTAACAAGAGTCATTGTTTTCCCTCATCCATGCCTCGAGTGCTAGTATAGACTAGGATGGAAGTAGAAAGGATGCTTGGTTTCAACCTTTCTTTGTTAGTATGCCTTATCAATATGAAAGGATATTAATGCCACATAGAGTCATTAGGGGGTCGAAGTCTAATCAGGCTACTAGGGTAACCTTAGAGTTGACTCATGCGATGACACTTGCCCACTTACATTGTAGGTATCCTACAAGTCATTGTTGCCTCTAGGTTTAGATGTCACTTGTGTCTTGGTACCCTAAGTTAGATTGCTTTTAGGTTTTCCCTTGACCTAGCTATTAGTTTTGACTTTTGATTTTGATATCCTATTTGGGACTTAATACTATCTCCTCAGCATGTTGGGAGTGGACTTTTTTGGGTTTCACAAGATCGAGTGGTAGTACTTTTTACTTTTACCATTTAGATTTGTCAGTTTGATGTCATGGTTGGATTTCCTTGTTCTGCATTTCCTTTCATTCTATCTTTGTGTACTATGGTGGATGGTTATACCTATTGTATGTATTTTATTTCATGGATCTTAAAGAGATGATGTAATCTATTGTACGATGTATATTCTTTCAGCCTTTCATCTCCTGTGACCTATACAGTGGATGAGTGTGCATTTTGATTATTTCCAAGTGGCATTCAGGACAATTGTATATTATTTAAATAGATTTGAACTTATAGTTAATCTTAAATGTGGATATGTTATTGATATTGGTTTTAGTATTAATTTAACTTAAATGTGATTCAACATTCATGGGATCCTTAAGGAGTGTAATTTTTTTATGTGTTGCTTATGTATGAATGTATGTTATTGATTTCATTGTTTTATAACTTTTGTTATATATTATCTTTAAAAAAAATGTTTATCAAACTTAATGAAACTTTAGGTTAGTTTTTTTGGATCCCTTTGGAGGGGCATTACAAGTGCATGTGGTTGGAGCAGTGCACAACACACCAAAAACTCCTTATCAACAAATGTTGCAACAATAATAGTTGGCCTATCAACAAAGTGTGTACCAACAATCCTACCAACATCCTCTATCATAGCACACTTAGCACAATACACAAGCACCTAATCCTCAAAATCAAACCAATTCCATTTCTATCGTAGTTGGGCCAAGGTCACGAATCCAAAGGTAGTCCCAAGTATACACCCATTTAGGGGAGCCACTTAATGTCATCTTTGAAAAGTTGGCCAAGGAGAATCTTATCTAACATCCACAAACATAGCCATTAGATCACATTCAATCAAGGGCATCCTCGTATAGAGAAAGTGAGTTTCACAAATTTCATTGTATTAAAGGACATCCCACCCTTAAGTGTATGCAACTCAAGGACTATGTACAAGACCTCATCGATCAAAAGGAAATCAGAGTGGGGGTACAAGCCTCTCTGAATGTAGGATTATTGATCTACCAAAATGCATTTCCCCTACATAACAAAAACATTGGTAAGACCCCTGTAAGAAATAACACCACCAACAACAAAAACCAAACAAGGTAATAACTATGATAAATCACAAAACTATACATCAGCATACTTAGACTATGGTAATTTGATCAGTTGCATATCTTAGATAGAACCTTTTGTAAACGTGATAAATATCAAAGGCCCAAATAACCAATGTGTAGTTACTACAAGAATATCTTCACTCAACTTAGTTAGACCATATGAGCCTACCCCATCAAGACCATAGTATAATATCTTGGAACACCTTGGGAATATACCAGGCTAAATCTCTATTCTAGATCTTTTTCCCATTAACCCACTTTACAAAGAAATCCTTGACAGTGCTCTGCATGAGTCTCACGTCCCTACTGATATTAATGCCACAAAATTTTGAAACTTGAAGGCCATCTCTCCTCATCATGCACATTATCCTTCAAAACTTTTGACATCCCAACTATTGAGCTAGATCATATCCTTTCATTCTACATTGGTGTCATGGTTTCTGAATTTTCTATCAAAAGGGTCATGATAGATAATGGATCAGCATTGAATCTATGTACATTGAAGTTCATCAAACAAGTAGGATACACTAAGGTAGATATCATATATGAATTCATCACTACCAAAGCCTATGAAAACTTAGAGTAGACAACCAAAGGAACTATCTTGATACCTATTAGATTTGGCCCCGCTACTCAAGAAACAATTTATCATGTAGTTGATCTTAACCTACCCTTCAACATCCTCCTCAATTGACCATGGGGTCATGCTATGAAGGTCATCCCCTCTACTTATCATTAGTGCATCAAATTTTTGCATCATGGCACTAAGATAACCATCTACACCGATCTCGAACCCTTTATATATTGCAATGCACTAGAAGCATCTTATAAAAACCATTGCCATAGAATTGAGATTGGCACAACCATGCCTAGTTCCTCTGGTACTTGCCATGATCCTAATGCCATCTTAGCCTTGACACTCTCCATGGTTAAGATCAATTACCACTTGATCCATATACTTAGGGATGCTTGACCTATCAAGGGCCAAAGCTAGATACAACTCCTCAACTCAAACAACTTAGACCCGCCACATTTATTGCCAATCTGATCCTCAATGAAGAAGAAACAACCCCTAACATTAGAACTTGGTTATACAAGAACCCTCCTCCAAAAGGTAAAGAGATCCTTAACTATTTCAGATAGAAATACCCACATTCACACTGTCTTGCTACCGAATAGTGGGATTATCAAGGAGATAGCCTAGTGCATAAAGAGTTAGGCATTAGACAACCTATAGAAGCATACAAAGAGGAGAAAAAGAAAGGTCTAGGCTATGGACTCCCCATAACTAGGGGCACTACTAAAGATAGGCATACCTTTCTACACATCCAAAACAACCTTGTGGAAGTCAAAGACATCCCTAGGGAAGTTGAAAAGAAAGCCTACGATGATGTTTTCCTTGATGAACTTATCTTAGGAGCCTTTGTACTCTATGAACTACCCATCAACCTCATAGGTCTTCTTCTTGCTCATCCTGAACTCATTAATTGGAACCAACCAAGTGTTATTCATGTCAATGAGTTCTCTATGAAGCATGCACTCCTTAAATTAATCAAAGCTAAGATACCATACAAAAAACCACCACCACACTTATCTTACGTCTAAAAATTTGAGCCAAATGGTGGCTTTGGGGAGGATGAGATCTCTAGTAGAAAAAATGATCAAAAGAAAGAAAATCAAAATTAAAATAGAAAAGAAAAGATATCCTCTGGTGAAAACTTTTCTAAAGCACCATCAGATCATTCAAAAAATGAAATAAAGATAAAGGATGCATCCAATAGTGAAAACCTCTCTAAGGCACCTAAGTATGGAGATTTCATCCTTTCACTACAAGATTACAGGCCTATAGTATCATCAATCCTAGCAGGTGACACCAGAACAATCAACATCAGTCTAATAGAGACCCTAAGGATCACATACATTGTAACATCCTTACCATAAGAACAAGAAGATCTTCTCATTGAGGTACTTTGGGGAAAATATTGGTTGATTTGCATGGTCTTATCAAGACATGTCAAGACTAGATCCTAAGCTAGTGGTACATCATTTGGTTGTAGAACCAAAGGTCAAACTAGTCAAATAGAAACTTTGAAAGATGCCTACCAAAGTTTCTTTACTAGTCAAAACAGAGTTAGAAAAGATGCTAGATATAAAGATCATCTGCCCAATTGATTATTCATATTGGATCTCTAACATGGTACCTGTCACCAAGCCCTTTGGTGATATTCAAATTTGCACAAATTTAGAGATCTCAATAAGGCTTGTCCTAAAGATGATTTCCCTTTACCAAATATATAGATGATTGTTGACCTCACACCAAGCCATGAGCTCTTATCTCCCATAGATGGTTTCTCTAGATATAATTAGATTCAGATAGTAGAAGAAGATCAACATAAGACAACATTCACCACCCCTTGGAGAACCTTTTTTTACAACATGATGTCATTTGGGTTAAAGAATGAAGGGTAAACCTATAAGTGCACTATAACGATCATCTTACATAACTTCATCCATAAAACCCTTGAAGACTATGTGGACAACATCTTGGTTAAATATCTTAATGCCCTCAATCACCTCTCTCACCTTTAGGAAGTGTTTAATCGACTGGCAAAGTATCGTTGCATGCTCAACCCCAAGAAATGTGTCTTCAACATCACATCTGGCAAGCTCCTAGGTTTTCTCGTATCAAGGTGAGGCATTGAAATTGACCCCAAAAGGTCAATTCCATCAAGGATATGTATCCTTCCAAAACACTGCAACAACTTTGTTCTCTCCAAGGGAAGTTGAAATCAGTTAGAAGATGTTGGACTAATTGCCAACATTCCCCTTTGAGATTTGTGACATGGCTCAACTACCTCCTATGTTTTATAAGTCTAGTGGTTGTATCAGGCATTAATAGGTTGATATTTTGGTGCAATAATAACTCTAGCTTTATCAGAGCTTGGTCACAAGTTTGAATCTCCTTGGGTAACATTGAGGGGGGATTGTTGGACTAACCACCAATGTTCCCCTTTGAGATTTGTGACATGTCTTCACTACCTTTTGTGTTCTATAAGTCTAGTGGTTGCATCGGGCATTAACAGTTTGCTACTCTAGCTTGTAACAAAAGATTCTTCTCACTTCTCATAGACAAATGTCATCCACTCACACATTTGCTCAAAAGGGATCAAAATTTCAAATGGGATCATATTTGCCAGTGTAGCTTTGAATAGATCAAGCAATACTTGGCTAACCTGCCTATCCTAATTTTTCCAATTGTTAGGAGACCATTGATATTGTACATAACAGCTACCCCAATAGCATTAGGCATGCTTCTCACACAACTTAATGATAGAGGAAAATAAAGGGCTATCTACTACATCAGCCACACTCTAGTTGGTTATGAGTTTAATTACACGCCTATGGAAAAGCTTGTTTAGTTGTAGTTTTCACCGCTTAGAAGCATTTCCATTACATGTTGAGTCATACTATGCAACTTATCTCCAAAATTGATCCTTTGAAATACATGTTATCACACAGCACTCACAAGCCACCTAGTAAAATGGGTCATGCTTCTTAGTGAATTTGACATTCAATATGTCAATCAAAAGGCAATCAAAGGACAAGCTATAGAAGATCATTTGGTTGATGTACCCTTAGTTCTCTATCATCCTCTCATGATGGAGTTTCTTGATGAACATCTTTGAATGATAGAAGAACAACCACCATGGAATCTATACTTTGATGGATCTTATACATCTCGTGGTTCCAGAGCAAGCATATTGTTGGTCACCCCTCAAGGTGACTATATTCCTAAGTCTTTCAAACTTCAATTCCAATGCACAAACAACATATCAAAGTGTGAAGCTCTTATTGTAGGGCTCGAAATAGCAGTTGAATGAAACATAATAGAGCTACAAGTCTTTGGAGACTCACAATTGATTATCAAGCAAGTCCTTGATGAGTACCAAAAAAAAAGATGATAAACTCCAACCCTACAAAGAATTAGTTTATCAATTAAAGAAATGTTTCATTAAAATCTAATTCGCATAGGTTCCAAGGTTGCAAAACAAGGTTTTAGATGCCATGGCCACTATCAGTTCACTCTTGAAGATCCCTTGAGAAGCTACAAAGTATGAATTCTTAGTCGAGCAGTTACACAAGCCTGCATACGAGAATGATGAATCAATATAGGTATGTAACTTGGTTGGTACCCAATCCCCGTGGTACAACCAAATTCATGCTTATCTAAAAAATGTTATCATGTCTCCTCATCTCACAAGAACCCAATGCCAAAACCTCATTCACAAAACATCCTACTACACTATAGTAGCTAACACCCTATATCGTCGAGGTTATCATGATACTCTCTTGGTGTTTAGACTAGAATGAGGCCACTATAGAATTAGAAGAGGTACACTGTAGACTTTGTGGTGCTCACATGAGAGGTATAGTCCTAGCTAGATAAGTACTTAGAGCTAGATACTATTGACCTACTTAGAACATGGTGCTTGTGTGATTTTCAAAAGGTGTCTACCTTGTCAGTAGCATGCAAATTTGATACAAGCTCTAGCTCAATATCTTCAACCCATTGCATCACTATGGTAGTTTGCATGCTGGGGGTTTGACCTTGTTGGTGTTAATGCACCTCTGTCTTTAGAAGGCCACAAATGGATCATCACTACTATAGATTATTTCACCAAGTGAGTTGAGGCAGTCCTCCTTGTCACTACCATAGGAATTCAAGTATCTAAATTCATTCTCTATCATATTATATGTTGCTTTGCTATCCTTGCTACCATTTTACAAACCATGGAGGTAACTTTGAAAACCTCAATATGGAAGAGTTTTGCACCTCCCTCCACATTCATCACCATTTTTCTAGCCTATGCTTCCCACAAGGTAACGGTCAGGCTATGGAAACTAAAAAAACCCTTCTCAAAATCCTCAAGAAATTTGTCAATGATTCCAGCCATGATTGGCATCTACAAATCAACCGAGCTTTATGGGCTTACCACACCTCATTCTGCACATCCATGGGCACAATCCACGGGCACGACTCCATATTGTCTAGTCTATGGTGCCAAAGCAATCTTACCAATTGAAATTGAACTCCCATCCTTACACATCACTTTATGAGGACAATTATCAGATGAGGATTATAGAGTGGCCAGATACACACAACTAGATCTACTTGATGAAAAAGGCAACATGCCTATGACCATCTCATGGTCTATCAGAATCGCCTCAAGTGCAACTTCAACAAGAAGGTTGAAATCCATGAAAATTTAAAATTAGTGGCATGGTCCTCAAGGAAAACATGAAAGTCCAATCAAACCAAGAAAAGAAGGGCAAGTTTGAGCCCACATGGCTTGGTCCCTATGTTGTCATTGCATCTTTTGGCTCAGGAGCATATCAATTATCAACAATTGAAGGTGAAGCACTGAATGATCCCACCAACATCATTCACCTCAAGAATTTATATGCCTAAGCTCTCATTGTATTCTACTAATCTTGCAAAAAGACCCAAAAAATCAAAATATCCAAAAAAGCAAAAGAAAATAGTAAAGAAAGCTAAGTGTTCAAAGGTGAAAATTTGGCAGTTCAAGTACCTTGGATAGGTACCTTGGTGAAAACCTAGAAAATAGGCACCATGTGTACTTGGCCTTCCTATTATCTATCACTAATCTAAATCTATCCACCATTTCCCCCTACATCTCATCATCCATCTACCTATTTTCCCAAGGTGTTCCAATGATCTCATCCCCACACTATCCCCATCCTTGAGCTTGGAAATCAAATCAAAGTAGTGTATTATATCATGAAACTTCCCATGTATATTATATCCATGTATCCTATCATATTTTTCATATCACATGCATCATATTAGTTGTATCCCAACTCATGTATCACATCTATGTATCATACCCCATGTAAAAAAGTGTACCATCTATTGATTCCCACCATCTCCTCATCCTGATCTTTTTTCTATTATAAATAAAATTGCTAACCTATTGTACTAAGTGTCCCATAACTTTGAATGTTTGTACTATGATCCCTATAAATATCTTAGTTAGTTTTTTGTATATACCCCTGTAGTTAGTCCCTAGCTTAGTCTCATTATGTATCTCTCATTTTTTTGTGTCAGTTCATGCTTGGTCAAAATTGTGGTTCTCTTGGTTAAATACTTTAATGAATCCTTATATGATATTCCTTGTCATCAAAGTGTTGTCCTTAAACGTTCTAATTGCCTGTCTAATCATAGTCCCAGATACCACTAATAGGTCCTTGTAGGATGCATCCTTCCTCATGTCTAATCTTGGTGTGTCAATATCCAGTCCTATCGATATCTTTGGCAAAAGGTTACTATTTATGGATTTATTCTTTCCTTTGATTTGGATTTTATTTTGTGGTTCTAAAGTATCTTTTCCAAGCAATTTGGTTGTTCCCTCCTCAAGGTTGCCACAATCTTTTATATCATGGTGTGTTGCAAATGGAGTAATTAGAGAGCGAGGTTTTGATCAGGTCTTTTCTACTTATGAGTGAGTTGGATATGACCCTTGCATGTTCCAAACATATGATCATTACTGATCACATGGTATACTTGGGAAATATCATTTTCTTATAGATAATCCAACATTGTTTCCACTCTAATTCATTCGAGATTCATGTGTGATGGTGGGGCAATCCCTGTGTGGTTGTTTCAAGTTAGTCCTATGTAATATTGGTGAATAGGCCTTGATGTTCTTGGTAACCTTAGGATATCCCCAATATTCCTCTATCAAACTAAGTGCTCAAACTACATAGTGGTCCTTCTTTACAAAGTACCCCACCCTCAAGCTTCAAGAGAAATTCCCACACCCCCCCCCCCAACTACCTTCATTTTCATGAAAGAATACCTCCCTTATCTCACCTTACCACATCCATCCTACCTATCTCACACATCCTATCCTCAAAGAATACACCATTCTTGTTTTCTCCCCACCATTTCCCCCAACCCCAAGGATCCAAGCTAACAATTATCACTCTTTCCTTTCTACCCGATCCCCTCACCCATTCCCTCACTAGATCACCAATCTCAAAATTTGTTCACAGTTGTGCACAATATTCCCCCTTTCCATTTTTGGCTATGGTCGATCAGTGATATGATGCAAGTCCATCCTACCCATCCCCCTACTCCCACATTTGTTTCCTATCTCCTACTTGCACTCACATCATATCCATTCCTCACTCACCTCATCATCATAGTCTCTTTAGGTTCATTTTTATTTTTGCATTATCCTAGGCTTTTTAGATCCATTTCCATTATCCTTTACATCATCTTAATCTCTTTAGGTTCATTTTTCATTTTTGCATCATCATAGTTTTTAGGTTTAGTTTTTAGATTCATTTCCATTATCATTTGCATCATCCTAGTTTTAGGTTCATTTTAGGTATCCTTTGGCATCATCATAGTTTTTTGATTCATTTTCATTATCAATTTCATCGTCATAGTTTTTAGATTCATTTCCATTATCAGGTGCATTATAATAGTTTTAGATTCATTTTTGTTATCATTTTCATCATCATAGTTTTAGGTTCATTTTTAGGTATCCTTTTGCATCATCGTATTTTTAGATTCATTTCTGTTATCATTTGCATCATCATAGTTTTAGGTTCATTTTTAGGTATCCTTTTGCATCATCATAGTTTTTAGATTCATTTCCATTATCATTTGCACCATCATAGTTTTTAGATTCATTTCCATTATCATTTAAATCATCATAGTTTTTATATTCATTTCCATTTTCATTTTCATCATCATAGTTTTTAGGTTCATTTTAAATTAACCCTTTGCATCATCATAGTTCCTTAGGTTCATTTTAGTTATCATTTTGCCACATCATAGTCTTTTCATTTTTTAGATTCATTTTTACATTATCATTCTTTTCATTTTTCATCTCATAAACAACATTACATCCTACATCAAACACGTCAGTAACATCATGCATATCATCCATATCATAAACCACATCACATCCTGCAACACAAAATGTTAGTAACATTTTGCATATCATCCACCTCATAAAGCATCACATCCTACATAACACATGTCAGTCCATCTCATAAAAGCATACAATACAATAAAACTCCATAGGCACAATACTCAATACATACATATCCCACCCCAAAGAAAACTCATCATGTATATATCATATCCTCTAAAGAATAAAGAATATATCACCCACCATTGAAAGAATAAAAAAATTTCCATCATAGTCCAAAATAGTGTCCATATAGTACCTACACAAATACAAGTACATCTAGGTTTGTGCTCATAAAAATACATCTCTATCCAAATAAAATATCCTGAAAATCACAAAACTGCAGCATATCACTACTCTTTAGCATCCTTGTTCATTGCCTCCTCTCCATGAGACTCATAGGGGTCCCTCTCTACACCCTATGCCATTGCTATTAGTAGTGGTGGCCTCATCCTCTCTCCTCCTCCTCATGTCCCTAAGCTCTCCCCCTCATCCCTCCTCCTAGTTGTCCCCTCTCTCATCTATGGCTTTGCCCTGATCTATGGCTCTGCCTCATCCTCTATGACCCACTAGTCCTCTAAGATCCTCCAGAGCTCCATCCACTTTTTCCACCACCCTACATGCCTATGTGTGTGCCAGTTGCACCCAACCACATTGGTCATCTATAATGCTCAATCTGATCCATTGGCATGGCTACATGGTATCTCCCCTATAGAAAATTTCCCTCTCTCATAGATCCTCCACCTCCCCCCTCAATCACCTTAGCTACTCCAACCCTCCACCAACCTTTATCTGCACCCTGAGAGTCACCAAATCTATCACCGTCATGTCTCTCCCCTCCTACAACGTATCCACCCTCCCTTGGAGTCTATCCCTCTCTGACTCCATCACCTCCAATCTTTGCTCCAAACACTTGACTCCAACTGCAATACCCCTAGTTGAATCTTTGCTCAGTCGAGCTATCCCTAGGTAGCATTATGCTCCCTCCAAAACTAATCTTGCTCATCTTTGAACTAGTCCCTCTCCTACTATGTGTCTCGCAATAGCTAGCTCATAGCATCATGTGTTTGTTGTAGGGAGGTGTATCTCCCCACAAGTCCACCACCATCTCCTCCAATCCAAAGTCCTCCTCCTCCCCCAACTAGCCCCTAGGCCCCTTTTTCTCCCTCCTATTAGGGCCTATCCTATTATGGCCTCACCTCCTCCTACCTCCCCTCCTCCTACCCCCTCTCCTCCTCATCTCCCTCCCTCTACCTCCTCCTCTTTAGCACCTTCCCCTACACCATAGCCTCTACCCATTGTCTTAGGCCCCTTGCCTCATACCTCCCCCTCCTCATTGCTTGGGCGATCTCTCCCGCCACCTCTCCCCATTAACCTCAAGCACTAAAACTAATCCCTATAGCCCTGTGTGGACCCAACATTTATTAGCCCACCAAACCACTCCCAATCTTAGGGTGCCATGTCTCGCCATGCCTAAAATAATCCCTCTCTCTAGAGGTGGCCCAAATAGCATAACCGATTACCTGGTAACTCTCTGGTATCAAAATGCATCTCCTAACACATCCTACAACTAGTCAAACAACCACAACACCTTATCTAGATGATATTGCTAGGATATATAGTCTCATCACCCCAAAAAAATGGTGATATAGTGTAAGGCAGTTGTTGCCTCTCCTCCATCTATGGCCTGAGATCTATATATGGCCTCCATGTCACTGCTTGAATCTCATCTATCTGGACTCACTAGTAGTCCACCTACTCTATGCGGTGGTATTTTAGTAGATCTCCCTAGTTGTATACCATAAGCTCCTCTAGTTTGTCCCTTTGTCTACTCAGTTAGAATGTTGCATTATGCTCCCAAGCCCAAACCTGTAGTAGGGCTAAAAAGCCCTCGCTCCTTCCTTGGTGGTGCCTTGCATCCTGACATATTATTTGGTGTAAGTCCTTGTATAGCTTTGCAAGCATTGGTGAGCCTCATGTAGGTGGAACACCCTCATCTATAATATGGATAATCATAGGAATCAATGCCTATGTCACTCCTATACTACTAGTCTCTAGGGAAATATAGCCTGATACTTGCCTACATACATAGAAATATATCAAATGATCTATGGCCACCCAATCCAAGTGCTCATCTAGTGCAAATTGACCCCTCCAAATCTGAAACTAAACTTTTAGCTGCACCACCCTCACTCTTGTGACTCCTCTCATGGCCATCATCGGTGTGCCCCACACTGGCAACTAGAAGATCTTATAGACATCCTCCAAGGTGATAGTCATCTCGCTTTTCAAGAGATGAAATATCCTTGTCTTGCTATGTCAGCACTTGCACCATCACCATATATGTATGAGTATGTGGAAGCCTCACTAGATACTCTAGCCTAATAACATTGATCCTTTCCTAGTCAACTAGAGTGAACTGCTCCCCAGTACAGTACCTCAGTGTGTTGCTCTCATCCCACTAGTGTATCTAGTGACTGCTGCATCCAGAAAACCAAACCCATATTATTTATGCTTTCCATTAACCCCTTCTCCCTAATGTTTCATAACCTCCTTTTACCCATCCCAACTAATCCTATGACCGCATTCCCACAAGCAAATTTGTGTTCCCACGACCCATTTCTATCCCCACATTCCCACAATTCTAGATTACAATAGGAATGCATCTCCCAGTTTTACTCTCAGTCAAACTTTCCCCATTCCCATGTTGACTTTACCCTAACCCACCATTATTCTATGAGACTACATTCCTGCTAGTGAGAACACTTTCCCATGTTTAAATCTACTATCATGCGAAACTTGTAAGCCAGATTTGCTTTCCCGTGAAAAAAACTTAAGACCCCTTATTTTAACCTTTACCCTCAACCCTTTTATGGGATCACGACCCGACTGATCCCTAGAGCAATTCTGCTAGACCCATTCCTGTGGGAACACAAATTTAATTTTTTAGGAATGTTATAAAACTTAAAAAAACACAAATCAAAGAGAAAAGTTCTAGCACCTATTGAATGGTCAAGAATCTATCATGCTCACACTCATCGTACCACATCCGCCTAATGCTTTGGTCACCCCTATGCAGCCATCACATCATCTAAATCAAATGTCATCAATGACAATATCTCACTGTAAATATGAGAGTAGTTACTCCTTCCTGGCCCTCCTGGACCCCACTGTGATGCCTTACGTCCCTCTTTGACCCCTCTAGCCCCCTTTTTTACCCTAACCCTATTATTTTTGCAATTTTATTACAATTTTACCCTTTTTTAGTACCTCAATATCCTCCTAGTCATCGTGGCTTGTTGTACCTTTTCAAGAAGTCATCGTGCCTCATCTTCTCTCCCCATTGCTTTCTTGAAGGGGCATCACATAGTCTAGTCTCCCCTCTTTCTATTCGAGATTGGGGCAATTATGTTGCCTAAAAAATCTTCTTTGTGTTGTTTATGTTCAAACTTCTTTGAAATAGTGTTGTCCCAACACTATGTCAAAGAGGGGAAAATGTAGACACCTAAATCTAATTACATCACTAAGTAATCTTATTTAGTCATCTTCTAGGACATTATTGATTAAATATTTTATATTTAATTAATTAATCATCATCCCCTAGTTTATTTATTTATTTAATTAACTATAGTCCAATTGATAAAATTAAATGATAACCCAAATTTAAATTATCAATTAAATCAGTATTCTTCCATTAAATTAAATAATTGCACTATACCTATTTTTTTTAATCCCACATCCTCTTTTATTAAATAAATCAATCCCTAACCCTAAACCATTCCTAAATCCTATCATTATCCAAATCCAACCTATTCACCCATGCTAACCTCACTTAGCTAGCTAATTAACCTATCTCATTAAAGTCAAGCCACTTGCATCCTAGTCCCCTCCAAAGCTAAGCCTAATCCCCCTCGTAAACATTTGCACAACTTTAAACAAGGGTTAAGACTTTCTAACCCAAACCAAAGTCAAAGTCCTATACCATCCTTCTTACATTCCTATCCAAAGGACTTTAATGCTTGTACATGTCTTAATGGCTCTTTAATGCCTCTTACATCCCTCTTCCACACTCCTTCTCCCTCATAACTCCCTTTGACCCTTCATTTTGACCCTCTTCCCCCAGCCAATCCTCTTGTGACATTTTTCACAAGCCTATGGATTTTGAAGAAGCACAATTCATGTGCTTCCCCTCCCTTGCATCCTATCCCTCCCTCATCCTTTTTCCATCCTTGCATCCTAGCCATCCATCTCACCACCCCTTAACCTATAAATTGGACCCTTCCCCTCTCACAATCTAACACACTTTTATTCTAATGTTATAATGTTATTTTGAGAGCCTAAAAACTATTAAAATACTCTTATAATGGCAAAATTCATACACACTTACACTTTCATTCACCATCTATTGAAGGCTTGAAGCACATTTGAGCATAAATCCCCATCATTGGACACATACATGATATTAGGGAGGCTTGTTGGGTGCTTCTCCCTTTTGGTTTGCATTGCCCCTGTTTACCTTTTTTTGTCTAATCTATATGTGAATTTTGTTTTTGGCTTCTGAATGTTATAATCTTTAGCAGTGTTCTTTGCATTCTAACATCCATAGCTCTATAGTAGACATTCCTAACATGATGCACTTCCAAAAGAAGCACTTGTAGCTCCTAACAGGGCACCCCTTTACATGCATCATAAGGGCTAGTGGGTATATTATCCCCATCGTGGTTTTCATCCTCGCATCGAGGGTTTTCATGAATAAAATATGTGTCATCTTGATGAATGCTTTTGTGTGCGAGCTTACTTATTTTTATATTACTGCATTTATCTTGATATTAGCTGAAAATTGGTTTGTAATAAGGTTAGTTGTAAAAAATAGAAGGTTAATCAGTTTTGTGGATGATACAGATTCACCCCACACTAGTACCCCCCCCACTCTCTTGCCCTCCCCTCCCCCTCCTAGTACCTCTTGGGACCAAAAATTGGTATTAGAGTGCATATCCCTATTGCAACAAGTCTAACAACTTGAGGGAAGATCTAATGGTGTCACTAAGAAGACAATTAGAGGAAGCCTTGGACACCATTGAGGATGTGAAGGAAAAGCTAAGCAAGTCCCTAGCTAAGAGGAAGAAGTTGATACTAAGGCTCATTGAAAGCTAAGAAGTCATCAAACATCAACACAGTGGCTTCAAAGAGTTAGAGGAATCCATCTTTGATTTAATGGATGAAATGGAACATTTAAAGGAAACCCCTTCTTGGCTAAGAAAAGAAAGAGATGAGCTAACTAGAGAAGTTTCCAAAGCTCAAGTTGAATGAGATGCAATCATCCTATCAAGACAAGAAGCCATAGGAACAATAAATAGAGTAGGTGAATTAAATACTGAGGAGAGCAATCACCCCAATATGGAACAATTCAAGGAATTGACTGAGCAAGTGCTCAATCTCACTAGAGAGATGAGAAGCACAAATGAATGAAATGAAAAGTTGAGGAGATTCAATGAGATTTCCAAGAAGATTGATGAGAAACTGGAGGCTTAGAGAAGAAAAAAGAGCACAATTAGTTTTGGTTACTAAGGTTATAACATGACTGAAGAGGGAGATACTTCTAGAGTGAAGAATCTGAACAACAAAAGATCAGGAAGTGCATCTCCAAAAGGTAAGGGTACTGTTAAACCAACCTATAGTTTTGTGGTAAGAAAGGACACACATCTTGTGTGTGTATGTTTAACCATATCACACCTAATCAGCAGTGTACCTATGAAGGAAACTGTAATAACTACCATCCCTACTACCATACAACACAACAATGTATTTCTCATTTCAATGAGAAAGGAATAGATGGGCATTGCTACTATTGAAATAAGTATATGCATAGAGTAGAAGATTGTAGAAAAAGAGCCCAAGACAATCCAAAGTCTCCAAAGGAAATGAGTCCCATTGGAAGGGATGTATTTCCCACACCGGTCTATATGACCTATGGAAATGAAGTTTATCATGCAACTCAATGCAACCTAAGGAACAATACCAAACCATGGAAAGGTGCCAAAATTACCTATTATATCCACCACAAAAATAGTTCATCTTTGAAAGGGACTACAAATGTAGTATAAGACAAGGAAGTAAGTCCCCAATTAGAAAGGAGAAGATCATGATCATGGAATAGTTGGAAAAGGACTTTGCCACCAAGTGGATGAAGTAGAATGAAGTGAGTGAAACAAAGCCAGATGAGATTGAAAACTCATTGGTCAGTGGTGAGACCTCACAAAATGACTAAGCTCATGAAGCTTAGAGGGGTTAGAAGATACAGGTAATAATAAGAAATTGCTCCCCTAATCTAGAACCAATAGTCATGCACATCAATAGGGGGAATGTTGAAGCATAAACTATTGATGGAAGATCAAGGCAATGAAAAGCAACCATTGTAGTATGACTCAAAGCATTAATGTCATATGTCCTCTAGGAGGTAAAGCCTTTTGCTAACCACTGTAGCCCCAATGTTACAATCTTGTGACATAAATACAAAAATCAAGAATCATTTGACACTTTGCATCATGAAATCACTTATTGCAAAACCCTAAGAACTTACAAGTGAAGTTGAAAGAATATCATGTGTGAGAATAATCTCTCACAACTCTTATCAACAAAGAATCTTGACTTAAGCAATATAATGGTAGAGGAAATTGCTAAGGTGAATCCAATTAGTAGCAAGAAAAGTAGTCACCTTGAATATCAAGGAATTGTAGCAAAATGGAAGGATATTGAAGATAAAACTACACTATCATCTTGGGACAATGATGTCCTACTTACAGAAGATGTGAACACATACTTGGAACTCAAGATGCAAGATATCAATGACAAGGAGATAAGAGAGTCTTATGACACATTCTTCTTAGAAGGGGTCCTAAAAGAAGAACACAAAGATCTAGTGGATTCCATATTAAGAAGAATGTTGGAAATACCCAATTGCTTCTACGAGGAATGGGTAAGGTTTATTCTTTGCAAAATTAATGAACAATATGTATGGTTGGACAAACCATAAAAGATCACAAAGGCTCTAATTGAGAGGGTAACTAGGTTCAGTGCATTTGGAATTGATCTATCAATGAACATTATCTCGACAAGGCAATAAACTTCATTGGTTGGAGGGAAGATAACATAGGATAGAATAGATTATACTATAAATGATATCCAAAGCACTAAATTGAGGTTTATGGTCATGGTGTTGAGTTACAAGTTGTGCCACATGAGTAGAAATAACTATGTTCTAGGAAACATTGCTTATGGGTCAATTTAGATCATCCACAAAAAATCAAGGGTTGATTTGTGTAGATATCTACGTAGAGAGATAATAGAAAGCATTGAAAAGATAATGAATGATCATAAGGATTAGATTCTAAGGTTTGGGTCCATATTTGTATGTATCTTCTTCCACCTAAGGGGAGAATTGCATGGATTGCCAAACATCAAGTAGAGAAAAGACCAATCAGTCATGGCTCAAATTGGAGAATTATACAAGAGACTAGAAGGAAAAGGAAATTCTATGTTGTGAGAATATTTCAAAGGTTTTCAAAAGGAAATGAACTAGAGAGGATGGATACCCACAAGTCTGGTTGAAAGCTACAAAGGCAAAGTTTGCTTTTTGGAGAGC